>CM024241.1:12213080-12793048 GCA_013421045.1 Propylea japonica | reverse complement strand
ATGGTGCTGAGATTCTGCATTTATATATTTGTTGTTATTAAATTTGAGTCCCATATAAAATTTCGAAGCTCCTGCTCAGGGCTTCTCTCAATTTTTTTCAATTTATTGCGTAACTCTGGTTCACTTTCACTTTTTTGACGTCGAAATTGACACTTCCACTGAGTTATTGTTCGTTGCTATGGTATCGCAATATTTCGTTTATGCTTGGCACTGGTCTAGGCTAACTAGATATCAATACATCCTCGGTATCGATTGCACGTTTTCATTAATAACTACATCATTGCATTGATTTCAACTCGAAAACCACAACGATGTTCTCTTTGACCATACCTAAATAGAAATAAAAGGGATCCTTTCGAATCCAAATTAATAACCCGGGGCGCAGTCACCGATGGAGAAACATTCACGATGATTACCTCGGAATGATCAAAGGGTGCTGTTTTCGCGAAAATCAAGCACCGCCGGCTCAGGAATTCCCATTGATCTGCTCTTTCCTCATAAGAGCTGGAAATAACGTGGCCTACAAATGTGCCACGATGAATGATTGAAATTTATCAAAAGTATCAAGTTCGATCAAACAAACGTGAAAAACGGAACGAATGTTATTACAAACACCATCCTATATCCCCTCCCATACATCATGAACTGCAACGATATTTTCAGGGACAGAACAGAAACTGGCTTTTCCTATCGGGCATCATCGTCAACGAAAAATTCACCTAATTTGAAGCTTGCATTCCAATTTTTCAAGGTCGCATACGAAGGACATTGATCACCAAATGTATTAAGCATATCTTCATAAATCTGCTTACCTCTCAACCCTTTCAAATACAGGTACCTACTTGATGATGCCTTGATACTCAAAATTTTTGATTTTCGCAACTTCGATGGACATTTTTTGAGAGCCCGTTCTACTTAAACGAGTGCTATATCATTTTGCCCCAAATGTTCTCAACGATAGGGTTTCCCTCCCTGATGAAGAATCCGTAGTAAAATGCAATTTTGTCCGTGGGGCCGTCCGTCCGTTCGTTGGCATGATAACTTTCGAAGGAATTGTCCTAGAGATTTGAAATTTTCAGAGTGGGTTCGGTTCCCAAATGCCTCGGTCAATTTCGTTGACCAGCCAAATCGTACAGGGTGTTCCATGTCTGATTCGAGTGGAATTCATTTTGTGAATTAAGATTGATGTACTGAATGTTCATGTAAAACTTTGTGGCCATAGTGTCAACAGAACCATAGAATATTCAATTCTTATATTGGAAAGAAGGATCTTCATATTTCCATTACTGGATATCCGATTCGAGTGAAATTTCTTTCGTGGATGAAGACTGATTTACTGAAATTTTCACGCAAAATTCTGTGAGCATAGTGTTATATTATATATTCTTTTGAAATTGAGAGCTAACATAATACAATACATAAAACAAAAATTAAAATCCCTAACTGAGGTTAGTGCAAAAACGGGGTACATATACTATTTTTTTCGTATGATACCAGGGCTCAGGGAAAAAACCTCAGTACAAAAAAACCCTGTCTCGCCGTCCGCGTCCGTCCAACAAAAATAACACTTAAAAACTATTCGAAGATTGAAGGATTTCTTCTTTATTTATTAGTGTTAACAGAACCATAGAGAATTCAAATGAAATTTAAGGGAAGAATCTAAATATTTCCATACAGGATATCAGATTCGAGTGAAATTCATTTTGTGAATCAAGACTGATATATTGAATGTTCGTGCAAAATTTCAAAGGGATCGAATCATCAGAATCATAGAATTGTCTTTTCTAATTATTCGTTCTTTACAGGTGTATTTCATCATCTGAATAATTTCCAGAATATAAATCCGATTGTGCTGAGATTCTGCATTTACATATTGTTATTAAATCTCAAGTCCCATATAAAATTTCGAGGTAATGTTCTTATTGCTCCACCAATGAACGAGCACACAAAAGCTCCTGCGCGGGGCATTTCTTATTTTTTTTAATTTATTGCGTAACTCTGGTTCACATTTTTGTCGTCAAACTTTACACTGATACTTACACTGAGTTATTGTTCGTAACTATATGGATTATGGAATCGCAATATTTTGCTTATGCGTGGCACTGGTCTAGGCTAACTAGATATCAATACATCCTCGTATCTATTGCACGTTTTCATTAATAACTACATCATTGCATTGATTCCAACTCGAAACCACACGATGTTCTCTTTGAGCATAAATAGAAATAAAAGGGATCCTTTCGAATCCAAATAATAACCCGGCGCAGTCACCGATGGAGAAACATTCACGATGATTACCCCAGAAGATGATCAAAGGGTGCTGTTTTCGCGAAAATCAAGCACCGCCGCCGGCTCAGGAAATCCCATTGAGCAAAACCAGCGGCCCTTGAAGTATCGCCCCAGAACGGCCTCTCGCAAAAAACGGCATTAGGGCGGGATTACACGAGTTCACCCGTTCCTCAAATTTCGAATCGAAGATGGTTGAACGCTTTGCGGAATTCCAGCCGGCGAAGCTTATCCTGTCAACCCTATTGAGAGTTATTATAGCGGCAAGCATTTTCGGGATGAAAAAAAAAAACGAAACATGTTTTCCACGTGGCAAACTCCCTAAATGATGCCGCGGTGCGAGCGAATGATCAACGCGATCTGTTTTTTGGTCAGATGATCCTTGAGATTTCACAATGGCTAGGCTTATTTTCAGGTTTTGTTTTGTCGTTTTTGCTGCATTTTATGAATGGGGGATTTTTTACATAGTTGCTCGTCCAGTTTTTTGTTTCGAACGAGATTACATTCTTCACTGAAAGAACATTTTGGTTACATTAACTAAGTATTCTTAACTATCACCAACTTAGTGATTGAAATATGGCTTATTAAACATTTGCTATGGAGAAACAAATTTTTTGTTTAACTTGGTGAATAAAGACTTATACAGGGCTATCTTATATTTATTCCATCATAATAATCATTTGTTGATAATAAATAAACATTTTGATTTATATAATGAATGTATCATAAGTATGAATAAAGACTTATTCAAGGTTATTTTCTGTTTATTCCATCATAATATTCATTTGTTGATAATAAGTAAACATCTTGCTTTACATAATAAATGCATCATAAGTATGAATAAATACTTATTTATTATTCGTATATGCTTGTTCATAAGTACAACATGAAAACAATTTAATAATTAATTATCAACAAATATTTTGTTGGCTGGAATTACTCATTTTATTTCTGTGAGAAATATTTTGTGAGGATTATTTGAGAATTGATCGACTTCTAATGATGTTTTATTTATGAGAGCCGTTATATATTTTTCACCTCCAGATATGAAACAGATGGATAACTTCAACTGATATAGTTAGTTATCCGTCAGTTTGATACCTGGATGTGAAAATACTAGCTCTCATATGTGAAACATTTATTAGTAGACGAATTATTCCCAAATAATCCGCACCAAATATTTTCTCACAGAAAAACAAAACTCAATGAATATATTATAGTTTACCAGCAGACAAACTATTTCATTAATGAATGAAACCCTGTAATAAAATTAAACTGTCCATTTTAATTTTCAATGGCCTGAGGAAAATCAGAAAAACAATGTATCTTTCATTCAAAATAATATTTTTCCATAAAAAACAAAAATACATACATATAATAAATCATATAACAAAACAATTCCACTATTTTGTGGTTTAATATATAATTGTAAGAGTGATAACATTAACAAAGTAAATAAATATAAACTCTCTCATTCTTTATAATATTCTTCTGGACTTAAAGATTAATTAGTATTTATGAAAAAAATTTTTACTTAAAAATATCACTGTTTAACGTATGTGCATTTGAAGATGAGAATTACGAGACGAGGAAAGGCATGATTTTGGAATATAAATACATATTTGAATTTTGTATCATTACTCACCTGCTCAAATTACTGTAGGTTTTTGAAGCATTGAAACTTGAATGTTATTGTCCAGAGGAGTTCAACTGTCCCAACACTACCAAAAGGAGATATTCTGAAATGGATACATATATATTACTTAAAATCAGTAATTTCTTATATTTATTGATATTGCTTAGTGTATCCAATAAATTTTTACTCTTCAATTTTAGCCTGATTTGAACTCTAGTTCCCATATTGTTTGAAATCAGCGTCATTTTCAAATTCGTTATTCCATTTCTGAAAAATTGTTTATTATTTACACCAGCAAATATCAATTATAAAATAAGAGAAACATTTTTATAGTAGAATTTTTCACTATAATAAATTCATAAGCCAAGGTGAGGTACTTACGTTCAAAATCTCTCAGCATCTCCTGGGTAACGCCACATTCCGCAAGGAAGAACGGAAAAACTTCAATTTTTTGTTACACTCACACAATTACAACCACCCTCACAGCAAAAGACGCTAACATTAACCTTCAGGAACAAAATAAATCTGGAAACTGACACCGTTGGCACTTGGCAGACCGTTGGCGTTACTTACTTCGTTATTGGCGGCACAAATATTGTGGTTTGATTGGAGTTCCGATACTGATGTAAAGGCTATTCGCTGGGACTTGTCTGTACAGGAATTTACGCTCAGACAAATAAAGTTTATTATCATTTATTATCGTAAATTTATTATAAACAAAGATCTATTAAAATCATAACTCTAATAATATTAAACATATTAACAAAGATTTATTAACACATAATTCTACATTTATTGATAATGACCAAATAATATTGATTGGAAACCAAATTTATTGATAAATATATTTCAATCTCTGTAATAAATAACTTATTTATAATAAAATTATTTGGTTTGAATTCAGTAGAACAAAATCGTTTGTTTTTAGTGAATATTAAAAAATGTTACTAAAAGTTTTAATAAATGAGCCATATTTGTTGTGAATCTTATTGAATAATTTTCACCAAATTTGGCAGTAACAATATTTTTATAACTATAACTGAGAATTTTCTTTCAGTGTTGGTTGACATTTTGTTAGCTTGTTGGACGATTTTTTTTTAATCTTGGCATGATTCGACATTGCGATTATTTTATTCTGAATTGAAAAAATTGACTTTCTCATGTTCGAATAATTATTCATTGTTAATTTGTGTTTATCGCCAAGAATGGCCACTCAAAAAAAACATAGGGCAGGATTACACACGAGATCAATCAGTTGCTCGAATTTCGAATTGATATTGTTTTGAATGCTTTGATTAATTTTTAGCAGCCGAAGCTTATCCTGTCAACCCTATCGAGAGTTATTATAGCGACAAGCATTTTCGGGATGAAAAAAAAAGGAAAAATTTTTCACAGTGGCAACTCCCTAAATGATGCCGCGGTGCGAGCGAATGATCAACGCGATCTGTTTTTTGGTCAGATGATCCCTTGAGATTTCACAATGGCTATGGCTTATTTTCAGGGTTTGTTCGTTTTTGCTGCATTTGTATGAATGGGGGATGTTTTACATAGTTGACATTTTGTTAGCTATGTTGGACGATTTTTTTTAATCTTGGACATTATTCGACATTGCGATTATTTTATTCTGAATTAAAAAAATTCGACTTTCTCATGTTCGAATAATAATTCATTGTTAATTTGGTGTTTATCGCCCAGAATGGCCACTCAAAAAAAAACATAAGGGCAGGATTACACACGAGATCAATCAGTTGCTCGAATTTCGAATCGAATATTGTTTTGAATGCTTTGATTAATTTTTAGCAGGCCAAGCTCATCCTGTCAACCCTATTGAGAGAAACCTATTATAGCGGCAAGTATTTTTGGGATGAAAAAAAACGGAAACATGTTTTCACAGTGGCAACTCCCTAAATGATGCCGCGGTGCGAGCGAAATGATCAACGCGATCTGTTTTTTGGTCAGATGATCCCTTGAGATTTCACAATGGCTATGGCTTATTTTCAGGGTTTGTTGTTCGTTTTTGCTGCATTTGTATGAATGGGGGATGTTTTACATAGTTGCTCGTCCAGTGTTTTTGTTTCGAACGAGATTACATTCCTTGGTTGACATTTTGTTAGCTATGTTGGACGATTTTTTTTTAATCTTGGGCATGATTCGACATTGCGATTATTTTATTCTGAATTAAAAAAATTCGACTTTCTCATGTTCGAATAATAATTCATTGTTAATTTGGTGTTTATCGCCCAGAATGGCCACTCAAAAAAAACATAAGGGCAGGATTATACACGAGATCAATCAGTTGCTCGAATTTCGAATTGAATATTGTTTTGAATGCTTTGATTAATTTTTAGCAGGCCAAGCTCATCCTGTCAACCCTATTGAGAGAAACCTATTATAGCGGCAAGTATTTTTGGGATGAAAAAAAACGGAAACATGTTTTCACAGTGGCAACTCCCTAAATGATGCCGCGGGCAAGCGAAATGATCAACGCGATCTGTTTTTTGGTCAGATGATCCCTTGAGATTTCACAATGGCGATGACTTATTTTCAGGGTATGTTGTTCGTTTTTGCTGCATTTGTATGAATGAGGGATGTTTTACATAGTACTCGTCCAGTTTTTTGTTCGAACGATATTACATTCCTTGGTTAATTTGTGTGAGCTTAGTTGGGTGATTTATTTTTAATCGTCAGCATTATTCGACATTTCCAAAACATTATTCTAAGAAAAGTAAAATTAATGCAGAAATCTATAACCAAGTTGAAGATGGTGGAATATTTGTCATACACTTCCAGGTGATTTTGTGCCCTAGCATAACTCCGACAAGGTTTCTGATCTTTGTTTTTTCAGACCTAGCACTACCTCTTCTAGCTCCTAATCAGATGCTTTCATAATGAACTATATAAGGCTATATGGGTCAGCCAGAATGACTCTCATTTATTCTCCATGCCTGTTATCACCTGCTTAGCGTTGTCATGTTGAATTACAAGAAATGGTTCTCGATATACAAAAAAAAATATTGAGCCAATATGCATCAACCGGTCTGCCTCTTAGTTACAGAAGTGGCCTGATCGACTTGTTGTCCAGACAAGTGTAATATCATTCATACTGTTTTGATGTGCAGTGATTATGGTTGCATACTGACATTAACTCAATGAGATATCGCTTCCATAGACTCCATTGCGCTATTGGTTTGTTGCTGCAGGCATTACATTCGACGCCTTCCGAACCTCTGAGCTGTGCTTCTCTTTGCGGATATATATGCAGAGGTAGCAAAATTCGGAGTTCTTTCATGGCTGCAATGGTTTCGTACGAAGCGCATTCGTGATAATTACATAAGTCTGACTGTACATCCGTGTGACTTTATGCTGGCCCCTTATTTGTTGTCATCAAATAGTTTGTTGTTGTGCAGGTAATACCTCCTTAATTCCTGGGAAGTAAGGCGACAATGTCCTAAAAAACAATCTCTCGAATGAAATTATCCATGTCAACTACTGTCAATTTCATCAATTGTGCACCATAATCCTTTGAAGAGAATGCAAAGGAAACTCTCGAAAAAAAGAACAGTTAAATAATTCCCTTGCCCCAATGTCATTTCAACCCTCATATTGTCCCTCAGCTGATTTACCGTAAACACATACTCGAAGAACCCCACACAACATTTGGACGGATATTGAACCAACTGAAGAACCACTACAAGATCCTCTAACTACGCACATCAGCAAACTGCCAATTCAATTAATTGTGGAGGATAATCTCAACTTTCTTCTCACAAGCCAATGCCAAGAAAACTCTTGAGAAAACACTAAAGAAATGTTTCCCCACATCAAAATGAAGGCATCAGTTGGGCATTTTAACCTAAATTGTACCTCAGCTGATTTACCTTGAATACCTACTCACAGAACCTCACACAACATTTGGACGGATACTAAACAAACTGGAGAACCACTACAATCTCCTCTAACTACCTGTATCAGTGAACTGTCAATTTCATTAATTTTTCATAACAATTTTACCTTCATTCTTGGCAAAGAATGCAAGAAAAACCTCCAGAGAAACACTGAAGAAATATCTCCCCACAACAAAGTAAGGCAGTTTGATGATACTATATCTGAGACGAAACCCGGCAGTTTAAGCCCCATATTGTCCCTCAGCTGATTTACAGTGAACACCTACTCAGAGAACCCCACACAACATTAGGACGGATATTAAACCAACTGGAGAACCGCTACAAGCTCCCCTAACTACCCGCATCGGCAAACTGTCAAATACCCAATTGATACCCGCGAGATAAAGTAAATCATGCCGACTTCGTGACTAGGTAAGGGCGGGTCGGATATAACCTGCCAACAAGTGGAAATAATAGCTTAATTTCGCGAACGTACACCAGGTAGCAGCAGCGTCTACGGCAATCGGATGGATCTGCGGCAATTTAGACGACAGACGGACAGACTGAGAATGAAATATGTACGTCTGGCAGTTGTTTCTATCGAGCATCATCGATCTGGAATTGTCGTTTCAGCGGTTTCGTTGCAGTTTCAGAACGTGTTGAACGTCGAATCGATTGAATTTGGATGGATAATGGCAGTATTTGGTAGTGTGAAAGGAGAAGGAATGAAATTAGAGAGCAGCACTTACATTTAAGTATTCTTTCTTCTTCCTAGAACATAGAACATTCTGAATGACAATAATTGAGAAATACCTGACTTGGAATCAAAAGATTTGTTCGTTGGTTCATATTGGAAAAACCTTAATTCGAAAAAGGAGAAAAGCGAAGCTTACAGAACGTAGCCGAAGAACTGCTGAACACTCTTGTACCTTACCCAGACCAATTGCAGATCAACGATCTAAAGGCCATCTAAAGCCTATTACTACTGTTTATCTGTTGATTAAAAATTTTGGACCGACTCCTCAGTGTCCACAGCGAGCCTTTTTTTTTCCTTTTTACACCAGAATGGTCCAGAGACCAGCTGAATTGGACTAGGATTATCTTCCTTAGTGAATCCAGATACTGTTTGGGCATGCTTGATGGTCGTACGAGGGCGAGAAGAAGTCAAGGAGGAGGAAAAAATTCTTAGGCAGAACATGTGTAACATACTCTTGGAATACTGATTTGATGATTTATTTCTTCTGGAAGCAAAAGATACTCACAGTGTCAGAACATACACAGGCAGTCTAGTCTATGCGTGGTCTTCATTTCCAAGAATTCCAGATGCTTCCGCCATGATTTCATATACTTTGAAAACCAGACATACGGCATAATTGGCCTGGGAAGATATAACATAAGATGAATTTGACTACCCCTTTATAGATATGCATTATTTTAATTCACTTCATCAGTTTCTCTCATCTTTCGATCTCATTCATTCTAGATTTATTATCATTGGTTATTGAAAACGTTAGATTGATTCGCAAAAGCCATCTCATCTGGTATCTAGCCGTTGAAAAGTTAATAGACCGAATGGGTCGATATTTGAAAGTTCATATCAGTTCCATTTCAGATAACATATATTACCAACATGAACACTAAAAACGCAAAAATATTCTAATGAAACTATTTCGATGTGCTCAACGGAGTTTGTTGATGTTATTTGTTGGAAAGGTATTCGCTCTGGCTGTGTAGATTTCTAACAAGAAATAGTAACATTATAGATATGCCTTATTTAAATTCACTTCATCAGTTTCTCTTTTCTGGGAATTTGGTCAATAACCTTATATAAAACAAGTTGAAAGAAGATCGTCGAATAGGTTAATTTCGCGAACGTACACCAGGTAGCAGCAGCGTCTGCGGCAATCAAATAGAACTGCGGCAATTTGGACGATAGACGGATAGACTGAGAATGAAATATTTAGGTACGTCTGGCAGTTATTTCTATCGAGCATCATCGATCTGAAATTGTAGTTTCAGTGGTTTCGTTGCAGTTTCAGGACCTGTCAAACGTCGACTCGATTGAATTTGGAAAAGAATGATAAAAGCGGTATTTGGTAGTGTGAAAGAATGAATATTTCGTATACTCAGTAGTGAGGAATGAAGTTAAAAAACGAGCATTGAATTTCGATCTCATTCATTCTAGATTTATTGTCATTGGTTATTGAAAACGTTAGCTTGATTCGTTAAGGCCATCTCATCTGGTATCTAACCGTTGAGTAGTTAATAGACCGATTGGGTCGATATCTAAGAGTTCATATCGATTTCATTTTAGATAACATATGGTACCAACATGAACACTAAAAACACAAAAATATTTTAAAGAAACTATCTCAATGTGCTCAGCGGAGTTTGTTGATGTTAATTGTTATTGTTATCCGCTTTGGCTGTGTAGATTTCTTACAAGAAATAGTCTGATCACCAAATGCAAAAACTGCTCACTCTAAGTCAAATCTCATCACAAACGTAACCAGATTATAATATCCCAAATAACAGATACACCTTTAAACTTATCCAGATATGCAATCCAGAGCATAGTATAGAAACTACCGTTCTCAATAATCACTTCCCTGGTTTTTAAAACCAGTTTGTTACAGAGTTCAAAGCGTCGACAAGTTGAGCCCTTTGTGAGCTGGAAATGTATACTCCTGAGTGTGATGAGTTTTCGGGGATCTTAATCTAATAAAGATTGGTTAGAAAAAAATCGATATGTGTAGCTTATGATCTGTTGAAACCAAGGATCATTTTTTGTTCCATTGCGATGGGTAGGCTGAAACTTGAGTCAAATTTCTGGGTGGCATGACAGTAATGCTAGCCGACATAACTGCAATATCTGCAGTATCTCTGAACCCTTTAGGGTCCACCATTATATAGAAATAATGAAATAATTTAGAATGCCTTTTTATTGTATTATATAGCAAACGTTCGATATCTGTAAGTTCATATCAATTCCGTTCTTGATAATATTCAATATGAACATCAATTTTAATAACACAAAAAATATGCTGAAAAAACTATACCAACCTGACAAGCAAACTATTGTTTGCTGAAGGGATATTCGGTCTGCATATTTCTAGCATGAAATAGGCTGAGTAGCAAATGCAAAAACAGCTTCCTCTGAGTCAAAGCTCATCACAAACGTAACAAGATTACATCAGATTATTCTCCTAGATAACACATGCACCTTTAAACCTGTCCAGATATGCAATCCAGAGCATAGTATAGAAACTACCGTTCTCAATAATCACTTCCCTGGTTTCTAAAACCAGTTTGTTACAGAGTTCAAAGCGTCGACAAGTTGAGCCCTTTGTGAGCTGGAAATGTATACTCCTGAGTGTGATGAGTTTTCGGGGATCTAAATCTAATCCATTACGATAGTGAGTTATGGAGATTTGGAGAGCGGATACAGTTTGGCCCTGAAAGCTATCGGGAATATCGTTTGCCTCGGTTCTGGCGATTTTAGTCACGGTTCATGATTATTATGAACTTGGTAATATGCGAAATAAACATCAATCAAAGTTTGCCTTTTGTATTGGAACCATTCCAATATGTATTCGTATAATTTGGTATCTCTGAAGAATGATTTATGGAATGAAATTGGATTGTTTCTATTACCACATTATTAGTTGAAGCCCTCGGGGACATATAACATAGATATAGGTACATAGAACATAACCTGAAAATATTAATAAATGTTGAAAGTGAATGAAAAGCATAATATGCGATGATATAAGGGTTATTTTTAACTGAATGTTGAGTTTCAATGATTGTTTTCCACGGTTTGGCAATTGAGGATGTCAAACTGTGGAGACATTTCAGTTCAAAAGGGTTTAGCTGTTGCCAAGTGCTGGTCCATAGAGACTTCGTTCATTTTTATTGGCAAACGCAGGGAAAAATTTTAGTCGTCGTTGTGAATCAAGACTGATATACTAAATATTCATGCAAGATTTCAAGAGAGGGCATTATCAGAACTATAGAATAAATTTTTTTTTATTATTTATTTCTTACATATTTCATCATTTGAATAATTATCAGAATATTATTACCTACAATTGTGCTGAGATTCTGCATTAATATATTTGGTATCAATCTCAGTTTCCAAATAAAATTTTTAGGCAATTGTCTTCCGCGAATGAACGAGCGCTCAGAAGCTCCTGTTCAGGCTATCTTGAAATTTTCTTGAGTTTAAATTGACCAAGAAAGATCAAATGACACATATATCCCTGGAATTGACTAGGTATATGAAAATAAATTGTACGTGATTTTTATCCACGCCTGGAAATCATAAAGGAAAATATTTAAATTTCAACTAATCCTGGAATAAATGACAAATTTGAGATATGAAGTAAACAAATCAGATAATGTTATGAATCACTTCAAGATCTTAACAACTACAGAGTACAGCAGAGAAACTTGCGGATTTAGAAATTCAATTTAACAAAAACTTATGGAAAGAGTGATTTAATTATTTTTTCATCATGAAGAACAACATTTAAAGGTTTTGTTTAAATAGTTTTGAAGATGAATTCTGACACACGATGTCCAATATTGTCAATTCAATGCGTTAGTCGATTTCGGAAATATTGAACAAATAATTAACTTAAATCAGACGAAAGTGATGGGGCGCCGCTGACCTCAGTCCCCAGAGTACACCAAAAAAATTCTTGAGTCATGTGGTCAGAAGTCGCTAAAACTGTCCGTCCGTTTTCTTCGAAAATACAGGGTGTTTCCTGATTGAATGTAAATATTTAAGAGGTGATTTTTGGGCCCAAGAAAAAAACTTCATATGAATATATGTCCTGAACGTCTTACCTTTTTAGTTACAGGGTGGTTTTGTGACGTTGCCCCCTGTCTCTACCAAACTGCGTTGCCATCGTTTACCTTCGGAAGTAGAGATCTCGGGCGCCACCTCTATTTTAAAGTGTTGAGGACACTAGGGTACCCATAGCGGTGTCCTATGGGGTCCGGAGCTACTAGCCAGAAAAGGTTATGTCCAGGGGTCAGTTGTTCTTACCTAACTAAATATTTCCCTAACTCTGAAAAATACTCAATATTCCTTAGGAAAAGAAACACATAATTATAATAACATCTTTATTCGGTAAACGGTAAATAACGGCAGTCATAAAAATACACCATGATAAATAATAAATACAATGTGAGGAAAGAGGGTGAGCGGGCGGTGAGAAGGTTGAAGCGGGATATAACATGCAGCATTATGTCGGCGGTGAGAGCTCTCAAAAATTAAGCAATAGAATACATACAAGCGGTATAAAAAGCGGTTAAGATAGTCTAATGAGAGTACAAGTCATAAAAATACACCATGATAAATAATAAATACAATGTGAGTGGGAAAGAGGGTGAGCGGGCGGTGAGAAGGTTGAAGCGGGATGTAACATGCAGCATTATGTCGGCGGTGAGAGCTCTCAAAAATTAAGCGATAGAATACATACAAGCGTATTAAAAAGCGGTAAAGATAGTCTAATGAGAGTACAAGCGGAAAATTAACAAGCACTATTAAGTAACGGTACGGAAGCGAAGGTTCTAACATGAGCAAGTTCCTAACAATAAAATTCCCAAGAATGACATCCTTATTTACTAGCATACCTCGGTTCACATCTACAGGCTATTAACGACAATCGGTTTTACGGACAGGCGGTGAAAGAAATTAGTGCGGTACCAGGGAAAGCATATGCGCCGTTTCAAGCTAGCATACACCCACCCTAATGCTGAACCACGAGGCCCATGCACGCCTTTTGAAGCTAGGGCATGCACCTCGATATTCCGGAGCGGCACACGGTGGGGAGGATAAGGAAGGCATTTACAAGACTGCATATGTGCCGTTTCAAGCTAAAATACGCGTTCTAGCACATCAGAACTCCGGGATGTCATGCAGGCCGTTTCAAGCTACTACACAACCTCCGGGGGTTCGAATGATGCCAGAAGGGCACAACAAGATGGTGTAGGGCCGTTTCAAGCTAACATACAACCTCTTGCAGGTTCAGAATTTCAGGGCGTCATTCAGGCCGTTTCAAGCTACTACACAACCCCCTGAAACTCGAACGGTGGCGGAAGGGCACAACAAGACAGTGAATGGGCCGTTTCAAGCTAACATACACCCTCTTGCCGATTCGGAATTGCAGAGTATCATGCAGACCGTTTCAAGCTACTACACAACCCCCTGAAACTCGAACGGTGTCGGAAGGGCACAACAAGACAGCGCGTATGTGCCGTTTCAAGCTAACAAACACCCTCTTGTCGACTCAGAATTTCAGAACGTCATGCAGGTCGTTTGAAGCTACTACACAACGTCCAGGAACTCGAGTAATACCAGAAAGGATAATACAAGACAATATATGTGCCGTTTCAAGCTAACATTATACCATCTCGCATCTCGGAATTCTCACAAGTCATGCAGGCCGTTTGAAGCTACTACACACAACCCCTGCGAATTCGAGCGGCGGAAGGACGGGAAAATACAACAGGAGAAATACATTATAAATATCAAAGCCAGCAAATAAGAATTAAAACAATCATACCTAAACTGAACTTGCCCCTGCAGAACCCTCTGTGGCACTTACTTCTGACGACTGGTCGGCCAGTACTTTCTTGAAGTGTTGTTGAGACGTTGTGTTCAATTTGATGATTTATTCAGCGGAAAATCCCGCATTTTAAACCTTTTGGACGCGATCTAATTTGCCGTACATCTTCAGCGCGGAGATAAAAATTCCCGATTTCCGTCAACTTCCATTGAACGAAACTAAATAATGATAGAAATTAGTTTGCTTCGTTACAATTTAAGTTAACCAGTGCCGACCCAATTAACATAACCCCAAATATTATTTAGACAGTCAGTAGCACACCACTAGCTTTTCTCAAAATAAAAATAATGAAATATGTATTCTGCATGGTGATATTGTCATAATATGTATGTATTAACGATATTGTTATGATCATACAAAAAAACGGTTTTTAATTTTGTTAACGAAAACCGTGCATCGAAGTGAAGAAAGTCTAGAGATCAAATATCGTGAGAAATGATTGGGAATTCCAAAAATAATTTTTATTTCAGGAAAAATCTGTGGCGTAGGTACCATCAGTGTCTTTCAAACTAGGAGGGTGAAATTACGCACGAACGCCATTGGGGGAATTAAAAAAAATACATTAAAAAATGCCTCTTGATTCATAGTACATGTACAACAAATTTCATTGAAATATCTGAAGTGGTATCAATAAAAAATGTTTTATTTTTGAAAACTTCACCCTGTAACTCAAAAAAACCCAAACTCGCTATATTGCACACCAAACAGTGACACTTTGTGAATATAGCGGTCGCTCGTGAAGTTGTGCACTTCAGCACAGTCGCCTGATTTAGACCCCTGCGATTTTTTTCATTGGACAGTTTGAGATCATATGTTTATAACGATCGTCCTGTGATACTTAAAAAACTTAAATCATGAAGTGCTATACAAAGTTATTCGACATTTCCGAAATCGAATAAATCGGTGAATTGACAATAATAAAAACCATTCATGTCTGGATATGAGTATCTAGACATGATTTTTAAATGTTGAAAAAATGAGTTCATCGATAATCGATATGTTTTATAAGTTTTTGTTTATTTGAATTTTCAAATCAGCAAATGCCTCTGGCCCACAATGTATTATATGAAGTTCGGATAATGGACCTCCTCAAACTATTTTCAAAATTCTCCACTTTTATTACCCATGGAAAAATAATGATCCATGGGGTCTCCGAATTGTGAAAAGTCATGTTGCCGCTTCGGCACAAGATTTAATCGACCGACAAGCGAATAGATGGATTGGTTTGAGATAACTTTTCCTCCACACGCCATCCTTTTAGAAGCTCCAAAAGCTATTATAGACAATAACCTGAAGATTAATTCAAGGAAGGTGTTGAAAATTGAATTTACCCCAAACTCATCGAGTCAGCTTTTCAGACGAATCTTAATCACGAAACTGCTGTTGAAAAAAGCGTTATCATAATAATTTAATAACAGTTATTTGAGCAACTGGTTCATGAATCGTTTGATCAATGAACTATACGGTTATAATTCTTTTTTCTCTCGTTTGCATTATGATTAAGTATAAATTTGAGTAGAGTTGTAACATTACTCCTATTGCAATTCTGTGTTAGCTCAACTGAATTTCATTTTGAGTTCCACAAAAATAGTGATTCAATGAAATAGTTTATTAAATATTAAATTAATAATGGAGATGATTACAAGAACTTTCTGTCGACTGCATTATAAAATGAGCATATATTCTTGATTGGAAGACATACATTTGACATAAAATAAATTACTATACCTAGTACTTATATATTACAGTAGAGTTATAATATGACTCGTATTCTTTTTCGATACTTTCGTCGGTTGCTGATGACGAATGTATATTCAAATATGAGAATTCGCACTTTGAAAGGGTCTTTATTGACATATTCGTATACGTTGAACTGAGTTTCTATATTGAAGTCTATGGAGATAATATGATCACTTTATAGGCCAGAATATATAAGATATAGCATAAAAATACACCCTATAAGCTTATAACTATCAAAGGATTTTCAGAGTCAAGATACAACAAACAAAGTGAGTAAGAGTAGTGAATCACAAAGTCAGAGACTCCTTCTTCATCTCCCAAAACCTTACAATATAGACCAAGCAATAGAGCTATCGAAAGGTCGATTTCGTGACAAAAATACTATCTGGAATCAGACTGTGCAGTCATGCAATAGTTTCTACATGTTTTTCATGATAAATTCCACTCCTGAATCGTCTTAGGTTTTTTTTGAGAAGCGAAAAATAGCCAAAAAAATCCAAAAATTTGCTTTTTTTATAAAACGTGAAGTATTGATCTGAGCGAAAAGCTGTTAAGGCACTTTTTGTATTGTGTGTATTGTGTTCTGAATTTAAGTAGTTATCACCATATACTTTATTGGCGCACAATACAAAGCTGTCGGATAAATAGTTTTTGCACAATCGCAGTTTTCGAATTCGACGTGCTTTTTTCAAGAAGGTCGTGATACTCGGCTACTTGTCGAATTTGAATTTTACAAAAAGCATTTTAAAGAAGAAATAAAATTCTTCGAATCGTTTTTATTCTGTCGATACCGACCGATAATGTTTAGTGGTGAAAAACGGCGTCAAACAGAAGGAAAAAGGCTCGCATGCATCAAACTAGTCGCGGAGTGGAAGTCGCCCGCTACGCGAGGGAAAAACTGTATACCTTGTATCTTTCGCGCGTCGCGTAGCGGGCGACTCCCACTCCGCGACTAGTTTGATGCATGCGAGCCTTTTTGCTCCTGTTTGACGCCGTTTTTCACCCACTAAACATTATCGGTCGTTTTTATCGACAGAATAAACGATTTGAAGAATCTTATTTCTTCTTTAAAATGCTTTTTGTAAAATTCAAATCCGACAAGTAGCCGAGTATCACGACCTTCTTGAAAAAAGTACGTCAAGTTCGGAAAACTGCGATTGTGCGAAAACTATTTATCCGACAGCTTTGTAATTGTGCACCAATAAAGTATATGGTGATAACTACTTAAATTCAGAGCAACTACGCTTCATCTCAGAAATTGACCAAGTTATGAATTTTCGAAAGATTGATGTTTCTTTCCAGTTTTTGGACTTTTCTCGGAAACTAATTATCCGCTTGAGACGTGTCACCTCTCATTTCTTTGTTTTTGAATTCTCTACAAAAGTACCTTAACAGCTTTTCGATCAGATCAATACTTCACGTTTTATAAGCAAAAAGCAAAATTTGGATTTTTTGGCTATTTTTCGCTTCTTAAAAAAAACCTAAGACGATCAGGAGTGGAATTTATTATGAAAATATGTAGAAACTACCTATTGCATGACTGCACAGTCAGATTTCAGGTAGTATTTTTGTCACGTAAAAAACCTCTATTGCTTGGCCTAATAGCAAAAACATCTAACAATGTCTGGAAAAATTCCCAAACCAAAAACCAAAAATACTAACAGACATTCATCTCTTTCATTCATTTCTTATCTACTTGATAATTTCCATAAAGTTCGGAGGTGAAAAAAACGGAACCAGGTAAAAATATCCCGCTGGTTTCGATGCAAAGGATGTTTTCAAGTAGTTGTTTAATCATCTTGAATTAAATTCACCTTTAGTTACCCGAAGGATAGAACTATGTCTGTATCCAAAGCATCATATTCTCCTAAATCAGTCTGCCTTATAGAAAGAGAAATGCTCATCGAAGTAATACATAACATATACCCTATTGGTTTTGAAGAATTTAATATGCCATTGACATTACCGACAATTTTTCGTCGAACCCTTTCTTCAGCTTTGATTTCTTGATTTTTCAGAATGTGTTCGTAAACATTTATTCTGTTTTCGTTTTTTCTAATAGTCATATTTAAGTGAATATTCGAGGATAATGAGGGCAATAAAGAAAAAATCTGAATTTTGGGATAATAATGGACCATTTCAAGCTAAGTTCCAATTCATTGATAAGTTTTGACTTATTAAGGTTTTAAAGAATTATTCCTCAAACGTCCATTGCTACTTCTAGATCATCTCGAAGTTCTGCTCCTCAATAAGCACTCAGAAGAACGATTTATTGCACTACTTCATATCCATAATGACATATCTGTTGATGTAGAGGTAGTCATCACTCGTTTTGCAAGAAGGAGAAACAGAAAAATTCCCTTTGCTGTTTAGTTATACCTTTGTAATTATTCTCATTAAGTTTTAGTTTTTGAAAATGAACAAATGAACTTCTTGTTTGTGTAAGATCTCATCAGATTTTTGGGTTGCTGATTTGTCTCCAAAAAATTAATTGGCGGGTTAGTAATCCACCTGACCATATCTCCCTTTCTGGACAGCTGGATCCGCCACTGCAAACGAAAAAGGAGTAACCTTCGTATTTCTGCTGTATCTCTTCTTGTATTATAATAACATCTAGTTACCTGAAGTTTACATTAGTTATGTCTGAATTTACAGTAATATACTCTTATAAAATCAGTGTGCCTTATATTTATCAATATGTCACGACTCAAGAAAATGTTGTCAAAAGAACACAATCCTTGTTTGTGAAGAATAAAATCGGTCATTTGAAATTTTCTTCTATTTCATAGCGAACCCCATGTTTTCAGCTTCGACATATTCTTTATGTTTAATGCCTTTTAAATTGAATAGAACATAGAAACGAAAATTTACAGAAACACCCTTCGTATTTCTGATATATCGCACTAGCCTGAATACCCATTTCTAAGTATGTATTGCTTCATTCCCAGCATTGTCATCCTCTTCGCAACTACAGTGTTAATTCCCAGGAAGTCCCCAGGCGGAAATCGATGAGGATGAGTAATTGTTCTGGTGGTTACAGAATACTAATTTGGAATTTAGACAGAGATTCCGCCCCGAAATTCCATGTACTTCTTGGTAATTCCAACGAATTCCAGAAGTTCAGCGCTGTGGGCTTGCATCGTCAACGAAAAACTTTGGCCTGAAAACTTTTAATTGATGGTGCTCGAGAACCGGAACGATCCGAAAATTCATATATCGCGATAGGATGTGATGAAATTTGATTCCAAACTAGTAGGGCGCAAACCCATCAGCATAACCTTAATGCGAAAAGTTTGCAGAAATTATGATTATATCCTGATTTTGGTAGGTAGTATGGTTTGGAAAAAAACAATAGTAGTAGTAAAGGGAATGAACTACGAGCGATTTGCTTGTTAAATCTAGCATAGGGATACGGGAATATACCTAGGGAAGCAGAGCTGTGCCGAGCACTGAATAAAGTGCTTCGAGCACAAATCCTTATTTTTTGAGGAATGCTCGCGATACTTAGCACTCTTGGAAAGTAATTCGTATACACGAGCACCGACCACTGAGCATTTGTCAAAATGATACCCAGTCATTTCCATCCAAATGTTTCTTAGTTGGGAATTTTCTTTTTGATTTTTGATGTCTTTATTTTCAACTGGGCATAATTGAAATTGACAAAAGGTTTTTTAAGCAAGTCCAACATTGTCGTTCAATAGGTATTTAATCAACTAGGTTATTGAAGAGAGAGCGATTAATGGTCAAGAATTTTAACGATTAACGATTGAATTAATAACAAAGTTGATTATAAGATTTTTTCGCTGACCTCGAAGTGGTTTGTTTACAGGGTGTCTGGTGAGGAATGGGACAACGCTTAGGTGGTGATGAGGGATGTCTCAAAGAGTGAGAAAATGCCATTTGAAGGTACATGGTTCCTGATAAATTAGGAAATTTCAAATGACCATAATTCAGGAAATATGAGAGCTAATCCGATGATTTTTCGTAGAACAATGATAGAAGGAGTATGAATCTGTTTGAACGAAAAATTCGAAACAAAATCAGATCCGGACTCAGAAATTTTAGTTTTTCTGAAATTAGGTAAAAACAACACCCTGTATGCGGTTTTCAATTTTTTTGACTTCAGATTCTGAGAGAGCAGGAAAAATACTTTCAAACCCAACTGTCATATCGAATGGCACAAATTTTCCCTCTTTCTATGACCCTTCGAATGTCAATCTCCGATTTCGCTCCTTACATATTATTTTTATATAAATTATCAAAAATGCGAAAAACAGTTAACATTTGAAAAATTTATGATTAATTCTTCGAATTTGTTCAAAATGAAAACCACACATTTCTACACATTTCTGCTCTTTTCATTAAGTTCAAAACTGCTTTCCTTATCACATTCGGGTTGTTTCGTATTTCGTCACATGCGTCCATTATTCGCTGAATTAATGTTCCCTTGTATTTATTTCTCGCCCGCCACCATAGTTTTAATGTGTCCCCAAAGGAAATAATCTAACGGTGTCATGTCGGGGGACCGAGGTGGCCATGCTCTTTGACCACCACGACCTATCCATCTATTTGGATAGACCTAGTTCAAATGATTTCTCACTGAAATTGAGAATGTGGGGGTGCTCCATCATGCTGGAAGATAAGTCCTCTTTGATTAATATTCCCTAATAAATTAGGAAGAACATTCATGAGGAAATCTATATAAATTTGTCCGGTGAGTCTTTCTTCGAAAAAAATGAGGACCTATTAAATTATTATCATAAACTGCGCACCACACATTAACACTGAAACGTCTCTGTGATTGTCTTTGTACGACAGCAAAAGGATTCTGTTGATGCCAAAGGTGATTATTTCGAGCATGTTTATTCCATCGCGAGTAAATTGAATTGTGAATAATATTCTTTGGACATTTCTTCTATGACTTCTTATCCACCTGGAAAATTGAAGCCGTGCGATCTCATCGCCATGTTCCAACTGCTGGACAACTTAAGGGTGATATGGGTGATATTTTTCACTCTTCAGAGTATTCACACGTACCATTTCGTTACTTCATGACTTGAAGCCAATCGTCTGATACTTACTCCCGGATTGTTTTGCACAGTTTCATTTTGAACAATATTTGAAGAATTAATCATTAATTTTCCAAATGTTAACTGTTTTTCGCATTTTAATAATTTTTATAAAAATTTTGATTCGTTTATGATCTTTTTTTTACTTATGAGTAACTATCTGAGATCTCATTATTCTGAATGTCGAGAAAATAATAGTAAGGACTGAAAATCGGAAGATTGACATTCGAAGGGTCATAGAAAGAAGGAGGGAAAATTGTGCCATTCGGGATGACAGTTGAGTTTGATAGTATATTATATTAAAAGGATTAAAAGTGCATCTTTTTTTACGAGCAATATTTGCAGTTGCGAGGCGTAGCCGAGCGAATGCAAAATTGCGAGTTAAAATAGGCACTTTAATCCGAATAATATATACTATTTTTTCTCCAACCAAGTCAAAATTACAATAGAATTGGTTTTAGTGAAAAATCGTTCATAATTTGGTTATGAATTTGAACACAGAATCATGACAGTGATTGTCAAGTAGACTTCAAATGCATTACTTTTAATCCAAGGATTAAAAGTAGCGTTTTTAATCCTAGGATTAAAAGTGTTGCTAAGCAACGAGCAAATTTTGGTACGGTAAGAGAATTTATGACTTTTGCACCTGAAAATAGTACAGAAGAGTCAACATTTTTTGATGGTTGGAGAAAAAAGTATTTTCCGTTCTCTCAGAATCTGAAGTCAAAAAAAATAAAAACCGCATACAGGGTATTGTTTTACCTACCTATTTTAAAAAAATTGAAATTTCTGAGTCGGATCTGATTTTATTTCGAATTTAGTTCAAGCAGATTCGTACTCACTCTATCATTGTTCATACGAAAAATCATCGGATTAGCTCTGATATTTCCTGAATTATGGTCATTTGAAATTTCCTAATTTTTTCTAAAACCCCCTGTATATCAGGAACCATGACCTCAGATGATTTCAAATGGCAATTTCTCACTCTTGAGACATCCCTCATCACCACCTAAACGTTGTCCCATTCCTCACCAGACAGCCTGTATAAATTGTCCATTGAAATACATTCTTATTTTGCACAAGACATAATTTGACATAATGTAAGTTTCTATCTCTCATGTTCCAATAGAGTTTTGAAATTACTCTATTGCTTTGTGTTCGGTTGCCCATGAAAGAGCACATTAATATAGCATCAATTGAACATGAAATGGAGCATTTATATTCAATTTTGTACATATTAAAATCATCTTTTTAGATCGACGAAAAAACTATTTTCGATTTTTAAAATTCCGAAATAAAGACAGGTAACCATGACGACATACCGAAAAAAGTTATAGAGAAACAGTGACATCTTGTCAACAATCTAGATTAAAATAATCCTTACGGTTTTCTGAGCTTTATATGGCATTCATTCAGGTGACAAACGGTAACTTAAATATTCGCCAATAAATTATTTGAAATGATAATAGTCACCTGAATTATATGTCAAAAGAAATTTCAATTTCAATAACATTTGTTCTCCTTGCCAAAATAATGAGAACTTAAAAACTTGCTTCAGAAAGTCCATAACATACAGCGAAATCCTTTTTTAACACCAGAGTTGTAATGCAAGACAAAATCAAACATTATGTATCTATAGAAATGAAGCGAAAAAAATTAATATTTTAGTTTTTGTCTATTCTAATTACGCGAGAGTCTGTCATTTCCATGTTTCAACAAGTCCATGAAGGGCTTAGTGCTTGGTAATCCTGAAAGTAATTGGGAGCTCCTGAAAGTGCTGGGGAGCACTGCGGTGCTAGGAGCACCTTCAAAAAAATCGCGAAGCACTAAGCACTGGTTCAATCAAGTGCTCGCAAGCACAGTGCTTGCGAACACAAAAGTGATTCGAGTGCTTTTAAGAGCACTAAGCACAAGGCTTCCGCACAGCTCTGTAGAAGTGGATAACGCGGGTCAGGTGAAAACTTTCGAGCGTCTTACAATAACCAGGACAATAAAGCTGAGGCTATTTCAGTTTGTTTAAGACGTAAGCCATCGTTTTGAGCTTGTGAAACTCAGAATAAAATGCAACGAAAATATTTCTGAGGAAATCTGAGAACATTCGATTGAAAATTTCTTTTTAACTGGTTTCTAAAATGTTTCGTTGCATTTTACAGTTCGCATTAGGTGATGATAAGTAAATACTGACAGTGCTCGAGCTATTCAAATAAGTTGTACAGTCAAGTCTCAACCTAGAGATTACACTGAGCTCTACGACCGACCGTTGACACTTCAATTTGCCAAGAAAAGAACTCTGAAACTTGAAATATTCGAGGTTGGTTCAAAATTTGAACAAAGGAGGTATCTAAGACATAAAAAAGTTTAATTGATGGTGCTTGAAAGCCGAAACGATTCGAAAATTCATATAAAGCAATAGCATGTGATGTAATTTGATTCCAAACTACTCGAACGCAAACCAGCATAACCCTAATGCGAAAAGTTTGCGAAAATTATGATCTATTCGGATTTTACGGTATGGGATCGAAAAAAAACAATAGTAGTAGTAGAGGAAAACTACGATCGATTTGCTTGTGAAATATTGCATAGGGTAAACATCAAAATAACTTGGCCCAGGTAAAAACTTCCGAGCGTCTTTCAATAGCCAAGAACCCAAATAAAGCTGAGTCTGCGTTTCCCAAAACTCGGATAATGATGTGGGTAATATCATTATTTCTATATCGAATTTCAGTATATTTCAGAGCCGTCTATAAGAGTGTTGTGAAATTCACTATGAGCTGCCAAGAAAATTATTTTTCAAGTGACAATATAATAATAATAATTTATAAATCCTGAAGGACATAACATAGTATGTATAGGACAGGTCACAAATACGAATATAAATCAGACATTATCAGACTTATCATTAAAATATTCATTCATATCCATTGAAAATTTCTTGTTAACTGTACCTAAAATGTTTTGTTTTATTTCACACAAAGTGACGATAAGAAGATACTGCTTATGCAAGAGTTATGTAAGATTTATTATAAAGTGTTTCTCCCAAATAAACTTTCAAGAAAAGAATTGGATAACTTGATATTTTCAAGGTAGGTTGAAAATTGGAACAAAAAGATGGTGCTCGAGAACCGTAACGATCCGAAAATTCATATATCGCGATAGGATGTTATGAAATTTGATTCCTAATCTCACGGGCGCAATTCACATAACCTTAATGCTGAAATTGAATTATTTGGATTTTATGCTATGGGTTCGAAAAAAACAATAAGAGTAATAGTGGAAGAAAACTACGAACAACATGCTTGTTAAATCTGGCATAGATTTAAAATCAAAATAGGGAAGTGAATAACTGTTTCAGGTGAAAACTTTGCAGCGTCTTACAATAGACAGGAAATGAATAAAGCTGATACAGCGTCCCGCAAAACTTGATAACGATGTAATGTCATTGTTATTTCTATATCGAATTCCAGTTTATTTCTGACGCAAGCAATCGACTCCAATTTTGTGAAATACAATATGAGGTGCAACGAGATATATTTCTCAATGTACAGTAGGAGCTGCAACGACTAATATTTCTCAAGTGAACTATGAATCTTTGATGGCAAATTTTGGTTGACTGTTGGTACCTTAAATATTTTTGTTTAATTTTCAACTAGATATTGATGAGTGAATACTTATTGTACTGAAGTTATTCAAAACTGCCAACCTAGAGATTAATTACACTCGGTCATACGACCGACCGTTAACCACTTCAATTTCCGAGGAAAGAACTGTATAATTGAAATTCTCAAGGTTGCTTCAAAATATCAACAAAAAAGTTGTATTCAATATTCATGCCTAAAAGCTGTTAAATGATTGTGTTCGAGATTTGGAACTATCCGAAAAATCTTTCATTGCAATAGGATGTGATGAAATTTGATTCCAAACTACTAGGGCGCAAAACCCGCATAATCTTAAATCAAAAAGTTCGCAAAAATTTATTATATTTGGATTTTATGGTATCGGATAAAAAAATAATAGCACTAGTAATGGAGAAAACTACGATCGATTTGATCGTGAATTTTTGCATAGGGAAAGTTAACATCAAGTCAGGAAGTGAATAACTCGGATCAGGTTTTGGCTTCACTACGATAGCCTCAAAACTAAATAAAGCTAATACTGCATTTCGCAAAACTTGAATAATGATTTTTTCACTCCCAGTCTCTGAAACAGAAATAATTAATATATATTGACAACTTTCAATGTCAATCAGAATGCAAATAGAAAAACACACATTTCTGAAGATTTTACAATTTTGTCTGAAGAAGGTGTATGATATAGACACCGAAACGTCACATTATCCTTCTCATTAATTCCTTTTTCAGTTTACTGTTAGACAACAATTTTTTCAAGACCAATTTGCTCCTGACAAATAAGTCCAAATATTCTCGCAGGAGCACTTCATCTTAATTAAAAAATTTTTATTATTTCTGTTTCAGAGACTGGGAGTGAAAAGCTATAAAGTTTTTAAGAAATGCAGAATCCTCCCAGAATGTATTTCAATCGATATTTGAATAATGATGTTATGTCATATTTCTATTTCAATTCCAGTTCATTTCTGACATCTACTCGAGTTTCGTGAAATCCAGCAATGAGCTGCAATGAAACAGATTTTTCAAGTGGAATATCTACTTTTGATTGCAAATTTGCAAACTATTGGTAAACTGTTATATTCTATTTCAGACTAGGTAATTACTGATTATGCTCAAGATATTACTTCCAACCTATAGATAAAATCGGTCCTACGATCAACAGTACCTAAACACGACAACTTCTGAGGAAAAAGAACTTGAATACCCGAAATATTTCGTAGTGAGTAGGTTTAAAATCTGAAAGATAAATTTTTAGTTACTCCTAATATATACATATATATTCTTTTGAAATCAAAGCTAACATAATACAATACATAAAACAAAAATAAAAAAAATCCCTAACTGAGGTTGGTGCAAAACGGGGTACCATACTATTTTTTCGTATGATACCAGAGCTCAGGGAAAAACCCCAGTAGAAAAAACTCTGTCTCGCCGTTTCAACAAAAATGACACTTAAAAAACTATTAGAATATTGAAGGATCCTTCTTCATTCAGACCGAACGATAACCCTCTCGAGGATGCCTTCGGAATTGTGAAACGAGAAAATCAAAGCAGTAAAAAGGAACAGAAAAATAAAATGATTGAAACTCTATTAAATCGATTTAAAATTAATAACTCAATTCAAAAACGAATCGGTAATTTCATGTATAGCTCTCAAGCCATCCTGAAATTTATATATGGAACAGTTATTTATCAGGTGATCAATTGTCTCTCTGCTTCTCCGCATTCGCAACTAGGACTCTCAACTGAATTCCATCTGAAAAGCATACTATTGCAACGTCCATGACCTGTTCTTATACGATTCAGAACAGTCCATATTTCCTTGGAAGATCAAATCCAGGAACTTTATTTGAGGGATCAGTTATTAAATCTTTGTTCTGTATATTACATAAATTCCACTCGGATTGCCAAATTGATTTATCACTTTCATTTGAGTTCAGAAAAGAATTTGACAAAAAAGGTTTACGGGATTTTAATCGAGGAATCTTATTGTCTGAATATATGAGAGTATTGATATGAATTTGTCGAAAAATTAAAATTTGTTCCAAATTTTCGAAGTAATGACCTGCCTGCGGATATGCGGAGGAGAAATGTTTGAAAGAACTGGTAACCATGGAGTTGGTGTTGATTTTATTGTTCCAGTTACTATTCTCATGGAAAAATTTATTGTGCATCGATCTTATGTAATGTGCACTGTTGAGCCAAACGGGGGCAACAATATTCAGCAGTAGAGTACACTAAGGCTAGAGCTGCAGTACGAAGAGTTGTTGCGTCCGCACCCATGAAGTACCAGCAAGTTTTTGAATTATATTATTTCTTGTTTTTAGCTTCATTCGTAAATCATCCAAATGGGCTTTGAAATTAAGAGAAGAATCTAGTTTTACGCCTAGATATTTAGGGACCCCGCAGACTGCAGACTTTTAATCGGCCGATAGTTCAGGTGAGTTGGGCTGAAAGTGCGCACACCGAGCCAAACTAAGTTAAGTTGCTCGGTGTGCGCACTTTCAGCCCAACTCATCTAAACTATCGGCCGATTAAAAGTCTGCAGTCTGCGGGGGGTCCCATTCCTTAGGATGTGAAATATGTTTGAGAAAAGATTACTAAAAAGTACGTTCAATTTTCTATATTTCTGATGATTATCCAAATGGAAACACGAGAGACTTCGGTTTTGTTAGCATTTGGACATAAACGCCAGTCGAAGAAATAATTTTTTAGAATTTCTAAATCTGCAGAAAGATTATTCTCTATGTTTTGAAATCCGAATGATGGAAAGCCAAAGCAATATCATCGGCGTATATGAATTTTTCAGATGAAGTTGTAGGGAGATCACACAAATATAAATTAAAAAGAAGAGGTGATAAGACTGACCCCTGTGGAAGACCGTTATTTCAATGTTCTGAAATTACTACTAAAAACTATTGATTGATGGTAGTGAGAATTAGAACGATCTGAAAATTCATATATCGCAATGGATATGTGATGAAATTTGATTCCAAACTACCTACTCTTACGCAAATCCGCATAACCTTAATGCGAAAAGTTCGAAGGAATTATGATTTATTTGGATTTTATGGTATGGGTTCGAAAAAAACAATTCAAAACATTCAAAACAGGGACGTGAATAACGAATAACCCGGGTCAGGTGAAACTTTTGATGTCCTACAATAACCAGGAAAATAATGAAGCTGATAACGATGTAATGTTATTATTTTCATATCGGATTCCCGTTTATTTCTCACGAAAGCCATCGACTGGAGTTCTGTGGAATCCAGTATGAGCTGCAACGAATAATATTTCTCAAGTGAACTATGAATCTTTGATAGCAAATTATTTGTTGACTGTTTGTACCTAAAAATTTTTTGTTTCATTCCACACCAGATGATGAGTGATCACTTATTATGCTGAAGGTATTTGAAATTTATTGTACCAAAATCCCAGCCTATAGAACACTCGGTCCTACCTACGACCGATCTTTAAAACATAAATTCCGAGGACAAAACTTGAAAACTTTCGATCCAAAAATTCATATATCGCGATAGGATAAGATACTCGGGCGCAAACCAGCATAACTTTAATGCGAAAAGTTTCCTGGAGTTATAATTTATTTGAATTTTATGGTATGGTTTCGAAAAAACTATTGTAGTAGTAGCAGAAGAAAACTACGGGCAATTAGCTTGTTAAATCTAGCATATGGTGAACATCAAAATAGGGAAGTAAATAATTCGGGTGAAAATTTTTGAGCATCTTACAATAGCCTAGACAATAAATAAATCTGAGGCATCGTTTCTCATGAATTGAATATCGATGTTATGTCATTATTTCTATATCAAATCCCGTTTATCTCAGATGCAAACCATTGATAAGTACAACGAAAAAGATTTATTGAGTGAACTATTTATTTACCTTTGATAGCTAGTTTCTCGTTATCTGTTTGTAAACTGCTTCGTTTCATTTCACACTTGGAGATGATTAGAAAATACTTATCACGAGTTAGTTATTTGAATATATTATATAGTGAAACTGCCAAATTGTAGATTACACTCGGCCCTACAACAGGCCGTTAACACTTCTATTCGCAAAAAAAGAACTCAAAATTTTCAAGGTAGGATCTAAATTCGAACAAATATCCACTTTGTGCCAGTATGATTCTTCATTACTAGACATCGCATTTCTTTTGTAAGTCTGCTTGATAAAGATACGTTGGAAGACGAAAAAATTTATATAGGTTAACATATAATATTTCGAAAAGTTTTTTTCCTTTCAAATTGGCTCTCATTTGATATTCTTATTCAAGAGCCATATTTTCTCTCTACAACAGTATTTCATATTCATATCGAATGTTGAAACATAAAGCATGGAAATATGAAGAAATATATGCAAATGCATTTCGACCCTTCCACTCATAGTTCCTTTCTATCTTCAACATTGTCCGTATAATATTCCACTGCTCAAACATTCCGAAAGCAAATTCCTGCTACAAAATATAAATATGCACATGAACAATTCAATATTCCTCGAATTCCAATAATTGTCTGGCACTGTCCCAACTTACCAGTTCGGTTTTGATCACGTCTTGCCAGAGCATGAAAATATAAATGATTTGGCCTAGAAATGTGGAGTGTAGGAGCATTTGATATAGCCATGTCAGACTGGAAAGTTTTATGCTGTTGCGTAGAAATTGACCTATTAAAAGTTATATCCGGGAAAATGTATAAATATCTCTTCCTTCTGTTCGTAAATGAATATTCTGAGAATTTCATGTTTGATGTATGTATTTAAAATACGAAAAAGATAAAAAGTTGTAAAGGGTTTTCCAATAAGAGGTCTAATTTTGATATTCAAAGACAAATGCCATTTTTCAATATAAATGATCGGAATTTTATTTCGTTATAAAGAATAAGGAATGCCGTTTATAGTGGAAAAAACATCAGGCAAATGACCTTCACGAACACGCTCACAGGACCATATCCTTTTAATGAAATTTTCCACACCCAAATCGCAAAGTGGTTGCCCTCACGAACTTCATCTTTGACGTCTTGAATCAACGCTGGGCTATTGGCGTAGATCTTCTCTTTCTCGTGGCCCCAAAGGAAGAAGTCGCAAGGTTCTATCAGAAGATCTCGGTGACCAATTGTGATCACCTCTTCGAGGGATACCTAACACGGTCCGGAAACTTTTCCCGCAAAAGATCAATGGTTCGTTGCTTGTATGGCACGTAGCGCCGTCTTGTTGAAAGTAAACGTTGCCGAGATCAATACTATGCAATTTAAGCCATAAAAATTCATTAATCATCTCTCGATAGCTCAATCCATTCACCGTAACTGTTGCTCCAGCCTCAATTTCGAAAAAGTAAGGTCCAATGATTCCGCCGGACCATAAACCGCACCAAATAGTCACACGTTGAGGATAGAAAGGCTCTTCAACAATTACTCTCGGGTTTTCCGAGCCCCAGATACGACAATTTTGCTTGTTGACGAAGCCACCAAGGTGGAAATGGGCCCCATCACTCAATATGATTTTTCGATGGAATTCCGAATCATTTTCATGCATTTCAACGACCCAATCAGCAAAGACACGACGTTGTTGATGATCGGCCGGCTTGAGTTCTTGTGTTAACAGAACTTTATAAGCCTTCAGACCAAAATTTTTATGCAAAATACGGTGTAATGACGGTTGTGGAATGCCTTATTCCAAAGACCGACGAGGAAACTATGGTGGAGTGATCCAGATTAATATTTTTTTCTCATCAACATTTCTTCTTCACATTTTGACTTGAATAAACTATTCTAACTCCACCGCAAGACTTACTTAGTTTGTAATAGATTTACAACCCCCTACTCTCCATAGTCTCACTGCTACTTCAGCGGACTTACGAACCGTTGAAGGAAGTGAAAAGTCTTTAGAGGATACCCTCCAAAGATACAATGGGTTTTTTCCGATTAAATTGTATTTCTATCGTACATAGTGTTTGGGATGCAAAAAAGACGAATAATTTTATATAGATTAGCTCATACTATTCGGAATGGTTTCTCTTATTTCAAATTGGCTCTATCAAGTAAAACACTTTCAGACAGATATCCGGGAAAATGTAACCCAACTCATAAACGACACGGTTACTTATGTATAGCCCTTGAGCCATTCTGAAATTTAAATATGGGACAATTATTTATCAGATGTTCTATTGTCTCCTGTGCTTCTCCGCATTCGCAACTAGGACTCTCAACTGAATTCCATTTGAAAAGCATGCTGTTACAACGGCCTTGACCTGTTCTTATACGACTAGGAGCAGTCAAAATTTTTCTTATAAGATCAAATCCTGGAACTTTATTGGAGGGATCAGTTATAAAATCTTTTTTGAATAGGTATTATATGTGTTTCACTCGAATTGCCAAATTGCTTTAACGCTGTCATTCGAGGTCATAAAAGAATTGAAACAAAATGCTTTACGTGATTTTAATCGAGGAATCTTATTATCTTGAATATTGGAAATTATTCGATATGAACTTATAGTAGAATTAAATTATTCCAAATTTCCAAACTTAGGGCCTGCCTGTGGATATGCGGAGAAGCAATGTTTGAAAGAACTGGTAACCATGGTGTTGGTGTTGATTCTATTGTTCCAGTTACGTAAAATAATATTAATGGATGGTAGTAGCAAGGTATTTCTGATACGACGGTCAAAAAAAGAAATCCAAAAATAACATTGAAGCAGAATATGAAATCAATAGAGAAATATCTAAGGAACTAGTTTTTTAATTAAGTCTCTATATTGGACAAAAAGTTTTTACCGATATATTTCAAATCTTTCGTTAGTCGAACAGTTTTCTTAACATAACAATGTGTCAGTTTCATTCCTAATTGAAAGCAATTAAAAGCCAAAGGCAGGAAATATTAACGAATTCGATCAGTTTCTCTCGATTGAATTGTATTTCTATCGTCTATCGTGTTTGGGAAAAGTGCATAAAAAGACGAATAATTCTTTATAAATAAGCACATACCATTCGAAATGGTTTCTCTTATTTCAAATAAAAACACCCATTTGATGTTTTAATTCGTTCGCTGCGGCACGATATCTTTGCGACTTTTCGTTTGTGCGTTACGGGGTCTATTTGACCCGTATGCGACTTTCCGTTTGTGCGTTACGGGACGTATGTGTCCCGTACAGGTGCCACTATATATCACGCTCTACTGAAATGGGAAAAAGTATAAGAGGAGTGAGATTTTGCCAGTTGCAAGGTGATGGAATTCCGAACATAGTGCAAGCGCAGAACGGGTCTCCTACGTCCCGTTTCGCCACCATGGTGGTCAGTTGTAGGGTTACTTTTGAGACATTAGTATTTCGAACACAAGATTTATTTCATTCGGAAATAATATAACAAATATATTTCTAACTCAAAATATAAAAAGGAAAAATTTTAAAGAAAACAAAAAAAATAGTATCTAAACCGCTTCAGGAGCTTGAGCTCCTCAGAACTTTCGTTATTCTGAACTAGGGCAAAAGATAAAATATTTGCACCTCTAGACATCGCACGTAACTCACTCCATGCACTCTGGTCGAATACTAATCCACTGGGACAGTTTTACGCTGTTTAGAATACAAGTGCCCGTGTCTTGTCGTGACTTGTCACTGGACCCCGTACAGCCCCAGGGAAGAAAATGTACAATCAGGCGGTACGGGGCATATATGTCCCGTACGATATTTGACCATAAATGAGGTAGAATTCCATAAACAATCACCCAGTGTCGACAGTTTTCTGAGAAGTCGAAAAATACTGAAATAAGCCTTCCGCCTGGGAGGAAGTTTCTGCGATTTTGCCTCCGCCCCAACGGAAAATCCAGTACGGGACAAATAGACCCCGTGCCGCAGCGAACGTGTTAAGTCAAGAGCAATTTTTTTAATGACAATATTTCATATGATATAAAAATGAATGTTAATCATACATGTACTATGAAATTTTGAGGAAATATATGTAAATGTATTTCTACTATTCCATCCACGTAAATTGTCCGAATAATTCAAAATTCCTCGGCTATGACATATCCAAGGAAAATTCCTTCAATTTCCCCGTTCCAAATATAAATATACACATGAACAATTCAGTATTCCCAGAAATCAATTCGAAATATGAATTCCAATAATTGTCTGGCACTGTCCAACATATACCCGTTCGTTTTGATCACGTCTTGCCAGAGCATGAAAATATAAATGATTTGGCGGAAATAATCTCGACTGAACAGGACTCCCCGCCTAGAAAATGTGGTCCAATAGGCGCACTTGATATAGCGATGTCAGACTGGAAAGTTTCATGCTGTTGCATGGAAATGTGAACAAGCAAATACTTCTGACTTATCTGATGTTTAGAGCAGAAACTGTTTGGTTACTGTCAATGACATTGACACATGAAATATTATCACAATAGTTTCTGCTAAAATAATAGATGAATATCATATTATTATTCCCGAATCAGGAATACCAAATATTTTTCCAATCATTCTTTGACACTTGCCGTTAACATACTTCAAAAATAAACAATGTTCCTGTATATTTGATGGCCATATTTTCGAAATAAACGCAAATAATTATCGAGGTTTTGTTTTTTGTCTGCAAAATTTTTACGACCAGAACCAAGTCCATATCTTCAATGTCATCAATTTTCAAATGAACTAGTTCGTCACAACGCATAGCACCTCCAATTCCTACTACTAGAAAAAACCATTATCATCAAATATACATTATTAGGTGCCATATCCAGGAACAGATCCACTTCCTCCTTTGTAAAAACTCTAGACTTTTCAGTTATAGCCATCACTTCGCCTTTTTAACAATGCTCGTAATTTTGAATATTTACTATTATCCATTTTTGATTCCAGTGTGGATCACAACATTGAACTCTCTGTGACCAAAGAGTGGATGGCTTGACGGTCTTCGTTAAATTTGAGAAATACGCCATAAGAACACTCTCCGCATAGTCTTGCATATTTTTTTCTTACACCAATCCATGAATCGCTGATATGCAAATTCATAAAATTGGCGAGATTTGGGTGGCAAAAGATTAGATATACTGCTTCGGCACTTTTCAATATATCCGCAGGTATATTTTCATCGTGTCCGGGATTCATTTGAAAGCAGCGTAAAACTAGGTACTACAAAGTTTATGATTAGTACGTCTACTTGGCATCAATATTTACCAAGAATACCAGATATCCATGACTAGCGACTTTAGATTCCTGGGAAAACGTAGTTTTAGTATGGTAACGCACAAAAGACCTTATTGGTCGCAGTGCAGAAGGGTAATCAACACGTGCCGATCGACCACTATCTAATCTAATCTAATCTAATCTAATGACTAGCGACTTGCTGTCGCTGTTATAATTAATGGGTGTTCAAATTTATTACCAAATTATTAACGATTTTTGAGTTGGAGAAAAAATAGTTATATTATACGGACTATATGTGCCTACTTTTACTCGCAATTTTGCATTCGCTCGGCTGTCTGCGCTCCGCCTCGCAACTGCAAATATGCACTTTTAATCCTTATAATATAATAAACTATGTATAAACTCTTCGTTGTCCAATGAAGAAAACTTCATAACGAAAACTTGTTCCTTAGATATTTCTCTACGGATTTCAATACACTTCATTTATGTTGTACATAATATTCGGAGTGGTTTCTCTTATTTCAAATTGGCTCTATCAAGTAAAAAACTCTCATTTGATAAGTCAAGAGCATATTTTTGCTAATACAATATTTCATCAGTTTGGTTTTCGTCCATGATTACAATTTATAAAAGTATATCAGGAATTTGGACAATCTATCTTTCTCTTAAATACTCTATGTGCCGACGTTTCGGAGGCAGTCCATTCCTTCTCTTCAGGGCTAAAAAGACAAAAGATACATTCAACAAAACAATCACAAAGACATGTTCCGATACCAATCTCAAGAATATCAAGTTAAACGAGAAATTATTTCAGTGAAATGCATATGATTCGTGTAAATCATATGAAACTGTAGATAAATAATTCACACAGGTACAAACGTCACAGAATCAAAAACATGTCTTTGTGATTCTTTTGTTGAATGTATCTTTTATTTTTTTAGCCCTGAAGAAAAGGAAGTCTGCCAAACGTTGGCACATAGAATAATTTAAGAGAAAATAAGGTTTGTCCAAATTCCTGATATACTTTTATTGAACAATATTTCATATTCATATCAAAATGAATGTTAATTATTATACATGTACTATGAAAATTTTAAGAAATATACGTAAATGTATTTCTACTATTCCATCCACTTATAGATTGCCCGAATGACATACCCAAGGAAAATTCCCTCAATTTCCCTGTTCCAAATATAAATATACACATGAACAATTCAGTATTCCTCGACTATCAATTCGAAATATGAATTCCAATAATTGTCTGGCACTGTCCCAACATACCCGTTCGTTTTTGATCACGTCTTGCCAAAGCATGAAAATATAAATGATTTGGCGGAAATAATCTCGACTGAACAGGACTCCCCGCCTAGAAAATGTGGTCCAATAGGCGCACTTGATATAGCGATGTCAGACTGGAAAGTTTCATGCTGTTGCATGGAAATGGACCTATTAAAAGTAATATCCGGGAAAATGTATCCGGAAAAATGGCGTCGGCCGTAGTTCCAACATTTCATCGCATTTTCCGAACAATGCTTAATGATACTACTTTGCGTATCATTCTGGTCAAATTAGGTTCCATGTCGGAATGAAAATAGTTATCTGGTATTTTACCGTGAAACGAGGTGAAATAGGATATGGAAATAGTTATATAATGGAATGATAAATATGTATTCGGAGTTATCGATTTTTATTCCCCTTTGTGTTATTAGCAGTCAATAGAAGAAAAAACCTGAAAAATAGTCTTTCTCGGCGAAATCTTTTTTATTTATGTAAACACCATGATTTTTGAATAGCTTTTTTCCATTGCCACGATGTTGTGGAAATGCCTACTGTCACTCAACTCATTCTTGAATTTCAAATCAATTATCTGCCCAATTTTGGGCTTTTCACCTTCAACTGTTTACTGTTATACACATCAGCTTTGACCAAATACTCAATTAGCCAAAGTTGAATGATAAATATGTTGTCAGGGTTATCGATTATTCATTCAACTTTCGAACTGAACCTTGTGTTATTGGCAGTGAATGATAGAAGAAAATACTCTCTGTTCCTCACCAAAAACTTCATTATTTAATGATGGACCCTACTCTTTACTCTTTTGTACTGAACCCATTCTTGCATTCAAACTTAATTAATTTTGAGTTTTATACGCATCAGATTTGAATAAATATTCAACCTGCCTAGGTCTCATATTTAAGTTAATCCTTTGAAATGAGACACTGTCTAAAATTATTCATTGGATGTTATTGCAAATAGTTATTTTGATTTGGTGTAAGTTTCAACGAATAAATAAATTATCACCCACAAACTATGATTACTATGGTTTCAACTATACCTACTTCCATTTGTTCTGAACATTCAACCAAAACAAATGTAAGTCACCTAGGTTAGGTTAAAGATCACTTGAGTTTGTTGTGATAAATAATTGTCCCTCAGAAAATCACAGCATTTTTCCGTGTTTTGTTTCATAGTCAGGTTTTCCGGATGAAAGCAATTGAAATCACTGAAATAAGCAAGTGATTTCATACGACCAGAATTGGGGTTTGAGTGTGACGTAGACGTCAGCATTAATTTCATTGGTTGAATGTTTAAAACGATAAGAACTGGTCACTTATAAAAATCGCACTTTTAATATTTAATCAAAAATTAAGAACTTGTAACTTATTGGATAGGTTTATGTTCAACAATACTCTTAATACTGTCCTATGAAAAAAACATATTCAACATACTGGACATGCCCATTATCTTATTTATGTGAACATCAGTGAGTTTTTCGTCATATGAAAAAAAAATAATAAAAGTTAGAAATTCACAGTTGTGAGAAAACAAATGAAAAAGGCTGTATATTTCACAAAAATAATCTGAAAACAAGTGAATGTTATAATTATCGCTTTCTGTTGCACTATTTATTAACCCAACATGTTAATTATTTTGTCATTACCGACTATTTCTTCAATTATAATAACGTGTTGTTGTTACATGATGGAAGAAAATGGGTAATTTACAGAATTATTCTCCATATGGTTACATATAGCATAGTCAAATATACAGGATAAGGATACCCCAAAAGCAGCCAAAACTTCTCCAGAATCAGTTGTTAAGATTATGTGTCTGAAAGTCACCCCTATAAAAAATTACCCCCGGATATTTTGTTGATTGCACTCTTATATTTTCCCTCTAAAAGATTCTTCAGTAAAAAAATGCATATGCTGAAACAATTCCTCATAATTTCACGTGAATACAACGCTCAAAAATAATAGCTAAAATTGTTGCGCATTCGCCATTTTGCGATTAGTTGTAAAATATAAAATATATTATTTTACAGACAATGAACAGAGCATCAACACAAAAACACCTTGAAACATAATAATATAACTCAAACCTCAACAAATCAATCAAAAAGGTATCAAAATAAAACAGAGAGGATTATTTATATAAATTTTTTTTTTAACTGGGGAATCGCTCAAAGGAAAAAAATATAAGGATGCCATAAAAAATATCTGGCAGTAGTTGTTATTTTGGGGGTGTATTCAGAAACATGAATACGTATTCGTAACTTCTAAGAGTCGTAATAGAAAAACAAGAAACTATCGCAGACCAGAAGTTCTCTATAAAATAAGACTAGTTCTTGACAACATTGAGTGGGAAGTATTTTGAAACAATAAAGTGAATTCCGATGATCAATATTCTTTTTCTTCTCTATTCCCGAAACATAAACGGCAACCCTCATATTCTTCTTCTAAACTCCTTATTCTCAAAACGGAATATCATTATATCCTCTACACTACTATGTTCATTACTCAGAATTACATTACAAAACAGATGTTAATTAGCTCTTTGTAAAGAAAGCCCAAGACACCATCTGTCTTTCCTTCTTAATGAATGTTTGCTCCAGAATATTAATTTTCATTTTCTTTTCAGAAGAGAAGCCAGCAGCGATGCAGCACGCAAACGCCAGTTCTTCTTTTTCTATGACAGTGATTAAATACGGCCTTTTAATATTGGTGATGGTATCCAGTCATCCAATAACGTGATTTCAACACCAGTAAGGATTCATCTCCACGTCAGAGGTTTCATGTACTTTTCACAATTTGAGTTCAATACGAAGGAAATGAGAGTGGAAATTGTTGAACATTCTATGGGGTGAAAAACACTTTGTAGTGAGAAATTTCCTTTAAAGCATTTTGATTCATAGTGAGAATCTGGTGATAAAGTGTAATGTAAAGACAGAATAATATTGATTTAACGAATATAAAAACCACTATTCAATTGAGGTTGTTAATGATTGTCTTTTTTAAAGATCATTGTCCATTATTCAGATTCAAAAGGTGGAGAATAAGCTTAGTTAAAAATGTAAATTCAGAAAAAATAACGAACAATTGAGGAGAATTATGGGAGTGAAGAAATGTTTATATGACTGAAAATCGACCAAGATTGTCAGTTTTTGTTTGCGAATTGTTGAATGTAAGATATTTTCAAGATAGTATTGGTAAGATGGAATTCTCTAAAATCTGTATATTTGTACATATAGTACCTAAGATACATTTATTGAATATGTGATAATGTTGAAAATATTCGCTTGCCAAATTGTATCCCGAATCTTTATTTATTTTTACTCAATAAAAGGTATTTGGAAGTGAATGGATTTTAAATTTTTTCTTTTAGTGGAAACTTTACAATGAATAACTTACTGAAGAAAAAAAAGTTCAGGAATTAAAACAACATAATTCGATAAATTTCGTGATTCGAAATCTAAATTAATTTTTCTGTGTTTTTTCACTTCAATGGATCATGTTTGGTGTTTATACTAGAGATTTAACCTAAGCAATTATTTTGCACCGTATTATTTCAGTTCAGATAGATCACAATTTGGACTTTGGTAAATATTGAATAATGAAATGAATAAAATCAATAATTTTAGACTATGTGTGGGACGTTGAAATTTCTGATTAAATTCAGCTTCTTTTTGATCAAATCATTGTGAATCCTTTTCTGTATATACGAGGCATGTTTTTCAAGTAAGTACCGTTTTGGAAATAAAAAAAGACGTGTAAAGATATCGCAATAATTTTATTATTACATGAAAGCCTGTATCTTAATCTACTTTTCCACATAATTTCCGTGAATATTGACGCACTTGTCATAACGTGGCACCATTTTTTGGATACCCTCCTCATAAAATTCTGCCGCCTGACTTGTTAACCATTGTGTCACAAATGTTTTGACTTCATCATCGTCTGGCAGACGCTGACCGCCCAGGGTGTTCTTCAAGTGCAGGAACAAATGGTAGTCGCTGGGTGTCAGATCAGGGCTGTATGGAGGATGATCTAGAGTTTCCCATTTAAAAGATTTGAGGAGATCTTTGGTCCGATTAGCCACATGTGGACGGGCATTGCCATGCGGCAAAACGATACCCTTACTCAACTTGCCACGTCTTTTGTTTTGGATTGGACGACGCAGATTTTTCAAAGTCCGTTTTGTCCGTAAACTTCACAGATCTCACGATGAATATCGATCGGTTTCTTTAGCACTAAGAAATCGTATAACAGCCCGTACTTCACAATCAGCGGGACTCACGATTGTCGGGGGCATCTTAAACACTCAGTAAACAACGTATACAATGAAGAATCAGACTGTAATGGCGTCAGTGCGTTGACAAGAGATGTAGGCAACCAGCGCGCATGCGCGGAACGCCGACCGTAGCGCTACCGCGGCTGAATCGCAAAACGGTACTTACTTAAAAAAACATGCCTCGTATTAAATCTACAACCGATTCAATTGAAAGATTCCTATCAGTTTAGATTGCTTCGCGATAGTTAGGCACTCTTAGTAACAAATCGAATAAACAACTTATTCGAGTATCCTGCTTGAGGAATACTGAAAAGGATTTGGGACTCTTCGAGTCCATGCAATTGCTTCTCCGGATTGAACCACTTTTCTACAGGAACTTAATATTTACTTTCAGAATGAAGAAATGGACAAGAAAGAAGAACAGCTTGAAATATAAGAAAACAAAATAATCAATAGCTTACTCTTAGTGCTTCTGAATATTTTGTGTACGCTTCCATGAGAATTGCACATGAAAATAGCATAAATTGACCATTAAATGGGTTATAAATGTTCAATTTCGTACACATTAAACCCACCTTTTATTTTGAGGTCCACAGAAAAACAATTAATTTAAAGAAAATGTCGGTATGAAACAAAGTAGATATGCCACAGATTTTAATTATCACGTTGAATGTTAAAAAAACATATTTTTCCTTTTACTTGGAAAGCTTTTGAAGGGAATGAAATATAAGGATGCAATTTGAAAAAAATTATCTGGGGGTAGTGTTTTTAGAGGTGATAATCAGAATTAAAATTATGACGCCGGATTCTGATAGAGTTTCTGAATCACTGGCATGCATCATTCAGTAATGCAAAGTTAAATATTTATAGTCTAACTGTTGTTGAATAAATTCATTTATTTCAATGAAAGTTTCCGGTTTATGCTAGAGACGATTTCGAGACTACAGAATTGTGTGTTAATTTTAGTTTATTTTTCGATAATGTGGTGGTAACACTGACACAGTATAAAAAAAACATTCTTCACCCGAAATGAATAGATTCGAAACGACAAATGTTCAATTCAGACCCAAAATCAATTCAGTTCAACCCCAGGTTGAATCTCAACTAATAATCGAGGAAATTCGCTTCAACCGAAATTTCATAATACCTGTCGACCCTTAACCTCTATGTGAAATTTTATTTAATTACACCCTTTTGACATTTGAACTGTTTAGGGAACTCAATTCAACAAGAAATTATTTCATCGGAAAGTAAAATCATATCGTTATAGGTCGGGCGAAAATTTGGAAATGAGATATATTCAGACCAAATACGATTTAATTCAACACATTTTCGACCTCTCATCGAATACTTTTTCTCAATCCATGAAATTGACGTCAATTTTAACCGATAGTTGAAAAACTTGTGCTTCAATCGAATTTCCTAATGTCGGCTATCAGAACCATAGACAAACTAATAGATAGATGAGCCACTCGTATATTCTGCGACATTTGTCGGAGGAGGAGACTAATACACGAAAAAATTATTTTCAATTTGATAGTTAGATGTCGTTGAATTCATGGAAATCCTAAATTCGATATGCCTGCAAGAGTGAAGACGTGCTGTGTTATTGGATGTGAAAATCGAGATGCAAGAAGGTAATTATAAAATTTACATGTATATTCTGTTAACTATAAGAATTAAGATACTCTTAGTTTTCAAAAAAGTTTTTCATGTATTGAATAAGTTTAGTCGGTAATACTCATATTTTGTATTATTGAATTCATTAGTTTTAGTTTTCGAGAATGTTTTCAATGCAATATTAGTTTATTGATTAGATATTTATGAAATAAATCTGTATTTTCAATTGGTGATACCTATTTCAGTTAATAAATTTTTATTCTATCCAGAATTCGATTATTGATCCTCATTTCTCGATTCCAAAAGAAAATCAGATGAAAGTTTGTTGCAGGTATTATTTTCATGAGAATAAATTTCCTCACGCATCGATAACTTGCACTAATCCATATCTGATATCCTTTTGGAAATTGAATTTCAAAAAACTTTTTGCCTATATGGGAGTACCTACCTATTCAAAATGTGCACTACAGAATACTTTTTGCGGCAGCTTTACGATACAGATTCCTTTTTCAATTGAGCTTTTTTCACGAATTAGTAATGTTGTACAAAAAAAGATGTCGTTGAAGCTTGTTCTACTAGTGTCTCATCTATTCTCCGTTTAGTTAGTCTATTTAGTTAGTCTATTCTCCGTTTAGTTAGTCTATGATCAGAACCTTAGGTGTATGAAATTTCGTTCAGTTTTATCATTCCCAAAATCAAACTGCTTGAAGAGAACTAAATTGTACAAGAAATTTGTTTGAGGTCCGACCGAGATGAGGAAATGATTTATATCTAGACTTAATACTATATAATTCAACAGCGTTTCAACTTCTCATCGAATATTCATTCTCCTACCCATGAAATCGCGCTGAAAATGACGTCAATAAAGTAAAAAAAGAAATTCCACCTTTAGCTAGGGATCTGTAATCAGTGTCTTATTGGAAATGTGAATAATGGTTGAAACCCTCCTCAATTAGAACCTTTCTTGTTCTTCGCACATCTACTGGAAAATAACGTATACGGCTCCATTGATTTTTCATTTGGTAAGAAGTTTCGTCAACTCCTTTTTAATGATTTTTTCAGTTTATTGATGATTACATTAGTACGTTTCAACTTCAGTAGAAATGACCTTGACACGCTTTCATTAGGTATTCAAAAAATTCAGAGTGTTGATGGAAATAGCACAGGGCGCAACAAAAATTCTTCAAAAATGCATAAAAATTTGGTAAATGTGAAACAGAAATCGACTTTTCTAGGATTTTGATACCAAATATTTTTCTCCTCAAAAAATGAATTTGTTGCCTAATTTTGACGCGCACCATAAGAAGAACTGTATTCACAAAGAAATTATTTTATTGGTTCAAACCTCATCATTTGAGATCGGCCCAAGGTAAGGAAATGAGATATATTTAGACCTACTACGTTATAATTCGAGATCGTTGCGATTTCTCATCGAATATTCATTCTCCTGCCCATAAAATTGCTCTGAGAATGATGAAAAAAGAGAATAAACCAGTATTCCACCTTCAGCTAGGGATCTGTAATCAGTGTCTTATTGGAAATGTGAATAATGGTTGAAACCCTCCTCAATTACAACCTTTCTTGTTCTACGTAGGGGAAGGAGGGGCAAGATGACGACGACAGTAAGCTAAAAAAACTCATAAAACGATTATTTGCTCATTTTACGGTGTGAAAAAAAAAATATTCTGTCATTTACTATTATTGAGTTTTCAATAAAAAATGTGTATCACTGCGAGTTACTATTTGGAGTGAAAAATTTGAAGTTTATCTGCTTACGTCATTTTCGTCATCTTACCCGACGTGGAGGGTAAGATGACGAATTGTGGAGACTAACATCAGGAGATACGTATTCTAACAAACATATAGGTAGCTATATAAAAAAATTTACAAATCAAGGTAAAATAAATTTATTCTAGGTTTTTTTCATTTTCGCCTCTTTACTGTCCATTCCTGTCCACTCTTTACATTTGCTACAGCAAACCATATTTAATTTTTTTCCACGTTCACTGCAGATAATGATCTTTCATCATCTGCATCATTTTCAGAGTCAGCATATTGTAGATCTATTGAGGAGTCAGAAGAATCGTTAAATTTTATTTTCTCCTCACTAGTTTTTGTTTACTTTCTGTGCTTTTTTAATTTTTTCTAATCTCTCATTTTTTTCTGATCTCCTAATTTTTTCTTCTCTGAGTATGCATATGATCAATAGAGTTTAGTTCACCTCATCAGGATATTTCTTACATATCTTCTGAGAGTAGCTTCTGGAATTTGATATGCTTTGAAGCTGCATTTACACTCAACTCTTGATTTTTTATTTTAGTGAGTGATCTTTCATTTATCTTTCGACCATGATTGCCTGTCAGTTTTCTTTGATATATTTACCCATATTTATTCAGAACAGAGGTTTAAATTAATTACTTTGAAGAATCGTAGGAAGCTGAATGACATGAGCCTTTTATATAAAATCGTGAATGGTCTCGTAACTGCGCCTGGCTTCTGGAGTCAATCGGTTTAGGGTGCCAGATAGAATATTAAGATCTCGAGATTTGTTTGCGGTACCGTTTCGCAGGATCAACGCTACGAAAAACTCGCCCATCTTAGAATGATGTCGACTTTAAAACGGAGAGTTTTATTGTGTTGATATCTTTCATGTGACCCTCGAACAGTTTTAAAGATTGATTAGAGATTTTTTGGTAGTTGAGGCTTAAAATGTAAAATTCTTTTTTTCTTCACTTGTATGTAGTTTTAGGATTGGGAAATTGTATATTTTTTATTGTGAATCCTTTGCGGGTATTCAACCCGTTTGTGATTCTTTGATATAAATAATAAATAATAAATAAATAAATAAAAACCTGAAGTTAAAAACATGACCTAATAAATATAACTCGTCATCTACCAGCATTTAGCATTTTTATTGTAAACGTCATAAAATGAAATTTATCACTCCCAACAAATGTTTCAATACTCAAATTTTTCCTGAAACATGATAGTTTCGAAATAAAATTAGACTTACAGAAAACGAAATGAAGAAAACACTAAAAACAGTAATACTCGGAATCACATATATTGTCTCAACAAACACCCGACATGTATCCACTGCCATATCTTACTGAGCTCTCGTCGTATTTTGCTGCCGATAAAAGGCTTGAAGAATAGGACTATTTTTTCACGTTTGGCAGAAGCTGTTGCTGAAAGACTTATATATTTAGGAAATATCGAGAATTCGTCATCTTACCCTCCTTTCCCCTACATCTACTGAAAAGTAACGAATACGGGGCTCCATTTATTTTTCTTTTGGTACGAAATTTTTGTAACTCCTTCTTAATGTTTTCGGCATCTTATGTATTTAGACCTTAATTGATATAATTCAACATCGTTTCGACTCGCCTTCTCATCGAATATTCTTTCTCCTGTCTATAAAAGTGCTCTAACAATGATGTAAGAAAGAAAAAACCCCCAGTATTCTACTTTAAACTGGGGATCTGTAATCAGTGTCTTATTGGAAATGAGAATAATGGTTGAAATCCTTCTAAATTGGAACCTTTCTTGTTCTTTCCTCCATTGATTTTCCGTTTGGTACAAAGTTTTATTAACTCCTTTTAAATGTTTGCGGCAGTTCACTTCTGGTAACATTAGTACGTTTCAACTTCATTAGAAACGCACTAACAACATACCTACTTAAGATTATAGGTTTGTTTTGGTTACGCTTAAGAACTGATCCAGGACGGTTCGCGAGTGCGCACATTCCGAATTTGTGTTTAAAATTCGCAACGGCGCATGTAGGAACCGTCCTGAACAGTTCTGAACTCGGAACCAAAACAAACCTTATAACTGAAGCGCAGTGTTTCACACATTCTAATTTTTCACGTGAGGAGGTTGAAGATTGTGAATGAACAAAACTGTAATGGTCGATTTTCATTTGGTGACAAATTTTATCAGGTACCATCCTCTCAAAGTAAACAAGCCATGAAAAAGTGCATATACTGAAAATCCCTTTGAACTAACAAATTTAAAAAAAAAATTTTCTTGAAAATTTCTGCATGCTTGTAAAGATGATACAAAGACCTTGCCAAAAAGTACCACATGATACACTTTCCCTAACCAAAATATTCAGAGGGTTGATGGGAATCGCACAGGGTCCAACAAGAATCCTTCAAAAATGCATAAAAATTCATCAAAAGTGAAATAAAAATTGACCTGTTTCTGGATTTTGTTCCCTAATTTTGACGCACACTTTATAGAGAACTGTTCTTACGAAGAAATTTTCTTATTTTTAATTTGAGATCGGCTCAAGAAACAGCGATATATTTAGACTTAATACAATATAATTCAACATCAATTCGACTCATCGAATATTCATTGCTCTGAAAATTACGTCAATCAAGTAAAGAAAGAGAATGCTCCAGTGTTCCACCTTTAGCTAGGGATCTGTAATCAGTGTCTTATTGGAGATGTGAATAATGATTGAGGCCCTCCTCAATGTTCTCTTGTTCTTCGCACATCCACTGGAAAGTAACGGATACGGCTCCATTGATTTTCCTTTTGGTACGAAGTATTGGTAACTCCTTCTTAATTTTTTATCTGTTATATTTGGACCTTATTTGATATAATTCAACATCGTTTCGACTCGACTTCTCATCGACTATTCTTTCTCCTGTACATAAAATTGCTTTAACAATAATACTAAAAAGGAATCCTTCAGTATTCTACCTCAAACTGGGGATCTGTGTCTTATTGGAAATGTGAATGATGGTTGAAACCCTCCTCAATTTGAACCTTTCTTGTTCTTCGCACATCTACTGGAAAGTAACGGATACTGCTCCATTGATTTTCCATTTGGTACGAAGTTTCGTTAACTCCTTTTTAATGTTTTCGGCAGTTTAATGCTGAAAGTAAATGAACCATATTGAAAACCTCTTTGAACTAATAGATTTTTTCTCGAAAATTTCTGAACGCCCCTAATAATGATACAGAGACCTAGCCAAAAAAGTACCACACGAGACACTTTCCCTATTCAAAAAATGTATAGGGGTTGATTGGCATAGCGTGCAATAAAATCCTTCAAAAATGCATAAAAATTCTATAAAAGTGAAACAAAAATCGACTTGTTTCAGATATTGGTGCCAAATATGTTTCTCTTGAAAAAATAAATTTGTTACCTAATTTTGATGCGCACTGTATGGAGCAAAGTATTCACTAAGAAATCATTCTATTCGAAGTTACAATCTCATGATTTGAGATCGGAGCTAAATAAAAAAAATAGAAGTAGTAGTAGTAGCACTAACTGTCTTTTATCGCAATATGCAATGGCCATCGACCTAGGGTCCTTCAGCCTATAGTTCAACAACAAATTATTTGTACATTTTTAATGCATTACATTAATTATATCATGAATTATTATATTAAATTATTCATGATAAACCATTTTTCAATTGATTTATGAGTGTCTGCCTTGCATGTTTTCTTGTTGTGGTGCTTTCATCGTTGTGGTATAAAGAAATAAGATATATTCAGACCTAATGTGAAACATCGTTTCGACTCGATTTCTCATCGAATATTGAAACGAAACCCTCCTTAATTAGAACCTTTGTTGTTCTTCGCACATACTGGAAAGTAACAGATACGGCTCCATTGATTTTTCATTTGGTACGAAGTTTCGTTAACTCCTTTTTAATGATTTTGACAGTTTAATGATGACATACCCATTTAAGATCATAACTGAAGCGCAGTGTTTCACACATTCTAATTTTTCAAGTGAGGGGTTTGAAGGGGGTTTAAAGTTATGCATGACTAAAACTGTAATGGTCGACTTTCATTCGGTGACAAATTTCATCAGGGGATATGTTTCAAGATTTTGTTGTCGAATATTTTTTTTTTGAGAAAATGAATTTGTTTCCCTTTTTTATACAGAACTTTTTTTTGAATTAAAGTTTATTGTGCTTCGATTTCTCAGATCACTAGACCTACGGAACAGTTACATTTCATTCACATTATTACTAAGTATTTCATTTCAACAAACGTAGACTATCAAAATAGTTACAATATACATAAGATATAGATTAAATTGATCGAATTAGTAAATTTAAGAAATAGGATCGTAGTTTCCGGATTGTCAGCTTCTGGTCCAAGTGCCTGTTGTGAAGAGTTCATGTTCTAACCTCATGATTTGAGATCGGCTGTATATTAGGAAATGAGATATATAGTCTGTTCACGAAAGGTTGAGCCGTCGGTTGGCCATGGAAATTTGGCATATTGCACTGTGTATATTAAAATTTTAGGATATGTTCTTTATTTTCTTGTCAGATTGATACGCAATATTGTCAATATTGCATAGAGTTTTCTGATAACTCGCAAGCTCGTCGGACGAGACCGGGTACATTCGGCAACGTTGACTTTATTCTACGTTATGACAGCAAATACTGCCAACTTCAGATAAATAAACAAACAGCTACTAGGCGCTCAAACTTTCGTGAACGGACTATATTTAGACTTAATACAATATAACCCAACATCGTCTCGACTTCTCATCGAATATTCATTGCTCTGAAAATGACATCAATCAAGTAAAAAAAGAGAATCCTCCAGTGTTCCACCTTTAGCTAGGGATCTGTAATCAGTGTCTTATTGGAAATGTGAATAATGGTTGAAACCCTCCTCAATTAGAACCTTTCTTGTTCTTCGCACATCTACTGGAAAGTAACGGATACGGCTCCATTGATTTTCCATTTGGTACGAAGTTTCGTTAACTCCTTTTTAATGTTTTCGGCAGTTTAATGCTGATTACATCCGAAACATCCCTGCAAAGGAAGACCGGCGGAAACTTTCACCACAGTTCGAGAGAGATGTTGGCCATAATTATGAAAGAAATGTCTCGGCGAGAAAGTTTTATCCGTCGTGATTTTGGCTGTCCCCATCCGAGCTTCTGAAATTAGTAATATTCTATGTTCAACTTATGTGACTTAAGTTTTTCAACATTATTTGCTCAAAATGTATTATTTTTTCTGAGGAAATAATAAAGTATAATAATAGTAAGGAAGACTCTTTCTGCATAAAAATATCGCCACTTCGTGGCTCATTTTTGAATTTACAAGTATTATTTTATGTGTGACTAATGTGACTTTTTTTCAACTTTTCCTACAGAAAATTAATTTTTTCGAAGAGAACTCAGAGAAATAAAAGTATAATGTTCACAAAGAAGACGCATTTTAACACTCGTTCAATCAGAATATCCCTCATCTCTTTCCAAAATTTCCGTAAAGGCATATACAGGATATTTCACGAATAAAGTCAGATGCAGGATATTTAGTGTTAGAAATACTCGTATGTCCTAACAATATTCGTTTAAGAGATACATTAGGTTTCATGTATTTTCACAGAAATTTTCAAGTCTTGAATGCCTGCATGGATCTTCATGAAAAAGTAAGGAAATGAGTAGGGGCCAGTGACAAATATTCGCACAAAATGGCTTGCTGATAGCGCAGGTCCGGATTGAGACAATTATATTCTTTATTTCACATCTTATAAATCACCCTGTACATCAAATTTTAAAAAAGCAAAAGGACCCCGCACACTTACTTAGGAAAAGCGGGTCCAGTGAATTTTCCCCATTTCTACATATTATATTTATACCAACCTCACGAAGAATATATCAGATTTTCACGAAGGTCTTACATCTGTTTGTTCTATAGGGCGTTCCAAAATTGCAGCTACGGAAAAATGAATCTTTAAATTTTGATGATAATTCTTCTAATTTTCAAAATTTTATCATGATGCTTTGGATTATGCATAACAAGATGTGACAGATATCCAAACACCGCCCACCACGTTAAGGTTCGTTATACAGGCTGTTCCATGAAGCTGTATAAGTAACTGAATGTAACTTTGTTAGTGACTTTGGGACCACCCTGAGTTTTTCAAAATATGATACCATGATGTATGTCCACTTCTGTAGGAAGTTTCATTAATGTACAAAGAACAGTTGCGGATTTCATACAATTTTTTTTAAAACTTATCTGTACTTAGTTGAGATTGCTGTCAAGGAATATAGGTTTTCATTAGTATAATTATTATGATAGGTCGGTCCAAAGGTGTTTTTTTTCAGGAATGTACAGGACGGACATAATGTGGTGTCACTAATCTCCTCATATACAGGGTGTTTCATCATAAACTGGACAAACATATATTTTCGTGTAGAGTAGAGGACATCGGGACAATATTTTTTTATTATTATTATTATTTTATACAATATATCCCGTTTTCGAAGCATAAGCGAGATACAGGGTGTCAAACGTCATTTTTGAGCAAGATTCTTATGAGTGTGGTCAGTTATGTATAACACTTAAAGTAACGGTTTTTGGTCAAATCTCAGTATTTTTGGGTCCTCTATTCAGAAAAGTTGACGAATATTCTAGATGAATACAATACAAATAAAATACAAAAAAAATCAGTGAAACTTAGTTGGGACTCGAACCGATGTAGGTATTAAATAGGGAAATGACACTGTTCTAAGGATATTAATATTCGTTGCCAATAATTTAATTATTTTGACTCTAGAACTCAAAACAATTTTCTTTCATTATTTCAGAGGTCTGAACGAAATATTTGAATTCCTGTAGTAACGAAACCGTTCGATATTTTACAATTCTGTTTTCATATTCGTGATTGATAATTAATTCAAGAAGTACAGTTGTACAAAATTTCATCCATTTCGAGTGAAATTTTTTCATCGCTGTAGACAATTAGACATGTAAAAAAAATTTGTGTTCGATTTTTGAAAGATTTTTTTCACAGAAATTCTTAGAAAATTGTGTTCATTCAGAAAACAAAAGTCAATTTGACAACCGCAAAAAAAATTGGAACATTGCAGGTCTTCTGAATAGAGGACCCAAAAATACTGAGATTTGACCAAAAACCGTCACTTTAAGTGTTATACATAACTGACCACACTCATAATAATCTTGCTCAAAAATGACGTTTGACACCCTGTATCTCGCTTATGCTTCGAAAACGGGATATATTGTATAAGGAAAAAATTATTCTCCCGATGTCCTCTACTCTACACGAAAATATATGTTTGTCCAGTTTATGATGAAACACCCTGTATATGAGAAGATTAGTGACACCACTTTATGTCCATCCTGTGCATTCCTGAAAAAACACCTTTGGACCGACCTATCATAATAATTATACTAATGAAAGTTAATTGAAAGATAAGTTTTAAAGAAAAATTGTATGAAATCCGAGTTTACACCTGAATAATTTTGCAACTGTTCTTTGTATATTAATGAAACTTCCTACAGAAGTGGACATACATCATGGTATCATATTTTGAAAAACTCAGGGTGGTCCCAAAGTCACTAACAAAGTTACATTCAGTTACTTATACAGCTTCATGGAACAGCCTGTATAACGAACCTTAACGTGGTGGGCGGTGTTTGGATATCTGGCACATCTTGTTATTCATAACCCAAAGCATCATGATAAAATTTTGAAAATTAGAAGAATTATCATCAAAATTTAAAGATTCATCTTTCCGTAGCTGCAATTTTGGAACGCCCTATAGAACAAACCAGATGTATAAGACCTTCGTGAAAATCTGATATATTGTTTTAAGGTTGGTATAAATATAATATGTAAAAATTAGGAAAATTCACTGGACCCGCTTTTCCTAAGTAAGTGGGCGGGGTCCTTTCTGCAGAATCTACAATAAATACTCTTTCGAACAAGTATATCAAGATGAATGCCACACTATCGAAAACAAGTTATAATTTTTTTTCATATTTATTGTCAACTTTTTTTATTTCAACACAATATGTTCATAAGATACATTTTAATTTTTTTCTTAACTACATTTTATAATAGTACAATTGGATGTTCAAAGTTTTCGACTAAATTAAGTTTTGTGAATAATATTTGATGTTGCTGCAATGCATCCGTGTTTCACTCATTCGAAGAAAGAATAAGTTGAATAATTCGAAGATGAGTATTTCCATCATTTTTATTTTCAAGTATCTCGGTAATCAAAAGTGGAACCCCTACATTCATGTATTGGAGGGAATAAGATGCAGTACAATACCTAAGTCATGTTACGAGTACTAAGAATTTCGATCGATTTAATTATGAATTTATTAATTATGCGGGAATTTACAGCTCCGTGTTTACTCTAAATTGAAAATTCCAAATTTTCAATGGTTCATTATATGATGATGCGAAGTGTGCCATTGATCCTGATACTCTTGTTAGAAAAAGTGTTTGTTGTAGATTCTGAGGAGAATTTTGCTTTCCGAAAATTTGATGTACAGGGTGTTTTATTAGATGTGGAATAAAGGACATTATTTTCTCAGTCCGGCCTTGCGCTATCAGCAAGCCATTTTGTGCGAATGTTTGCCACTGGCCTCATTCCCTGGAATTTTAATGAAGATCCATGCAGGCATTCAAGAGTTAAGGCAATTAAACATTTCTGTAGAAATACATAAAACATCCTGTATATCTTAAACGAATATTATTAGGACATATTTCTTAAACTGATTCAGACTCACCAAAATGCCCTGCATCTGCCCTGAAAGCCTGTACAATCATTCGTGAAACACCCTGTATAATAATGACAGTTTATTGCTGGCTTGGAAAAAAATTGATTACGATCTTGCCCAACCATGTCCTTATTTTTTCTTCAACAAGAAGCGATGAAAAAATTGAAAAACTACCAATTAATTAAAACGAATTCCGTGACCACGAAAGTATTTCGTCTTCATCGTTGAACTGGGATAAAATACAATCAAATAAAAAATATCTAAATTTGCGAATGAATAATTTGACGACGACACGAATTCAATTATCTGTAGGTAACAAAAATTCAATGAAATTTCATTAAAATTTCAATGGAAGAACATGCAAACAGATAAGTGATCAAATTTGAAAAACTTGACAACTTGTAATAATGTAAGAAGGTGAAAAATATTGGGATACTTGTGAAAGTGGAATAACCTCAATTATTTTTTGTGAGGAAACAAGCAGAACTTGTTTTGGGCAGCACGTGGATGGGTTGTAAATATATAGTTGAATGTACAGATAGATAAAAAAGGGGTGGTATTCTTGACTTACCCAAATTTGTCAGTTAATACTTCCAAAATGAATATTAATAATAGTACCCTTAGCTATATCGCAAAACTTTTATTTCGTTCTACTACCAAAAACCATACCTATTTATTGAAATATTCATACCTATACAGGGTGCCCCAAGATGTTCCATACTGCTAATAACTCGATCCTCAGACATGGTAGAAAGGTTAAACAAAAGGATTTTAAATAGCTGTAAAATTTTTATCAGAAATTTCCGTTAAAATTTCGTTTCTGATAACTACATCTAAAAAAATAACCCCCAGATAAATTTTTCCTTCAAACTATTTAGTTATAGAAAGAATATGTTTAAACAATTCATTTTAAGTAGATTCAGCCCTTAAAAATAATGTTTCATTTTGGCATAGCATTCAATTTAATTATCTTAGTTATTGAATAATTTTATTATGTGTGTATTAAAAATAAAAACATATTAAGAATAAATTGCAAAATGGTGATTGCGCCACGATTTGAGGCTATTATTTTTGGGGGTTGACTTCACTTTGCTTTAATATACTTTTTTTCTGTTTTAGGAAATTGTTTCAAAGGAAAATGATATAAAGGTGCTCAAAAAAGTCCAGGGGTAGTTTTTTAGGGGTGGTAATTGGAAGCAAAATTTTAACACCAGATTCTGATGAAGTTTTTGTTGACATTCAAAATGGGATATTGGCTGTATGAAACATCTTGGGACATCCTGTGTATTGTGAAATACCCAACAATAAATTATCAAAGTAAAACGAAACATTGCATTAGGATCGCCCACGACTTTCCCAATCTAAAAAATGAACGTATTGTTCATGAAAAACGAAGCAATATCACAAAATCAATTGAATTTTAAAAACGTCATTACAAGATTCCCGCTCCATAAAATAAACAATCATTTTCATGAAGATTAAAACGGCGGAATGAAATCAACCAAGCATTCAAAAGAATGAAAAATGCATTTCTCTGGAGTGCGAACGACGGGAATAAAAGAAATGTCGTTATAACGATCGTTAATAATTCGTTATTTCATACTCCGTTGGATAAATTATGAATTAGAGGAGAGTAGCTGGGAAATTAAAACCATTCCGCCCACGAGAAATTTGTTATTATTTTACTCGTTTAATATCAATTTTCAGGTAACAAACGAGGAAAGTGGAATCTATAGAAAAGAACATGTGGGCTCTTCAAATTATGTTTTCCGGTTTCTTGGTCAATAAAATCTTAGATTTTTCTTCATGTATGTGTTACGTCGTAGAAAGAAAATTCTTAACACTTAACCCTGAAGAGAGGCTTTATCAATTTCTTTGAACATAACTATTTTTCTGGAAATCCTTCAAAATTCAACAGATGTTGATTAATATTGAACAAAAGGGGAATAATTCTATTCGCAAATAAATGGCGCTGTGAAATTCGCAACAAAATTAGTTGGGTTGAATTGTCTTGATGTTTCAAAATTCAATAGCTGGTGTTTTTGAGAGTAAAATCATAAGAGATGATGAATTTTCCATTTTTGGTGGTCCTCCAGGAAATTCGATTTCCGAACAGTAAGGAAATGACATTTCCTTGCGGTTAGTGAGTTTTCACTATTTTTTTGAGGAATTTTGACATTCCTTATGAAACTTCTAAGAAACAATCAAAACTTCTTTACTGTAGGTAAATGTCATTTCTCTACTGTTAAGACATGGTATGACATCTATTAGTATTCTTAAAAAAGCTCCTTCGGAAATAATTTTGATGAATCAGTTTTCACTGCATCAACCACCTCTTGATGAATCCCAGCAATGAAAATTCTAATATCTCATAAATCATTTTACTTTCGAGAACACCAGCAATTTTCTCATTTCAATTTCATAGCACCATTTATTTGTGAATGCATTTGTGGGCGATTTTTCAAAATGGCCTCACTCCTGGACTTTGTGTTGCTATGTCCCGGCTTAGCTAATTTCACTGTCGCCAAGAAAAGTTACGCTTTTCCTACCCGGTACACAATAAACTATTTCCAAAAGAACGTTCAAATTCAGAGAAGAATCCACTGTTATCCCAGATTTTTGGAATATTTCAAAACTACATTATTCAAAGTCACTTTCAATCTTGTGAGTATACCTGTTGATTATTCAAATGAAAACAAGAAACAATTATTGGAAGACCTATGACGAGCAATATCATCTGAATAGATAAATTTCTCTGAAGAAATTGATTAAATATAGGTTAAATTGAAGACGAGATAGAACTAATTCTAGCCGAAGTCCAAAATTCAAAGCTTTAAAATGACAACTTACTAACATCGTCTTCCACCAAGTTGCATTAGATTTCCAACCAAACGCGTCACTTTGCCCCATTTCATATAACTATAGTTCGTTCACGAAAGGTTTGAGCCGTCAGTTGGCCATGACAATTTGGCATATTCCACTGTGTATATTAAAATTTTAGGTTATGTTGTTTATTTTCTTGTCAGATTGATATGCAATGTTGTCAATCCTAGGTTTCTATTTGCTTGAATAATTTCCGAAATCACTTCAGTTGGAGTGAAGTGATTTTGACAATAGAACATGCCTTTTTCGGATGACAATCAACAAAACGATAAGGTTTGAAATCAGAGTACCAAATAGGAATATCGACGATAGTTCGGAAGGAAATTCTAAAAGTAATATGAATTATTCATTACTAGGAATGAAAACCGAGGATAATAATTCACTTTCTGTTATGTTTAGAAGTAAATTGTAAACTTTCACCAAAATGTTAGGTTATGTTATTGTTATGATGAACTGAAGTGATTGTGGAAATTAAACTGATTTTGTCAGAAAGCAACATCAGTTGGAAGTGATGCGCATCAGTTCAAAATCACAACATTGTCAAATAGAACGCGCATCAGCTGATTCTACCTTAGTTTGGAAGTGATGCGGCTTCAAATAGAAAGGGCCTAATATTGCATAGAGTTCTCTGATAACTCGCAAACTCGTCGGACGAAGCCGGGTACATTCGGCAACTTCGACTTTATTTGACGTTATGACTGCAAATACTGCCAACTTCAGATAAATAAACAAACGCCTAATAAGCTCTCAAACTTTCGTGAACGGACTATGTGTATTATTTTCCCTCTGCATCGTAAAGTGCTGATATATCAACAAATTCAGGTCCTGTTTCCAACTCATGTTTGAAACCTGATTCAACTAAATTAACGAAACCAACATCAACCAAAACGATTTATATTTTTCTCAAAACTTCCCTGGCAATTCTGTGAAACATTCTCAACATACAATTATAAGTATTCTAAACAAAATTAATTACTCGCGGAAATTTCAAAAGAAACAGTTATAGTTATTTAATCAACTTGGCTATTAATGATAGCGACTAATGGTCAAGATATTTTAACGCGTTAATAGTTGAGACCATTAGTTGCTAAATTAATGAACGAGTTGATAATAAGATTTTTCTGTTGACCCCATTATGTATTAAGAATATTGAGATTGAAATACATTCGTATTTTGCACAAGACTTACATTTGACATAAAATTTTTAGGTTTCCATGTTCCAGTAGAGTTTTGGCTTTACTCGTATTGCTTCTGAATGCTTTGTGTTCGGTTGCCCATGACAATTTCACATTAAAATAGCCTAAATTGAACATTAAAATGGATCATCTACTTACCTTTCATTTTGAGGACGACGGAAAGTCGGAAAGTTTATAACTTACAACATTATTTGATGAATTTTTGCCAAAATTCAGAATTTCATCTCTTCGACCCATGAAATTTAACTGAGAAAGCTATAAATTGTAGGTATAAGTGTGAAAACAACTTCGCCAAAGCCGCTAATGACCTTGTTATCGGAAATTTCATAATGAGTAAATAAAAACTTCAACATTATCGATTCATCCCCAGCTTTTGTAAACAACCACTACGTTCCGTTCCATCTTTATTTCTTTCATACTTCCAACTCTGTACAATGGAACATTATCAGCGAACCCATAAAGCATATGAATTATTGAGCAATATATTTCCCGAAAAATTGCAACAATGTAAAAGTATACCCGTAGGGTCATATTCATGCAATGAAGCAAAAATAATATATACTGGTAACGATAGGATGATCCATGGTTCAATCTATGTATTATTCATCCGAAACTAGTTCAAATGAATAAAATATGACTTTAACCTATTTTCGGGATGTCGGCTGATATGTTAATTTTATACAGTGGTTATAAATTAAACAAATGTGTTGATTACCCGCTATCGGCGTGTTGAATTCACCGAATTATGACGGTTAAACAAGGCAAATTTAATCTGGGCTCCGTTTCAAAACGATGTACGATAATTATCAAAATATAAGCGATATTAATAAATTTGTGCTATTGAAGTGAGAGGAAGATTTTATTGGTGTTTTTCACTACAAAGTTTGCTTAATAAGTCAGAGAAAAAATCATTTGAGAACGAAGTCACCATCACAACCATTAACCAGAAAGGAAAATAAAACAACTTCTGCATTTAATGTTGAAAAAACTTATTCAGATATGGTATTGTTATAGAGCGTGAAAATTCAAACGAAGTTTTCAAGCCTTAAAATAATTTCCCCAGTGGAAGGAAAAATATGTTAAATTTTTTTTCATCATTTTGTGGGTTCAAGGTTCAAACTTAATAATTATAAATTATGGCCTATCTACCTACTTTGTTTCATTATAACACCTCACTTGATTCAATTGTTTAAAATATTCAGTTATTCATTATTTTTCGAGTTGTGTTGATGTTTTGTTTATTGTCTGAATTGAAAATCTTGGGAAACCAAAAATATTTCACAATAAATCGCAGAATCGCGAATGTGCTACTATTTATAACTATATTTTCAAATTTTTAGATCCCGTTAAGTAGTGAAAATTCAACTGGATAACCTAGTTATAATTACGTACGTGTGAAAATAACTATCCCGAAGCCGCTAATGATCTTGTTGTCGGAAATTTAATAATGAGTAAATAAAAATTCCAGCGATATCGATTCATCCCTAGCTTTTGTAAACAACCCCATCTTCATTTCCTTTATACACCCAATCCCTGTACAATGGATTATTATTAGTGAATTCATAAAGTACCTATATGAATAGCAATATATTTCCGAAAAATTGCAACAATCTAAAAGTATACCTGTAGGATCATATTCATGCAATGAAGCAAAAATAATATATACTGGCTCAATCTATGTATTATTCCGAAACTAGTTCAAATGAATATGACTCTAACCTGTTTTCGGGATGTCGGCTGTTAATTTTATACAGTGGTTATAAATTAAACAAATGTAATGATTACCCGCTGTCGGCGTGTTGAATTCACCGAATTATGACGGTTAAACAAGGCAGATTTAATCTGGGCTCCGTTTCAAAACGATGTACAATAATTATCAAAATAGGAGTTATATTAACAAATCTGTGCTATTATTTTAAATCAGAAAGTACCTTCTCGTGAGAGAAACAAGTGAGAAGAAGATTTTATTGGTTTCTTTCACTACAAAATATGCTTCAACAAGTCAGAAGAAAAATCATTTATGAACGAAGTCAGCATCATAACCATTAAGCAGAAAGTGAAAATAAAACAACTTCTCCATTAAATGTTGAAAAAGCCTATTTACAATTTTAATATCAGACATGGCGAAAATGTCAAGCGGAAAGTTTTCAAGCCCTCAAAATGATTTCTCCAGTGAAAGGAAAAAGATGTTAAAACAATTTTTTATCATTTTACGTAGGTTCAACCTTCAAACATAATAATTTTAAATTGTGGCATATCCACTTTGTTTTATTATGACACCTCATTTAATTTGATTGTTTTAATTATTCAGTTATTTATTATGTTTCGAGTTGTGTTGATGTTTTGTTTATTGTCTGAATTGAATAACTTGGGAAACCAAAAATATTTCACAACGAATCGCAGAATGGCGAATGCGCCTCTATTTCAAACTATTTTTTTAGAAGGTTTAAATCCCGTTAAGTGGAGAAAATTCAACTAGATTACGCAGCTATAAGAACGTACGGGTAAAAATAACTATCCTGAAGCCGCTTATGATCTTGTCGGAAATTTTATAATGAGTAAATAAAAATTTCACCGATATCGATTCATCCCCAGCTTTTGTAAACAACCCCATCTTCATTTCTTTCATACACCCAAACCCTGTACAATGAAACATTATCAGTAAACCCATAAATCATATGAATTATTGAGCAATATATTTTCTTAAAAATTGGAACAATCTAAAAGTATACCCGTAGGGTCATATTCATGCAATGAAGCAAAAATAATATATATTGTTCAATCTATGTATTATTCCGAAACTAGTTCAACTAAATAAAATATGACCCTAACCTGTTTTCGGGATGTCGGCTGTTAATTTTATACAGTGGTTATAAATTAAATAAATGTGTTGATTACCCGCTATCGGCGTGTTGAATTCACCGAATTATGACGGTTAAACAAGGCAAATTTAATATGGGCTTCGATTCGAAACGATGTACGATAATTATGAAAATATAAGCGATATTAATGAATTTCTGCTATTATTTTAACCAGGCAGTACTTATGAGAGAATTAAGTGCCAGAGAGAGTTTATTGGTGTTTTTTACTGCAAAATTTGATTTAACAGGCTAGAGGAATAGTTATTCAATCAAATATTAGGTCATTAAAGACAGCAAAAAATGGTCAAAGTATTTCAAAGCGTGAGCGGAGCGAACGCGTTAATCGTTCGAGACCATTAGTCGCTAGATTAATTACCGAGTTGATTACAAGATTTTCCCGACGATCTCAATATGAATTGTGTATGAATTATTGATTGAAATACATTTTTATTACACAAGACTTAGATTTGACATAATAAAATATCTATGTATCTATCCAGTAGAGTTCTGACATTTCTCGTACTGCTTCTGAATACTTTTTGAACGGTGGCCATGAGAATTGCACATTGAAAAATCAGATATTGAGCATTAAAAAGGAGCATTAATGATCAATTTTATACACATTAAAATCACCTTTCATTTTAAGATCGACGGAAAAAATGCATTTAATGCAACTTCATAAAATGTTGAATGAACCTATTCACAATTTCAATACCAGACATGATAGAAATTTCAGACAAAAAGTATTTTAAATGCCAGAAAAACTCATCATCAGAATAATCCATTCCCAGTGGAAGAATACGTTCAAACAATTTTTCATCATTTCATGTAGATTCGCCCTCCAAAATTATAGGGTAAAACCCGGATAGATGCCTCAGTTGGATAGATGCCCCATTTTCAAAATACCTAACTTCCGAAACACGTATCAAAAAATTAATTTTATAAGTAGCTGCTACAGTCACCCTGGACCTTAGTTTTGTGAGGGTTATTGTAAAGTGAAGCCGTTTTTCGCTAGTGTGTGCGATCATCTCAGCAGCGAACTTCACAAACATGCCAAACTTTTAGAGGTAGGTATTTGCCGCTGTATAACTTTTGAAGTGGTAATAAATTCATTAATTTTTTTTATTACGCTAATACAGTGTTTCATTGAGTGTACATCTGAGTACAAATAGTTTTTTTTTCTTCTTATTTATTGAAAAAAATTCATGGGTATCTATCCCTTTCGAAAAGGATAGTTGCACTGATTTTGAGGTATAGGTGCCCCTTAGGACATCTAAACTAAAACCATATCTTCTTATCAGATTTTCGATTCATTGTGTTATTTTGATTTTAAACTTGGTTCCTGATCATTTTTGTTGAGACTTATTATTTAATTAATTATCATGAATGTGTGGAATAGTGCTTTATGTTAATATGAAGAATGCAACTTTTCGTTTAATATATGCTTTTGAAATTGAAAAAATGCACAAATGTTTTTAATTTTCGATCCATGTTACGTACATAAAGTTGCTGTTTTAAGCATAAAAAATCTCATTGTATTTAGTTGGGTTTTTGGTTCACACAGTATGAAGGGCATCTATCCCTCCCACTATTTTCATGGTGGGGCAACTATCCATACTTGTAGGCAACTATCCCCAAAAAAAGGGTTTTACAAAAATCAAATTATTGTGCAATTTGGGATTGCTATGTCAGAGAAAAGTCTCAGTATTCCAAATCAAATAATGGGGCTTCCTACACTCATAGAAATTACACATATAAAATCAATATTTTCAAAAGTATGAGGCAAATTCAAAAAGTGGGGCATCTATCCGGGTTTTCCCCTAACTATAAATTGTTGTATATACACTTCGTTTTATTTTGACACCTTCTTCAATTCAATTGTTTTAATCAATAAGTTTTTTGATTATTTTTCAAGATGTTTTTTGTGTTGATTTTCATTTGATGTCTCTATTGAATAGCTTTGGAGACCACAAATATTTCACCATAAATCGCAAAATGGCGAATGCGCCACTGTTTATAGATATAGTCCGTTCACGAAAAGTTGAGCACATAGTAGGCGTTTCTTTATTTATTTGAAGTTGGCAGTATTTACTGTCATTAAGTAAAATAAAGTCAACGTTGCCGAATGTACTAGGCCTCGTCCGACGAGCTTGCGAATTAACAGAGAACTCTATGCAATATTGACAACATTGCGTATCAATCTGACAAGAAAATAAAGAACATAACCTAAAATTTTAATATACACAGTGGAATATGCCAAATTTCCATGGCCAACCGACGGCTCAACCTTTCGTGAACGGAGAGTATAGCTATTATTTTAAGAGGTGATCTGAACCATCTATGGAATGGAAAAGCCGAAACTTGACGTGGTATTTTTGTGAAGCACAGTGTGATGACCTTAACTGGTTTGTACATAATATTCGTTCGTCAACATAAAGAACTTTTTACCGATTTTGAAAATCGAAATAACACCAGAAGAATGGAAACTTATTGATTGCCTAAATGTCGTCTCATTTTGCTCCAGCATCAGGTAGAGTTTATGTGCCTTAAATTCAGTCTGCCAACATCTTGAACTATGGAAAGAAATGGCAAAACTTTCGAAAATATAGTTAGCAAACTGGTTATAGAGTGCGAACCATATAATATTAATGAATTCTATCAGCATTGTAATTCCCTCAAGATTTCAAGTTGATTTTCTTTATATGACTTATTTCTATTTTATTATACAGGGTGCGGCAGAAAGGTCGGACGGTTTTTAAAAAGTCATAAAACAGTTGATTTTCACTCAAAAATAAATTTATTGATGCAATGAGGTTCACAAGGAAATAGCATTTGAGACAGTCAAGTGTGGAAAATAACCTCAGGCATGTGGTGGCCGAAATCGTTGATGCAGTGCTGTTAGCGTGAACTGAGAGCTCTACATCAAAATTATCACTAACTTCTTTTTGCCTGAAATAAGACGGCGTCGTGTTCCAACCCGACGTGCGTGTTTCAGCATGATGGGACGACCGCCCACACAACCAGAGCAACAATGTACGTTATTCGCCCTCTCTTCCCTGGTCGCCTCATTTCCAGATTTGGCGATGTTCATTGGCCTCCTCGGTCCCCAGATTCATCCATATGAGATTCTTCCTTGTGTGGACACCTCAAGGCTGGGGTATACGGACATAAGTCACAAACTCTGGACGAACTGAAGGACGCAAATCGCGTTGAAGTCGCCAAAATTGAAGGAGCAATGTTGGAGACAGTCTATGCGAACTTCCAAGAACGCCTCCAGCGATTTATGCCACCACATGCCTGATGTTATGTTCCACACTTGACTGTCTCAAATTCTTTTTCCTTGTATATCTTATTGCATCAATAAAATTGTTTTTGAGTGAAAATCAACTGTTTATGACAAAAACCGTCCGTCCTCTCTGCCGCACCATGTACTATCAATAACTGTAGTGAAATGAATAAATAACCTATTAGATTATTAATAATATTATTACTTTTGAATCTATTCCCATCCCGACGAATTGAAATTTCGTATTTAGGTGTTAACTGATGATATGCTAATGACTGTCCCCCATTTTTTAGTTCCTCCTGAAATTATGAACAGCAAAAACATCATGTGGACTTCAATGCCTATACAAAATTGATGCACCAAAGGGAAAAGAATTTAATTTTCCAACAAAACCCGAATCTTCATTCGTTACCGAGACGAATCACTATCATTTATGTATCAAAATTCAAAATCACGCAAATTATTCAATGAACCATATATTTCTTTTGACTTCAGAAGCGTTAAACGCATTTCCAACCTCGTAAAACTCGTAGAGAACTACGCAGAACTACGTTGTCCCTAACAGTAATAAGAGAAAAGGCGTGCTTTCACGGATAGCAATAGAATTATTTTTTTAAGGATAAGTTCGCGTTTGAAATGTTCCGTTCAAAATTGCTAGCGGGCCAAATCGGTTCAGTGGTTTCTGAGTTTGAACATTGACATTCGAGATTTTTCACTATTTGTCTTTAGGTCTGATCTTGGGATGTGCTAAAGACTCCAACATTTTGTGTTTAATTAGGAGATTTTCCATGTAAATAATGTATGAGCAGAGCAATAACCCCGAGTTTTCGAAACTAAAAATTTCAAAAGTTTATTTGGAGAACAGGCGCGAAAAAGCTCCTGTCCTACCGTCAGTGCTTTTATCCATTTTCTTTGTTCCTAATGAACTCATGAACTGGGAGACATCATGTGAAATTCAGTGCTAACACAAGATTGATTCACCAAAGGGCGTACGTTGTGAAGGAAAAGGAATTTAATTTTCCCACAAAACCCTAATCTTCATTCCTTGTCGAGCTGAATTACTATCATATATGTATGAAAATGTAAATTCACGCAAATTATGCAATGAACCATACATTTCTTTGACTTCAGAAGCGTTAAACGCATTCCCAACCTCGTAGAATCCCGACAATCGACATGCTCAGCAATCAGAATTTCCTTTGGCTCATTCGTTATCCATGCAAGCACATATTCAAATATTTGCCATTCTGGAGTAACTCATATCGTATCGGGTCCACTCGATAAAATCTCCTAGCATAATATTTCACGAGGCAAATATAAATTTGTTCTACATAAGTCTGGGGAAATTGGAAATTTTCACAGGTTGACACAAAAGATATTCACAAGGTATTATTATTATTATTATTATTATTAATAAATCATTAAGAGCTGAGGCTTTGCCTTTGTAGCTCAGAATACAAATATTGAAAAAAAATACAGACAGTACAGTACAAAGAGAAATCAGCAGAAGAAAAAAAAGTAAAATAAGAACAGAGAAGCATGAAAAAATCAAACAGTAACTACAAATATGGACACACACTTGTCAGACAGCGGCTGGAGAAGACCGATACGCGTCATACCCGTTCTTGAAGCCATTCACACTAGTCGCACTCACAACATCAGCTGGCAGTCTGTTCCAGGCCGTGAAGATTCTGTTTGAAAAGAAGGTTTGCCTTTGGGTGGTCCTGAATTTCTCCTTTTTTAGCTTAAACATGTGTCCCCTCAAATTGTTGGTATTTCGGGCAAATATAGATGTTAGGTCAACTCCCAGCAGATTATTGATAACCTTGTAACCAAATATAAGATCACCTCTGGCACGGCGCTCCACAAAAGAGAGGTAAGACCAAATAAGCGCAATCTCTCCTCATAGCTGGGGCGGTTGTTACCATAGGGGACACGTGTAGCCCACCGCTGCACCGCCTCTAGCTGGTCCATGTCTGCCCGAAGACTTGGACACCAGGCCGGACCGGCGAACTCAAGAATCGGTCTTATGTAGGTCTTATAAATATTACTGCAGACATGAGGGGAACAACCACGAAAACATTTAAACAACATGAAAACTAGGCCTCTAGCCTTGGACGCGATCTTTGTTACATGTTGGGACCAGCTCAAATCGACGTCACAGTCAATCCCAAATCCTCATGCGCCTCCGTCGTGGCGAGTGGGCGCCCACCAAGGAAATACGGCATCTTGGGTTCTTTTTCCAATATGAAGGACTACGCACTAATCATGGTTGAGCTTGAGCAGCCAATCCTCTGACCATCGCAATAATGAATCCAAGTCCGACTGCAGCTGGGAATAATCGGACAAAGGGTTGTTATAGATCTTAGTATCATCCGCAAACTGTAGGCAAGGTGATTTAAGAATACGGGGTAAGTCGGCGATGTAAACCAAGAAAAGAAGAGGGCCCAAAACCGATCCCTGCGGCACGCCACTTGCAACAGATCTAGCCTCAGAATAACAGTCGGACACTCTGACGGAAAACTTTCGGTTCTGCAAGAAAGCGGAGATCCATTGGAGTAAATCTCCCCTGATTCCAAAGTGTTCGAGCTTCGCGAGAAGGCGCTTGTGGGGGACACGGTCGAAAGCCCTCGAGAAGTCTAGATAAATAATATCAGTTGGAATTCCGCTATCAAAAGCCCTCGTCCATTCATTTACACTTTCCAAAAGATTGGTGAGAACGGAACGGCCAGGCAAAAATCCGTGTTGAGTACTGGGAAGGATGTTATTTTTCAGTAAGAATGTTATCATCTCGTTCATTATCAGACGCTCACAAATCTTCGAACACACAGAAGTTAAACTGATCGGACGGTAATTGTCAGGGGAGAGTTTATCGCCCTTTTTGAAAACAGGCGTTACCGATGCTTGCAGCCACTGAGATGGCAATCTATGAGATCGGAAAGACTCTGTGAAAATCATGGCCAGTGGAACACACAAAGAACTTGCACACCTTTTCAGAACCACCGCGCTATGCCATCCATACCAGGCGATGTGTCAACCCCGAAGCAAGAAGCTGAGACAACACAGTTCGGCGGGGTAAACTGGACAGAGCTCAAGTCATCACCACAACGCTCACACTCAACCTCAGGCACTGGCCCATCTGGCTCAGCCGTGAACGAGGAAGCAAATGTCTCGGCAAATAATTCAGCCGACTCCTGACAGTCGCCAGGGGCCGTGCCCCCGTTACAATCTCACCAACGGTACAGAGGACTTCGTCTTGAAAAAGGAACGGACGTATTCAAAAAATTTCTTCCTATTCCCGGAGGACACCAACCCACTCTCAAACTCCCTCTTAGCCTCATCAATCTTGTCCGACAGGCGATTGGAATATCTGCGGTGTTCATCATAAGTATCGGGTCGCTTGCACCTTCTGTACCTTTGCCCTAATCTGCGCTTATGCTGAATCATCTTACGGATGCTGTTATTCATCCATGGGCTAGATGAATTGATCTCTACAAACTTAGATCTAGTGTTGTCCTTAAGCGCAGATTTTATAACATGAACGAAGTCGTCCCACATTGCCTCGACATCCAAACCCTCGAACCGCTTCATCCAATCCACTCGGAAATCAAATTGTTCAGCCCGACGTAATCTATGATATCGATCTTTTTCCTATTGCAAGCCTGAGAGGACGTATGGAACTGGATTTTGGCTTGGAGAGTGACATGATCTGATTTTCCAAAGGGTGGAAAATAATCAATCTGCGCTACGAGGTCGGGATCATTGGTGAAAACGAGGTCCAGCAAAGATGGTAGTTGTCCAGGTCGATATCTCGTGGGCTCATCGACCAGCTGAAGTAGACCTGCATTGCGTTCCAGAAGGGCATAATTGAGAGAAGGTGAGCTGGGGGGCGGCAAAGTCAAAATGGGCCACGATATGTCTGGCAAGTTGAAGTCTCCTGCCACAAATAAGTTCCTTTTCTTTGCAAGTTGATTAATATGCTCGATGAGTGCGACGTCCCCAGAGCATGCACGTGGGCGGTAAATACATCCAAAAGTGGCCGAAAAATCTTTGAACTTGATATCCGCAAATAAGTTGTCAACGCCGGGTGCATCCACACTGGAGATAGAAATGGTGGATGCGCTCACAACACTCTCACTAACATACATACACACACGCCATGTCCGACCGTTGTAGTACTATCACTGCGATAGAGCTTGTATTTTGGTATATCCACAGTCGAATCCTGTACACCGGGATGGAGCCATGTTTCAGTAACAAGAATAAAGGTAGGATTGTATACCTGGGCGAAGGCGAGCAGCTCGCGGTGTTTGGAGCGCAATGATTGCACATTGGAATAGGTTACCGTCCACTCGTTTAATGAACAGGGCGGTTTTTTGAATTTTTGCTGGAATCTATGGCAACAATAGTTGGTTCTCCTCGATGGTACTTAATAGTTAAATCTGTTTCCCCACGCTTCTCCCTCTCCCTGAGCTGAGTACGCAACGACTCCAGATGTTTGAGCTGCTGCGGTGTTTTATCGTCGAAAAGTATACAATCTTTGTAAGATTCAGTACTCAATAGCTTTTTCTTATTTCTTAGCAGGGAATTCACGACCTCAGGATTAGATAAAAAAACTTTCAGCAATCGAGGGGCAGCTGGTCGCACTTTGCCCAAGCGAGTAGCTCTCACCACACACTTGCGAGCACCGGGGTCAACACTGCCCAAAACATCGGAGGCCACATCAGTATCGCTGGATGACTCTGGAAGATTTTTAATGATGATATTGAAAGAACGCTTGGAGCGTTCGAGAATCTCAGCCGCATCCGGACCAATCGATGAAGAGTCTCCAAGTGGTACACAGGACTTTAAATCCTCCACTTCCTTCAACACACCAGACAAACCAGAAGCCAGATCAGACTGTGAACTCTCGATATTCACAATTCTCCTCTCAAAATCAGAAATGGCAGTTTTGTGGGATTCAAGCATTTGAGTATGATTTTCGAGCGTTTCCCTACATTTACCGAGCTCAGTTATGATGAGGGACTGATCGTCTTTAATTGTTTTTAAATCACCCGCCATTGAGGATATTTTATTCATGAGTAGATTGAAGTGATCGATAGTGAGAGGCTCACTACTGGTTGACTGGGGCCTACTGCGTAACGATCTTTTACGGGCTTCGCAGTCATGACAACTCCACTTAGCACCCGACTCCCTCAAGTATCCCAAATCTTTTTCAGATAAATTGACACAACCAGGGTGGTATGCCTTACGACAGCCAGCGCACTGAGGATGCTCAACATTCTCCAACGACCCGCCACAAGAACCACAAGAGGACGGCATAACGTTTGAAAAATCTATATTTAGGAAAAAGGAAAAGGTACGACAATATTCACTCCTGTGGGCCTATACAGGAGACTTCTTACAGAGAAGGTGGGCCTCGGCAAAAACAGGACAAAACTGGAGAGGAACGAAAGAGTTGATGGACTAAAAATATTATTTGTCGACTATAACAGTAAAGTTACAAATACGCACACTGAACGTGGACCAGCGGTGTCCTAATATGCTCCCGGGAACCGCAACATCTGCGGAAGGTCGAACAATCCGTGAATAAATCGAGCGAAACAAATGGAATGTAAACAATGCCTGATAAATTGAAATCTGATTGATTGGCACAAAATAATTATATTCTTACGTTTCAAAAGTAGTAGGAAACAGAATAAACAGTCACTCAAATAAACAATTATTTCTTCACTTCACAAACTCCAAAATTATAGCAACAGAAACAAACCGTACTGCACCGTACGAATAACTCGAAGAATTCGAATATAATTCGAATTCGAATAAAATTTGTAGCTTAAGTTTAATCAAGTTATTAGTTCTTTGATGAAATATGACCCTTATGGAATAGCGAATGAATTGAAATGAATTTCAAAAAATTTTCATTTTGAAAATGCTGGACTAGAAGATTGTCTATTTTTATAGAACAAATTATACATTCGATATACAGGGTTGGGAAAATTCTTTGTCTACTGAAGGGATCTCGAGAACCAAAGCAGCTAGAAGAAAACTGATGACACATTTTCGGTCTCTTTTTTCCTAACTAACTCAAATCTGAAAATAGATCTGACCTATCTTTCATAGATTTTGAGGTATGAACTAAAATTGAGATTTTGTCATTCTCGTTGATGCTGAATAACTCTCTTGTTTGAACTCGTATTCAAAATCCGTTGTCACATTCTGCAGGCACTTTTTAAGGAGTAATTCAAATCTGATTACTGATTTTTTAGTCCAGCCATTTTCGATAAATGAGAAGAATTTTGATTTTTCAAGAGGAAACTGTAATCGAATGTTTTTTATCTGGTCCCAAATTTTTGCTTATTTCAAAAATGTATCATATCTCGCTATTTTTATCAATATTACATGAGAAAAAAATTACTTCTTTCTGCTTTTCGATTCATTCTTTATTAATTATAAATAGGACGTAGATTTATAATACTAACTAGATAGCGAACATGTCAAAAATTTTGAGGCAAACGGCGGCCATTTGCAGTTTGGGTTTTACTTGAGAGGTGTCAATTTTTCAACGAAAAAAATTCGAACACAGATGGCATAAAACGTCAAAATAAACGAGTTTCATCCCTAACTGCAAATGGCGGCCCTTGCCTCACTTTTTTCTTCGTGACAGTTAGGAAGTTCGACGTCCAGTTAGTATTATAGGTCCATGAAATAGGCTGGCGTACCATAGCGATGTTGAAAGTGTATTATTTTTGGATCTAAAAGTCTATGATTGAAATCATCGATTTCTGAATAATTAACTCTGTGGTTAATTTGTCATCGGTTGTCCTTAAGATTAAAATAGGTAATCTGATTATTTTTTTCTAATGGGCCGGAATATTCCAAATTACGAAAAATTCGATATGTTGGTATGCTACATTCATGCGAAAGAAAATAACAGAGTCGCAAGGAAGTCTACTTCGAAATCCTATCAAAGAAGGTTGAGTTAACATAGAATTGTGTGGATTTCACGAACTATAAAGCATAATCAATGATTATGTTGAGGTCAGTCTACTCTAATTAATTAGAACTGTATCGAAGAGCAGGAAATTGTTTTAATTTTTTTTCTCCTGTAATATTGATTAAAATAGCGACATATGACATTTTTGAAATCTGCAAAAATTTTGGAGCCTGATAGAAAAACATTCGACCATAGTTTATATTTTAAAAATAAATTTGAATTACTCTTAAAAATTACCTGTAGAATGTAACCGTTGATTTCGCATACGATTTCAAACAAGCGAGCATCAATGAAAATGACAAAATCTCAATTTTCGTTCATAACTCAAAATCTATGAAACAACGGTTAGATCTGTTTTCAGATTTGAGTTAGTCGGGAAAAAAGAGCAAGAGAAGGTGTCATCTGTTTCCTTCTAGCTGCTATGGTTCTCGAGATCCCTTCAGTAGACAAAGAATTTTGCCCACCCTGTACGTACATTGACGTTTGATGCCATCTGGAAATTTGTTTCGCCGACCTCATAATAATGAGTGAGTTTAACCTATGAGAAAGTATCATAATAATCGTCCGAATAACCATTTTCTGGTTTTTTACCGGGTCCATCAGCACTCGAAATGTAACCAGCTTCAAGCCATCCACGCACCCACCACAGTGACAACAGCTATTTAGAAATTTGCTTAGTAACAGTTTTAAGTATTGTTCACAAGAGTACAGAAGCATTTTTCTGAAAGTTAATGCAAAAAAAATACTTGAAAGATCGAAGGATTTGCTTATAGTTTGGCCAAAGCTATGAATTTCCGAACATCGTGTTATAAGAAGGAAAATTTTCCTCCTGGGCAATTCGTAAACTCACAGAACGATAGAGTTCACCTGAAAAATCGTTCATATGAGAATCTGAATAATCAGTTGGCTACCAGGAACCAGCACCCGCCACAAAAAATGGTTTGGAACGCTGTTACACCGGATGGGCGCTTCCTTATCGTTCTCATTGAGCCTGGCGTCAAAGTTAATGCGACATTTTACCAGGAAAGTGTTCTTGAGGCTACTTTGAAGCCGTGGGTAGACAAGCATTTCGGTCGCAGGCCATAGACGTTCCAACAAGACTCTGCACTGGCTCACGAAGAGCCAGTGAACCAAGATTGGTTGAAAAAGAACGTTTCGAAGTTCTTTCCGACCACACAGTGGAGCTCGAATTGACCAGACGTGAATCCAATGGATTATTCTCTCCGAGCCATTTTGGAAAGTCCGAACGAAAAAGTATACAAACCTCGAGACGCTGAAGAAAGCCATTGTCCGTGAGTGGCCTAAAATACCGACAAGTTACGTTCGGGCAACTTGCGATTAGTTTTTTGACCGTCTCAAGGCAATAGTCACATTGATTTGAAAGGTGGTCATATCGAGCCAAAGTGAAGTGATTCTGAAATTTTGAATATTTTCACATGTTCTGTACATAAAAATAAATAAAAATCATTTTCTCAACCGAACTTATGAATAGGTTACACTTCAAGTGCCGGGCCTGTAATACTCAGAATTTCAACATTCATGGAATATCGATTGAAATATATTCTGGGAGGATATCGCATTTCCTAAAAACTTCATAGGTTTTCACTCCCAGTCTCGGAAACAGAAATAATTTAAAAAATTTAATTAAGATGAAGTGCTCCAGCGAAAATGTTTGCATTTATTTGTCAGGAGCAAAGTGGTCTTGAAAAAATTGTTGCCTAACAGAAAAACTGAAAAAGGAATTAAATGCAAATGAAAAAACACACAATTCTGAAGATTTCACAAGTTTGTCTGAAGAAGGTATCTGATATAGACACCGAAACGTTACATTATCCTTTTCATTTAATTCCTTTTTCAGTTTTACTGTTTAGCAAGAATTTTTTCAAAACCAATTTGCTCCTGACAAATAAGTGCAAAGATTCTCGCAGGAGCACTTCATCTTAATTAAAAAATTTTTAATTATTTCTGTTTCAGAGACTGGGGGTAAAAACCTATAAAGTTTTTAAGAAATTCATGGAATAGTTTTCAGTTCGAAATATTATTCCAGGAAATAAATCTTCAACGAATGAGATTCTTACATTATCATAATAATCATCCAATTTTTCATTTTCCACGGAAAACTTTGTTTTATGAAACTCCATATTTCAACATTCTTGCAATAGTTTCCAGCTTGAAAGAATATCTCAGGATATATTTCCCCATCAACAAATGAGATTTTTACAGTATCTAATAATCATCCAATTTTCCATTTTCCGGATGAAAATTAATTTTTAACTTGAAAACATCTATCAGATATTTGGATTTATTTCGACACTCCTTTTTACATCATTTCACCGACGTTTCGGTCACAAATCGGACCTTTATCAAGGATAATGACTTCACAGGAATTGAGTTACATTTAAAATTGTCTTCAACAAAAATGTCTTCAACATGTATAGAGTAGGCTACTCTATACATGTTGAAGACAATTTCAAATGTAACTCAATTCCTGTGAAGTCATTACCCTTGATAAAGGTCCGATTTGTGATCGAAACGTCGGTGAAATGATGTAAAAAGGAGTGTCGAAATAAATCCAAATACCTGATAGATGTTTTCAATTTATAAAACAAATGGATGAAATTATGAATACAAACTTAATTTTTAACACTCGGTATTTCAACATTCACGCAATAGTTTTCAGCTCTAAAGAATTCTTCAGGCAATACATCTCCTGCGACCGCTATCTTCACAGTATCTAATAATCATCCGATTTTCCATTTTCCGGGATAAAACCCAACGGAGTAAAAAGGGAAGCCCACAGTGTGGTCACGAAACGTGATAAATATTTTTCTGTTGGACGGAAGCAAAAACGAGCACGGACGTCCGTGGTAGGGCAGATGGACAGAGCAAAATGAGAAGATGGTGAAAAAGGCTGCTAATTGGTTACAAAAAAGGCCTAAATATTGGTTCCGGGAGCTGGTTCTTGAATGAACCGAATTTCCAATTATTTCTTTCGGAGTGAATGAGGGGAAACGTATTACTTGGAAATCCCTAATCAAGCAGCATATATGGTTTCTCTGCGAAAAGTATAGGGGGAAAATGTCTGAGACGGCATAGTTGATGAGATGGCATAGAGCATGTTTCTCAGCGGACGTTCAAATTTTAGCGCCAGTCGAATGCGCATACTAAAGAATAGAACGCCAATCACAGTCTGTCTAGTTTACAGTTCATTCCGCTATAGTTTCTTGTAACTGCATGCAAAAGTAATTTACCGAGGTGGTTGAATATTTATCATAGCGCAAGTTTCTGTGTATTACTGGCAATAAACAAGTCCATTAGTCAGTATTAATGTTTCGTATTTTATTCATTCCACTAAATATTAAAGTCCTATTCTATTTTTCGTATTTGTTTTCATAATTTTCGTTTTAAATAGAAAAAACTGCAGATATATGCTTCGGTGAGTTGGCATACATGTTATGCTGCGGAGATGGCATAGGTATATCACCCAGATATTTCCATTTTGGGGAAGGCACTAAATGATGAGCGAAGACAATATGAAGGAAGCGATAAAAGCAGTTCAAGATGGAAAAATGGGCTGCGAAGACGTTCAATGTGAACTGAAGACTGGAAGATTTTTATGATGGCCCTAAAGTAACATTTGACGCAAGCCTAGAAATGAAATTGTAGATCATCTCAAGAATTTAGAGCTCAGATTTTTCGGATTCACAACCACAAACTTAAGAAAACTCGTTTACGAAGTAGCAAAAGCAAAAAAAATTCCCCACCGTTTTTCTCATGAGAAGAAAATGGCGGGGTGGGATTAGCTTAAAGGTTTTCGGAATCGTAATCCGAGTATTAGTCTCCGAACCCCAGCATCTACATAATTTGCAAGAGCCAGTACCTTCAACAAGGTCCAAATTGAAAATTTAGTTTTCGCTCCTTGCTGGTGTATTGCAAATAAAGAATTTTGAAGCTAATGATATATGGAATGTTGACGAGTCAGGATTTTTAACAGTTCCTTCGAAAAATTAAAAAAATTTTGCTACACCTTCTTTGCGATATAGGTATGCAAATCATAATTTGATATGTATGCCGTCTCAACCGAGTGTTGCGGCTGAGATGGCATCTGTAGAATCTTTTTCATTTTAATATGTGCTTTCAAATCAATCAAATATTCTATTTTCAATAAATTTATTTTTAAACAATTCGTTGCACTACCTTCTTGCCTGCCACCATCTAACGAAAACACTCACATGAAAAGATATACCTAACCCACTACTCCAGTCAAGAGCCGCTCTCAGACACTCTTCTCTACGTAACACCCAATATCAAAAAATAATTTATAGAGATTTAGGTAGAAGATATCTAGTATCTATAGATATGATTCATTTATAAGTATGGAATAATATAATTTAAATATGTATAATTAAATATAATTTGATGAACTCCCCATGGGAAATTTCCTCAATTCATGGCGTCATTTTGGTGTCAGATTTCGCACTAATAATTATTCAACTAGTTTATTGATGACAGCGATTAACGGCCGAGATAATTTAAAGCGCTAATAGTTCGAGACCATTAATCGCCACATTGATAAACGAGTTGATTACAAGATTTTTCCTTCGACACTCGACAGCATTGAGTATGAATCCTTGATTGAAATATTTTTTTCCGTAGAATAGGTATAAATATATTTTTTCTCGAATTAAACCCTTATATTTGTTTTGTTTGAAGAATTCTTCAGTGAAAGAAAAAATACCTATGTTGAAACAATTTTTACGCAGTTTCAACCGATGAATTGATAGGTGTACACTTTGTTTCATTTCGAAATTTTTTCGTTTACGAAGTTGTTTCATTATATCTCAACCTGTTTTTTGTGTTGATTTTTGTTTATTGTCTGTATTAAATATCTTGACCGGAAAACAGAAAAAGAGGAAGACCAAGAACGATATAGATTAGTGGAATAAGAATGTCAATGAGTGAGAGGGGACTAAATGATGAAGATTGCAACAATAGAAGCCATTGGCGATTGGTTATCGGACAACGTAACACCAAAAATATTTCACAAAGAATTGCAAAATGGTGAATGCGCCTTGATTTATAGTTATTATACATATATTCCAAATAATAATTTGATTTTTTTCATTTATCTTCTTATTATATTGCACCTTCCCACATGCGTACACCTTCCTCTCAGATAACAATTGAATTGATGATTTCCATTAAATCACACTAAGATTCACGAAGAGCTTCAAAATAGAGCCAATTTAGGTTCAGAATTTTTAGACTTTTTCGTTGTAATCATGATATTATATTATAGTGGAGAATGAGCAGCTAGAACAAAGATTGATATGTCATTCGAAAGTATAGGGGAAAACCCGGATAGATGCCCCACTTTTTGAAATTGCCTCATATTTTTGAAAATATCGATTTTATATAAGTAATTTTTATGAGTGTGAGTAGCCCCATTATTTGATTTGAAATACTGTGACTTTTCTTTGACATAGCAATCCCAAATTTCACAAAAATTTGATTTTGTGTAGAACCTTTTCTTTGGGGATAGATGCCCACAAGTATGATAGTTTGCCCCACCATAAAAATACTGGCAGGGATAGATGCCCTTCATACTGTGTGATCCAAAACCCAACTAAACACAATGAGATTTTCTATGCTTAAAACAGCAACTTCATCTACGCAACATGGATCGAATTAACAACAAAGGTGGCATTTTTAATTGAATTTCAGAAGTATATATTAAACGAAAAGTTTCATTCTTCATATTAACATAAAGCATCCTTCCACACATTCATGATAAATCAATGAAATAATAAGTCTCAACAAAAATGATCAGGAATTAAGTTTAAAATCAAAAGAACATAATGAATCGAAAATCTACTAAGAATATCAGGTTTTAGTTTAAATGTTCTAAGGGCACCTATACCTCAAAAAATCTGGGCAGCTAGCTATCCTTTTCGATAGGGATAGATGCCCATGATTTTTTTTTAATTAAGAAGAAAACAAAAACTATTTGTACTCAGATGTACACTCAATGAATCACTGTATTGACGTAATAAAAAAAATACTGAATTTACTATCACTTCAGAAGTTATACATCGGCATTACCTATTTCTAAAACTTTGGCATGTTTGTGAATTTCGCTGCTGAGATGATCGCACATACTAGCGAAAAACGACTTCACTTTACAAAAACTCTTACAAAAATAAGATCCAGGGTGACTGTAGCAGCTACTTATAAAATTATTTTTTTGTTACGTGTTTCGGAAGTTAGATATTTTGAAAAGGGGCATCTATCCAACTGGGGCATCTATCCGCATGGGCGCCCGCAGAAATTTTTCTCAGGGGGGGCCAGTGGCAAGTTTAGCGATTGACCTGATCTTGAGTGAAAAAGCGGGGGGTAGATATCGAATTCAATTCGAAGATAACATAAGGTGATGTAGAAAAATACGATAACTCCTTTCGAAAACAAATAAATCACATTCCATGAAGCAATATGTATTTACGATATAAAATATATACAAAATATGGAAAACGGAATGAAATAAAAACGAAATGACAGAGTATGGCTCCAGATAATAAATACAATAAATATATTATAAAAATTATAAATTGAAAAAGACATAACACATAAAAACCTTATTAATTACCACAGAGTATAGGTCTATTTATATTCCAAACTAAAAATCAGCCAGCATTCGTCTGTGAGCCTATAAATTGAAGATTGTATTCATTTCGATGATTACTATTTTCAATTTATCTATGTTTCGAAATTGGGTGTTTCCATCACTCGGAGAAACTTTCATGAAGGCCCTGATTTAGTTCCACTGCTTACATCTTAAAGAGTGAATAGGAAGTAATCAGTGCTTTCAGCATGCGATCTGTGATGATTGAACTTCTCATTTGACACTACTAGATGTCACCATATGTAATTTGCTACTCGATAGCTTCCTACAAGTAGTCTTAAATGAAGAAGTTTTTCGATAGGCTGTTGTCTCTGAGGGATATGGGACACTGACGAGGCCTAATGAGGCCAAAACCGGTCTGTCTCTTCCCTCATTGACAATATCTTGAATAATCATCCCAGTCCGCCTGAAGAAGGTACTGTGAGCCTTTAAATTGAAGACCGTAACTTCAAGAGAAATGGTCGTACAAATAAAAAAAGGAATGGTAGCACCAATTGTCTTATTTTTGGATTAGAACTTCAACAAAAATTTATTTTTATTTTTTTTTGGTCTACGGGCTTGGAATTTTTTTTTTTGCTCAACCACTATGTGGATACTTTTTTCATTCTGCTCTATAGGCCTTTATATTATGTCCACATATTGTTGAGCCTTCAAATGAAAAAGGATCCTTATTTTGTCTTAGAATATGGATATCTCAGGAACTAAGTACCTATATACATACTCAGGATAATGCAATATCTATACATAGTTGTTAGAGCTCATAAAGCTCTCGGTGATGATAACGCGATGATTTTTGTTCACACAAAGTGTGAAAATTTTTCATTTCAAATCGAAATACGAGAGGTGCCAACAGAAAAATCAGCTACGTAATTAATTATAGACCTTACCTTCAAAAACACAATTTAAAGACACTAAAAACACTCTCTGAACTCTGACACACTATCAATGGCTTTTCTAATTCGAATAGGTATGTACTTGTTTCATCAGAATAGGAATACATGAAATGTTTACCTTCTGTACCTATCGAAATTGAGAATATTGATAGGCGATTGGGTATGGAATTATTAAAATATAATTATTAATATGAAATGAAAAAAGCCGCACGAAAATCTCATATCAAAGTAGCCGCCTTAAAGCAGGCCGCCTCATAACAAGCCATCTATAAATCGATCATCTGGTGACGTTGAAAGAGAATGCCGACACTCATGGAAAGCGTTCGGTGAAGATGATGATTTTTATTCACCCAAAAAGTGCACCTAATGAAAATTTCTTTTCAATAAATATCTCTTACGATTATGGATTGTATAATTCCATTGAAAACTGGAAATTTTTTGTGAATCCAATACTCCCGTTTTCCTTGTCCTTTGGATTAAGGAAATAATCTTGAGGGTGCTGAAGTACGAAAAGGCGATCAAAATCTCAGGGGGGCCACGGCCCCCACTGCCCCCCCCCCTGTGGGCGCCCATGTGACTATCCGGGTTTTACCCTACACTAAATGAGGTATTTTTTACTGATGAGAAAGCGTGTGAATAATTATTAATATTTCATTGAAAAAACCATTTGAAAAATATGACAAATTACGTTAACTTCATAATCGTAATCTTCTTCTCCTTATATCACGCCTGCAATAAGAGTGTTTTCTGCACACAGACTCTCTCATCTTGTAGCAAATTTATTGCCCTTTCCGAATATGTGGTCAAATTTGATGAAAAAACTTGATTTTTTTCGTGAAAGCAAGAAATGTTAGATTGAGAAATAACCGTCAACATTTCGACCATGTGTTATATGACATGATTTTTTGTTGCGAATCACTTGCATAATCACCTCTCGAAGTTTATCCACTTCAAAAGTATACGAACCGATATACAACAATTAAAAAGAAATGTCCTAAAATTTCTCGCCTATTCATTCACTCTGAAAGTAAATATTATGTTCTTGTAGAAAAGTGATTCAATCTGGAGAAGCAATTGCATCGAACTCGGAGAGTCCCAAATCCTCTTCAGTATTCCTCAAGCAGGATAGTCGAATAAGTTGTTTATTCGATTCGTTAGTACGAGTGCCTACCTGTCGTAAACCAATTTAAACTGATAAGAATCTTCCACTAGACTTAGTTGACGATTTAAAGGATGCTGAAAAGGATTCACAATCGTCGGTACCTACCTAGTGTATTAAGCTCAATTAGGGAAAATTTTGTTTTATATTCAAACGTTAATGAATGATATCAGAATTTGATATACAACGTGTTTGGTCATGACTTAGCGATAATTTAAGGGCATCAAATATACCTAATTTTATCGACAAAAACACTCATTGGGGAGTTTAGCCCCTCAGTTCTAGAGAAGCTCCCTTTTTAAATTTACTTTTTTATTTTAGTTGACCCTTCCTAATAATATCGATATCTTTGGACATAAAGGTCCTACAGATGTGAAAAAAATGTTTTTTGAAAGATGATACTACCGTCTTTCATTAAAGTGGAACGATATGAAAACATATAACATAAAAATATTATAAAAAATTCTTCAAAAAAATTTTATTTAAAAAATGTTCTGATTTTCTTAGTAAATTCGCAATAGTACAAGAACTAGAACATTGAAGTATAATTTTTTCTCACTGAACTAACACGCAAGGATATTAGCTACAAAACGATACCAACATAATTTCTGTGAGTTACATATATTCAGAAAGTTATTGCTGTTCGAACATGATCCTTATGAAAATTGATAAAATAGAAAAAACCTCAGTACAGTACTTTCGATTATCTTTAATGATCAAACCATCAAATTAATCATAAAAATTGCTCAAAATGCCCGCCTCTGCTCTGTAGACAGGCAGGGGCCTTCATGACGACCTGTCTTATGTCTTTTGCTCCCGTAGTGATCATGTTCGAGCAGCAATAACTCTCAAATTCTGCAAGTGTTGTTTTGTAGCTAACATCCTTGCGTGTTAAATCATTCAACATTTTTTTCACATCTGTAGGACCTTTATGTCCAAAGAAGTCGATATTATTCGGAAGGGCCAACGAAAATAAAAAAGTAAATTTAAAATGGGGGCTACTCCAAAACTAAAGGGGGTAAACTTCTAAATTTGGATGTTTTTGTCGATAATATTAGGTATTTTTGATGACCAAACACACTGTAGGTATAGGTATAACTTACTCGTTATTGAAATTTGAGACAGTTCAACCTTCAGCATTAGTTACAATATTAATAATATATTAATCGATTCTATTCAGAATAAATTCATTAAACCTTCTCTGATTCGATAATTGTTTTTCCGTCGATCTCAAAATAGAAGGTGATTTTAATGTGTACGAAATTGATCATTAATGACCCATTTCAATGCTCAATTTCTGCTATTTCAATATGCAATCCTCATGGCAACCGTTCACAAATTATTCAGAAGCAGTACGAGAAATGTCAAAACTCTATTAGAACATAGATACATAGACATTTTATTATGTCAAATGTACCTAAGTCTTGTGCAAAATGAGAATTTATTTCCATCAAGAATTCATACAAATTTATATTGAGATCGTCGGAAAAATCTTGTAATCAACTCGACTATTAATCGAGCGAGTACCTATAATGGTCTCGAACTGTTAACGCTTTCGCTTCTCTTACGCGTTAAAATATCTTGACCATTAGTCGCTGTCTTTAAGAACCTAATTGATTAAATAACTATAATTTAAATTTTTTAACTATCAAGTTGTTTAATTATGTTTCAAAGTGTCTTTTGTGTTAATTTTTGTTTATAGTCTGTACCTATTAAATATCTTGTGGAACCAGAAATATTGAACCTTAAATCGCAAAATGGTGAATGCGCCACAATTTAATATATCTAGCTATTATTTCCAAGGCTTTAATTTACGTAAAGTTATGAAAAATCACTTCAAAGTATGACGTGAAGTGAAGAAAAATCATTTCAACATATTCTTCTTTTCTGGGAAATCGTTTGAAATGGAAAACGTAAGAGTGCAATTCAGCCAAAAATATCTGGAGGGTACCTATAGTTTTTTTAGTCCAAAATTTTAACTACGGTTTCTGATAAATGTTTTGCTTTCTTTCAAAATACATAACAATCAGAAGAAAATGTCTGAAACTTTCTCATCCTATTCATTCATTCCGAAAGTAAATATTTTGTTCCTGTAGAAAAGTGGTTCAATTTGGGGAAGCAATTGCATGGCACTCGAAGAGTCCTAAATCCTTTTCAGTATTTCTCAAGCAGGAAAGTCGAATAGGTTGTTTATTCGATTCGTTACTACGAGTGTACGTCTACCTGTCGTAAACCAATTCAAACTGATAGGAATCTTTAACTTGAATCAATTGACGATTAGAAGGATGCGGAAAAGAATTTTAAAGTGCAGTTAGTATTACCTAAGCCCAATTAGGGAAAGTTTTGGTTTAATGATATCAGAATTTGATATACCTACCTAATTGAAATTTGAGACATTTCAACCTTCAGCCTGGAGTTAATTTCTTTACATCTGAATGCTGCCAACGATCGAGTTTGGAAACTATTTTAGAATGTCACCAAGCAATTGAAATTCCAAAATGTTACTTAATTACTTAGTTTTTTCTTAATAAAAGATACCTACACATACCTACCTACTTTCCAGAAGTATTCGGAATACCTATAACTACCTACCTTCAATTTTTTTGCTTAAAATTAAAGTGTGTAAGATACTTTCTTGGTATTGGCAATGAAATTTATATATGCTCAAAGGAAGAACTTCTTCCTTCTGAGTATACAGATATACGAGATGTATTCCATACAGCCAATCTCGGCCCTCAGACAAGGTATAGAAAGTTCAAACAAAATTTCAAATGGCAATAAAAAGTGTATCAGAATCCGTAGTTGAAAACTGATTACCACCCCTGACAAAACTTCCTCCGGTAGGTAATGATTTTTTATTGTAACAGTTATTTTTCTATCGCATCCCCAAAATTTTCCCTTGAACTATACCCCAACACAACAAAAATAGGTTAAAACGAATAAAACATTTTCTTATTATAAGTATAATTTTACGTAGATTCAATCCTTGGAAATAATAATTGCATACTTGCTTAAATTGTGGCATATCCACTTCGATATATTCTGACACCTCATTTAATTCAATTGTTTTAATTATTTCATTCACTATGTTTCAAGGTATCTTTTGTTTTTTGTCAGTATTGATAGGCATCTTGGGACACGAAAAATATTTCAACACAAGTCGCAAAATGGTGAATGCGCAAAAGCTATTATTAATATTATTACACCTATTTTCAAGAGTTTTACGTAAAATGATTTAGTTTAACGTAAAATGATTTTGTTTTACCGGAAAATCTTTTAAGCGGAAAAATATGAGGGTGCAATAATTTAAAAAATATCTGGGTAGTTTTTAAGGGGTACTGACCTTAAACAAAATCTTAACGACAGATTCTGATAGTGTTTTTGTTATCATTCAAAACAATTTTTGTTTGAATTTTCCACCTTGTTTGAGAATCGAGATATTGACAAGTTGTAAGTCTTGTTAACTCTGAATAGTTGTAGAGATGCTAATGAGTAAAAACATTATAATAAATTAGTGATGCTTAGAATTCTCCAAGAAAGAGAATGTTGGCTGTTCAGAAAATTGTACCTATTGATTCCATATTAGGAAGGAATGTACATAGCACACCCATGCCAATTACCAATGGTAAAATAATTAGAACATAGCCAATTGATGAAAAAATTTTCATCACATCTCCATCCCAACATTGACAAATCAATTAGTACAAGCATTTCTTGTATTGAATTCTTTGAAATGCCTTGTCAATTTCAATTTGGGAACTTCTGAAGTGAATAAAAGAAAACAAAACATAATGATAACATTTATTAATTAAAAATTTGTAAATATATTTTCAGTAATACAAATCATATTTTCACAATTTCAATTATTAATTATACCTATAATATTCCAGTCAGTCCTTTTGGATGAACAAAAATGCTTTCAAAGTTGATTTATTAATTTCTTCAATTCAAGTGGTGGCAAAAAGATAGAGAAGAGCACTGGCAAACTGGAAAATCTCAGAGCCACCTAACTTTGATTCACCATATACTCTGTCAACAAATGTAATTGGCACCTCCCCAACACTATATCCTATCTGTCTTGCCCTAACTATCATTTCCATTTGAAAAACATAGCCTTTCGAAACACAACTGCTCACTAATTTTTCTAATACTGGTTTTTTGTATAACCTGAATGATCCAGTTAAATCAGAGGCTCTCGGCCTCAGTAATATTTGTGATAAGAAGTTTGCTCCTCTAGAAATAAGTTTCCTTTTGAAATCCCAGCCATGGACTCCACCATTTCCAATATATCGGCTACCTGACACTAGATCATAATCTTTTTCCTTTTGCTTCTCGATGAACTCAGGAATAAATTTGGGCTGTAGAAAATTATTATTAGTTTTGAATTTCAATTCAACACCAAATGAAATTTTTAGAGATGACAATAAAATACTACTTACATGGTGGCTCAAGTCAGCATCCATAATGATGATGAAATTTCCTGTAGCATGTTTCAGACCATGGATATAAGCCGTTCCCAAGCCAAGCTTCTTCGCTCGAGGACGGAGAACTATTTTCTCTTCTCCGTAAATTTTCTGCAGTTGTTTAGCAGCATCCAATGTACCGTCAGGACTTCCATCGTCAATCACAATGATTTCGAAGTTATAACCACTGGAATGCAAAGTAAAGTAAGGAACTCAAATGCACGATATATTATTGAAGTATTCAGAATACCTTTCCACCATATATTTATTGATCAGCCAAATAACAATAGGAAGGTTATCGATTTCATTGTAAGTTGGCAATAGTATTGTATATTTGTTAGAAGACTCGGTTTCTTTTCCCATTTTTGGTTTGAAGTCTAATTGTTTATCTTCTGTATTCCAGTATGCAACTAGAACTATAACAAAGCAGCTACAAAACGTTATGAAATAATTGAGCGAAATATCCTTCATGCAAGCCAATTAATAATCAATGCTTAATTTTTTCGAATCTTGATCAATTAATTCAATCTTTATCAATTAATTCTTATCAGAATCAGAAAACAAATTGAGGTTATGTTTTGTTTCTGTCATCGTCATCAAGGGGTGGTCAAAATAAAAACGATATCGTGAGACGTCAAATCCTGTATATATCGTTTAAATCTTTTATATTTTAACACTTTATTTATGATTCTTATGATACCTTCTAATGAAAAATGTTTGCTGATTTGTATATAAAGATCAGTTAGCATATGAAATACCTATTTGGCGATGATAAGCATAGAACAATGACCTAATTAAAATATCCACTAATCATCTGATCCACTGAAAAACTGAAATGTCAAGTATCATATGACTTGTTTCCTCCACCGCACTTGATCGTGTTCTAATTATTATTCGATTTGTTTTGAACGGAATTAGTAAAGTTTGGATCAAATAAATCATGGCTAGTCAAACTCAAGGAATTCAACAACTATTAGCAGCAGAAAAGCGTGCAGCTGAGAAAGTTTCAGAAGCCAGAAAACGTAAGAATTCACCTAAAATATATTGATTGTCTACATGGGTGTAGTTTCAAGTCACGAGATCATTTTTATTTTTGATATAGTACAATTTCTTACATGTCTTCATAAGTTTTTCATCATAATACTCTTCCCCAAGAGTATTCCAATAAATAATCTTTTATTGATTTATTTTTAAAAGTGATATCTCTACTTGTTCTAACAATCTATTCCACCTTATAGGAAAAGCCAGGAGGTTGAAGCAGGCCAAAGAAGAAGCTCAAGATGAAATTGAGAAATATCGTAAAGAACGTGAACGTCAATTCAGGGAGTTCGAAGCTAAACACATGGGATCAAGAGAAGATGTGGCTTCCAAAATTGATCAAGATACCAAGATTCGTGTTGATGACATGAATAAGGCTGTTATATCTCAAAAACAACCGGTAAGTGAACATAAATCTATATCGCACTGAAATATTATATTTTACTTTTATTCCTTATTATTACGAAATAGTTTATACCTATATTCCTTCCACAGGTTATTCAAGGAGTTTTGGATCTTGTTTATGCAATCAAGCCTGAGTTACACAAGAACTACCGTGCTTAAATCATTTTGTTGAAATTTCATTTCATAGTACCATGAAAAGAGTATTTACTTAATAGTTGCAAGGCATTCCTTTTTGTATTATATTTTGAAAAATTGATTTTACTAAACATTAGAATCTTAAGAATATATTATATTGAATATAATAATGAATTGTTGTATCATTGTTAGTGTGTTACAGAACTAAAATTATATGTCTATACTTGTGTTTTCTGTACATAAACCTACTTATTAACTGGAGTCATAGCTTAGAAGTCAAAAACCAAATTGCTGCAGCATTATCATAATCATGGTAAAATTTTGTTGTCTCAGTAAATATTTATAAAAATCAATCATTAGATAAAAAATGGCAATACCAATAATTATGCAAAGATTATTTATTATATTTTATGCATAAATATTGTGCCCTACATTTATAATACAAAAAATATTCACAGCCGGTTTGGAAAGATTTGTTCATTCAGATCTATTCTAAATTAGTCTTGGATAATTGTTCTTCTAGAAGTGCAATCTGCTTCTTCAATCTTATGTTTCTTCCATCAAATAATTATCAGACAAAGGTGAATTTGATGCTAGGTCTTCTCTCAGAGTATTCATATTGTTTTCCATTTTAATGAAATCTTTCATCATAGCCATCATAAGATCCAGATGCATTCTCCTCATTTGAGTGTTTGTATTAGAAAATTGGTACTTGATTTCTTTGGTGAATGTATTGAACTTTTCAGTTATTTCACTTTCAACAGCTTCAACCACCATTTTTTTCAAACAATCAAGTGAAATGGGCACTTTATTTTCGTCATTATTTTGATTTTCATCTATGTTATTTACTATTGGGGACATAACCGCATCAAGTTTCGAAGTAACAATTTGAGGACATGTTGGTGTGGATGTAGATACTTGTTTGACACTTAGGGAGCGCCGCTTGTACAAACTTAGCCTTTCAGGTTCCTCATTACTGCTCTCACTTCGTCTCTTATTGTATGAATTATAATCACTGCAGTTATCACCTATAAATGAATGTATGCTTTAATGAAAGCAATTACAGCATAGAAATTCATGGTAGGTGGAATTTGAATACTTGTGGCAAACCAGGTGAGAAGTGTAGTTGATGGAGAAATGGTGCAAAACTCCAAAAAGCACGAACTTGACAAATCGATGTCGCCAAATTCATTAAGAAGTAACAGCAACATCTTTCACTGCTGGAAATTCACATCGGGAACACGATATTCAATGCATCAGGGAGGGAAATTTTGGGTTCCAGTTGAACAGTGGTATATTCGAAAGATTTACATGCTACATTTCTGAAAAAATGAGTGATCTACTCCGAATAATGTTGTTGCCTTTCTCAAATCGAGTAAAACGGGCAGCCTAAGGCTGCACGTAATACTCGAGTCAAGTACTTTAGGTTACCTATCATACTATGTATTAGGCCACTCCCAACAATAAGGGAAAGACAACAACATTATTCACCGTCGATCGTTCATTTCGTCAGGAACGTAGCACGTAAATCTTTCGAATCTACCGCTGTTCAACTGGACAGCAAAGTTTTCTCTTCATTGCATTGAATATATAGTTTTTGAAGAAAATTAGGCAATTTTGGAATGTTGTGTTGAGAAAGATCTACACTCACCGACAAAAAAACTCGGCCGCCTAAAATTTTGCTTAAGTTCGTTGTTCAAGAACTTTCCTGATTATTTATCGATTTCAATTGTTTCTCAGCTAAATTGTAGATAAATTTTTCGGTATTGAACTTCAGAAGAGGTTTCCCAAAAATGTTGATAGCATATTTATACAGGGGGGAAAGAAACCATGTATTTGTGGCCGCAATTCTCAACACCCTGTGGAACAGTTCGGGAAATTTGTGGAGTTTATGCTCAGATCATTATCTCGATTTCTCTTGAAGATACACAAAATCAAATAAAAGCCTGGAATTTTATAAACAAGCCAAGCTCTATTAAGGGGAAGTATCACATGTTTCCCCTCATCGAGAACTGAATTTACAAATTCATCATTTACTTTTCTAATTATTAACATTTAAACTTGATTTTTGTTTTGAAATAAAGCTAAAGAACAAGCTGAAAAACATCTTGATTAGCCCTATATAAATATGCTTTCGACATTTTTTGAAAAAATTTTCTGATAGCAAAGAATTTATTAAAATTTAGCGTAGAAACAATTGTAATCGATGAATAATCACGAAAGTTCTTGGACAACGAACTTCAGGAAAATTTTAGGTGGCTGAGTGTAGAATGTTTATATTGTACAAATTTAAAAATAAATTTGTCAAGTGTGAAATAAACTTTATCTTTGAAAATATTATTGAACCTATAAATCAGGTCTATTTTCGATTCATTATTGTAACTGCAACACTCAATTTGTAAAAACTGTCATGATGACTGTTAATTCGCAAAATTCCTCCAAAATATTTCGTCAAATAATAAGAGTAACACAATAATTGATTTCGTTTTTCCCTTATAAAATAGTCATACAAATACATATCAGGAAGTTTTCAAGTGTAAATAAAAGCAATATCTTACCTTCTCCGGTTACTGAATGATCATATTTGCTCATATTCCCACCGTCCAACCCTAAGCCAGCCATGAACGAATCGACCACATTCGGGGAATTCGATGCTCTTTCAAAATCAGGCACGTCCAGGTGATTGGGAAGAAGAGCCCCAAAGGAAGTATTCTGAACTATCTCATCATCGTGTTTAGAATGCCGTTCAGAAACAGCAACGTCCTCCAAAATACTGCTATTAGAGTTCACCATATCTTGCTTTTGGAAGGCGACGTTTTTGATTGTACTTTTGTGCGCCTCAAAAACAAGAACTGGTTCCAAAATCCTCCTAGAATCATACAAACATATGTTTCCCTCTTGGGATGCTAGCACAAAGTGGGTGCCATCGTAGGAGAAGTCAACGGCTGTCATACTGTTGTTTACTGGAACGGTGGCTATGCACTTATTAGAGATTATATCGTAACAGCAAAATTGCCTATCAGCACCTGGAATTTTGATGAATTATAAGTTTTTCATTCAACCCTATATGGCTTTCATACCACATCTTTGGCCACTTGAGAATTTTTTACAACTTATTTAAACGAGCCCTAAGAGGGGGTGCTTCAACCCCACAAAATTGAATAGAAAGATGGGTTGAGTGGTACTTCATTTGAAGAGTCTTGGAACCCTTCTTACAACAGTGTACGAAAAACGTAATTTCGATAAATCATTTTCGCCAAAAATCAATTTTTAAGCTCAAAGTCACATCAGATATTTTGGTTATCTTTTATTTTATTTTGATTTTGGTGATACAGCCCAACCAGCTTAACACGATCTTGCAATTTGTACACGAAATTTTTTCAACAAATCAGCAAAGTAATAACTCATCTTCTAAGAACAAAAATGAGGGCAACATAAGGAAATGTTTTGTTTTTTATTCATTGTTTGAGAGAATTTCTCTTATTACTTGACAAAAAATTGCAATTTAAATTTTGTAAGATGACCAAAATACTCAAGGTACCTAATTTGAGCTAATGATTTAATTTTTGCCCAAAACGATTAATCAAAATTACGTTTTTCATATATCGTTGTAAAAAGCGTTTCAAGACCTTTTAAATGAAGTATCACTCAACCTTTTTCCCTATTCAATTTTGAGAAGTTGGAGCGCCCCCTGTTAGGAGGTTGCTCAATTAAGCTTCAAATATAAGTCAAAAGATGTCTCCAAACAAAATGGAGATCAAACACTTAATTGCCAAATATCTAAACATATTTTATCTATTGAAAATATATCAATTACCTGTAGAAATGATCAAATCAGGATTATTAGGAGAAAAAGCCACGCCAGTGACAGGAGCCTTGTGGGACTCAACAAAGAACTTGTGTTTATTCACGTTAGTGTCCCATACAACAACTATTCCTTCATTGCTACCACCAATAACGAAATTCCTCTTCACGGGGTTGGTTTTCAGAGCGCTCACACTCTCTGATCTTGGAATCCTCAGAGTCGCTGATAGTGCGTGTGTGAGGTTACTGTATAAGAGGACCTCCCCGTTTAGGCAGCCGGCTACTAAATGGGTATCTCTTGCAGTGAACTCGATATTAGAGATCAATGAAGAAGCTCTCGGATATCTGGAAAAGACAGATTTGTTCTTTTTATTTGTTATCGAATTGTTAATATCAATTTGTGAATGAAACTCGAGACTTCAATCTGCCTCAACATTTTTATGGTTTCAAGAGTAAGTGGGCAATATCTATTTAAAAAACAACCCATTGTCTATACAAATGTGACCAACGAAATTTTACAATACTGAAAAAATCAATTAAGTAGAGTATACCAATAACTTCTGATACCTCAAACTGTAGTCAACTTGTTATTCATAATCAATAATTACCATAGATACAATAAGCCAAAATTTTTTTTCAAAAAGTGTTTTTTATACTATGGGTTTTTGTCATTTAATCAATAGACAGTGGAACTTCCCTATAACAAACGTCTGTATAACGAATTTCGTACAAGACATTGCACCTTGAATTCAAATTCCATGTTAAAAAACGCCCTCTAAAAAGAAGTAAATTCTCTCTATAACGAAATATTCTAAGAGCATCACTCTTTGAAATTTGAATAGGTATTGGTAAAAAGGTATAAGGGTGTTGTTTTTCCATAATTATGCCGGAGGTAGGTAATAAATCCCGACAATAAACTAAACCATTACGGTGGGCGGATAGATCCTTCTGAAACTTTGGAATAAGCTGGAAATGTTGATAATGACAGTATTACTCTAAATTATTTCGTTTATGTCGATGTTAATACTGTAACAAATGAACTTCCAACTGAAAAGGATGTATCGAAAGCAGTGTTGCAGATAACTACGATAGCAATGATGATACCCAGAGCGTTGATTTAGAGGAGCAAACCACCGAAAAACCAAATCGTGAAGAGGAACTTGAAGCCTTTAAGTCGAGTCGCCTCGCTTTCCGGTCCATTGAAGGGGTTCCGGAAAATATTTTTGAATCTTTGGGAAAATGCAAAGTTTTTCATGAGAAAAAAATGTATTTTAATTGTACCACTCAGACAAAAATTACAAATTATTTGCTCAAAAAATTTAATGCAAGGAAATATTGGCTCTTTTCTGTATAACGAAATTTGTTTGCATATTTAGCGATTTTGTTATAGGGAAGTTCCACTGTACTTCTAGATATTTTCACCAAATTGTAGATTTCAATTTGTACCTAGAAAGTTTGGAGAATTTAAACTGTATTAAAGTGTCCCTTGCTGACTGATTTTGTTAAAATTATAATCCAATTGTTACAAGCAACAACAAGGACAGTTCATCAACTGCCTATACAAATATTATTGATGCTTCGTTTCTAATCCAGAAAAATTATAGATACATGAAGAATCAAGCTCATCGTAGATATTGAATAGTAATGGAGCCTCGTTTTTTCACGGCAGCAAATATTGCAACTTAGATTAATTTACACCAATCAGTTGAGATTTTTGAAGGAACTCACCTATTTTTTATCTTTTTCTGCTTGACATCATAAACCAGGACCTGCCCATTTTTAGTGCCATAAGCAATGAACTTCTTAGTTGTGTTTTGAAAGGCTGTACAAGAAGGCTCTTCTACATCGATGATCGTATGTATCAACTTGAGCTGGTTTCGAATACTGATAATTTCAGCTGATCCAGATTTCGGTACAACTGATAGCCAACTTCCATCCTTACTCCAGGAAATGTTGTTAACTGGACCGTCAACTTTTGAACCAGGTTGGTAGTTGTACACTAAATCCCCCTCTGGGAAGGAATGGAATTTGACAGAGGTGGAGGAAGATGCAATATACATTTTTGCTGGAAACAACTATCATTACTTGTTGGAAAAAAGGCAGTTTCCTTCAGATGGAGAATCAGTAGCATCATTGTTTGAACTTTAAACAATGATAGCATTCATCAAAAATAAATGTGTAGAATCCTTGAATTCAAAATATCAAGTAAGTGAGGTTAGTTCATTTTTTATTTTCTTGATAATGTCCGTGAAAGACAAAACGAACGAACATGAGCTTTTCAGTTGATTTTCGTTTATTATGGCATTAACTAGGGAAGAATATAACATTTTTTATGTTCGAAATTCAATTCGACTTATCAGTTGAACAAGTTTTAACACATGAGAGTTTACAGTAACTATTCTTACCTCAGATTGTTTTTTTCAGTTTCTTTTATCTTTCCAATATCCTCCAATAAAATTGAGAAACTGATCACAATTTCAAACAAAAAAACTAAAAACACGAAAAACTGTTAAACTTTTGTAATCATTTGAATTGTTGTCAAATTTTGGAAACTGTCATGCGCGCGTGCGCGACATCTGTCGTAAAAGATTTATTTCAATTGAAAAGCAGAACTCTACCATTACGAACAGAGTTGCCAGACTAGCAAATTTTTCAGTATTTCTACCGAATAAAAGATCGACTTTTGGAAATACCGAAACTTGAAAAATATCTGCTTTTTTTCGTTTCATAAACACCATTTCGAATTGAATTATTTTAGTGATAATTCAGTTGAAAAAAATGGTATGTTTTTGAGCCTGGAGAGTTCAATATATAACAGTGGCGACGCTAGGAAGGGGCCAGGGGTGGCCCGGGCACCCCTTTAATTTTTACTGGTCCTCCTAAAATCGGGCCTATGCTAAACGAAGCTTGTAATTTGTTAATTTTTACTTTACTATTATGTATTTAGTGACAAGAATGATTTAATGATAAGAGTTTCTGCTTTTTGTTGCCAGTTTTAACAACTTTTCTGATGTATGTTTTATACATTGTTATACCTTTGCCCTTTTTTACAGTTTTGAATTATAGCAATCTAATGAAGGTCCCAATACAAGGACCGAAATATAGATGTACAAAAACAATAGTTTTGTTTGAATTGAATCAAGCCCTTTGCCGAGAGCCCAAATAAAAATACATCACTAGTGTTTTAATATAATCATACTTATAATATTTCAGTGCGCAGACCGCTACGAATTTGTCTTGATGTAATTTGGGGCACGAAGCCCCAATACAGCAAGCCCCAGTGTCTCAACCAACAGACTGAAAAGTAGTCTGCTAAGTGCAGAGTAGGTACTTAATATTTTCGTTATGTTTTCTATAATACGAGTATTGTTTGGCAAAATTTTCGAAATTCAAGATTTCTGTCCATTCAACAATTTGTATATAATTCCATTCCGAGAATCAACAGGTTTTTCAAAAAGTGTTTATTTCTCTACTATGGGTTGTCATTTAATCAATATACATCAGTGAAACTTCCCTATAACGTTTGTATAACGAATTTCGTACAAGACATTGCACCTTGAATCCAACTTCCATGTTGAAAACAACCTCTAAAACAAAGTAGATTCTCTCTATAACGAAATATTCAAAGAACATCACTCTTTGAATGGGTATTGGTAAAAAGGTATTAAGGGTGGGTTTTTTCCGAAATTTTTTCGGGCGTAGGTTATAAATCTCGACCCTAAACCAAATCATTACGGCGGGCAGAGAGATCCTTCTGAAACAGTTTTAAATATACCCCTGGCTGTTTGGTTTCAATCTAACCATTACGCTGTGAAAAGTCTAAAAGCAAGAGCTTAAGTTTGAATGATAAACTTGAATTTATCAGTGAAGTCGACCGCGACATTGCCGACTATAGCAACAAATTTTCTGTATAACGAAATTTCTTTGTAACAATTTTTTTTTGCGGATTTAGCGCTTTCGTTATAGGGAAGTTCCACTGTGCATCGTTTTTCACGATAATTTGATCCCCCGGCCCTTTAACTTTGTTACTGAAAGAGAAACAGAAAAATGTTTCCTACAAAAATTTCACGAAATCGACGGAAGTTTAACTATATGAATTCACATAATAGAATATATACAGGGTGGTTAACATATTGATGACAAATTCATTTTTTCAAATGGAACACCCTGTATATTTTCTATATTTGGCTAGCTCTTTCTCCCCTGATTTCGAATATGTAATATATGTTGGTCTATCTCTTTTATTCTGAGTACCAAAGAGTTTAAAATTTTAAGAACCACCTGGCAAGCTCTGTTATCATTTTTCAAGTGGCAGAACGCGTTTATGAAAATGCCCATTTTTGGATTAATATAACGTCACTTATAATACAGGGTGGCCGGACGATTGACGTCCAAAAAAAAAATCTGGTTCCTCGTCTCATGGGGTAATTATTCGAATCGCCCCTATGTATGTTATGCGATTTTTTACGGTTTCCGAGTTATGATTTTTTTTATCAACTTCTGAGAATTTTCAACTTGACCATAATTAAAAAGATATTTAAAAAAAGTATAACAGTTTTCTGATATATTTTTTTTGAAAATAAATTGCCATGAAATGTTCTTTTATACATAAAATAACCGGCATCGTAAATTTGATAAAAATTATAGAAATGTTGGTCTCAAGTGAAAAAGTTACGTATTTTGGATCATGATCTAAATTTTCAAATTTAAATTAAAAATAAAAACAGGCTACTTCATGGTTTCTCAGTAGGCTTAAAAACTGCGCTCAACACTCAGCTTTTAGAATAATTAATAAAAAATGGTACTCAACAGTCCACTTTTGCTAAAATTAGCCTTCAGAATCAGCGAGGTGGAAAAAATCAAAGAAATAGACGTTTACTCAAAAATTATTTTTTGCCATTTTAAAATTTTTCTGATCAAGTTATGATAGAAAATGCTGAAAATTTGCTTTAGGAGAAACGTTTTGGATAAGAAAAAGAAAAAGGTATGGCAATAAATCACACATCATATAGATTAAAACAAATTTATTTTAGAAAATTACAATAAAAAAAATAAATGAATAAATAAATTTTGCGAAGGTGTAGAATGTGTATTGAGGCTGGAGGTGGCCTTTTTGAAACCTATTGTAAATTTTATACATAAATTTCTTTTTATCTTCATGATGTTAGATTTATTGCCATACCTTCTTCTTTTTCTTATCTAAAACGTTTCTTCAAATGCTAATTTTCATTAATTTTCAGCATTTTATATCATAACTTGATCAGGAAAATCTTAAAATGGCAAAAAATAATTCTTGAGTAAATGTCTAGTTCTTTGATTTTTTCCACCTCGCTGACTTTGAAGGCTAATTTTAGCAGAAGTAGACTGTTGAGTACCATTTTTTATTAATGATTCTGAAAGCTGAGTGTTGGGAGCAGTCTTTGAGCCTACCGAGAAACCATGAGGTAGCCTGTTTACATTTTTAATTTAAATTTAAAAATTTAGATCATGATCCAAAATACGTAACTTTTTCACTTGAGACCAACATTTCTATAATTTTTATCGAATTTACGATGCTGGTTATTTTTTGTGTTAATGTACATTTCATGGCAATTTATTTACAAAAAAAATATATCAGAAAACTCTTGTACTTTTTTTAAATATCTTTTTTAATATGGTCAAGTTGAAAATTCTCAAAAGTTGATAAAAAAATTCATAACTCGGAAACCGTGAAAAATCGCATAACATATATGGGGGTGATTCGAATACCCCATGAGACGAGGGACCTGTTTTTTTCTTTTGGACGTCAATCGTCCGGCCACCCTGTATATGCAGGGTGAACAACATATTGAATGCAACTACATTTTTTCAAATGGGACACCCTGTCCTGTATAATCTTCCGTCTTTTGATAGGCTATTTCCTCCTGATCTCGAATATTATATGCGTATGTGGTCTCTTCAATTTTCAGAGTTTCAAAGTTGTGAAATGATGATACCGAATGAAAAAATATGTGAAATACCTACGAAATTCTTTATATTCAAACAATTTACTTAAAAGTATTATTTTAAAATGAACACTTAACATTTACTCAACTAAATGATTCTTAAAATTCGAAACTCTATGGTGCTCAGAATAAGAGAGATTGACCAACATGATATGTTACATATTCAAAATCAGGGGAAAAAGAGCTAGCCAAATATGGAAAAATATACAAGGTGTTCCATTTGAAAAAATGAAGTTGCCATCAATATGTTGGCCACCCTGTATATATTTCAGTTTCTGGACAACCTCAGTTGATTTCGTGGAACTTTTGTATGAAACATTTTTTTTATCTCCTTTAGTAACAGAGTTAAAGGGGGGGTCAAATTATAGTAAAAAACCCTGTACATACACAGATGCGAAAAATCTCATTTTTGAAGTAGGTAAATGGAGACTATCCGAGTTGAATAAACCTGAGTACTCGTAGATTCGTTGACCCGAATACAAACAGAAATTCAATTCTTAATGAGATGCAGATATTCGATTCCACTCCGACCTGAGCTGAGGCGAAAAGCACATGGCAATACGTTTGCGTGAACTTATCCACACTTTTCCAGCCACGGTTTTTGACGTGTATAGGTACTGTCGATGTTGGGATGGAGGACAATCGTGCGTTATTTAGTCACAGTGTTGCCAGATGTATCTCATGTATGATATTAATTCCAACTTGCACATGGAAAAACACGCAGGAGTGATTTGTTTTTTATTGTCTAATTACAAATATCTAAAACTTTTTTAGTGTCCGTCGAAATATAAGGGAACAATTAAAAACTGACCAGCCACGGTTTTAGCGATAACTGTGCAGGGGGTTATCCGGGGGCGGTGCGTTCTCAACAAAAAATTTTTTGCATAGTACTTCGAACACAGATATCAAATCTATTGAGACATTTTTTGGGCGTCCGTCGAAGTACGAGAAAAAATTAAAAACTGACCAGCCACGGTTTTAGCGATTACTGTGTAGGGGGTTATCCGGGGGCGGTGCGTTCTCAACAAAATTTTTTTTGCATAGTATTTTCAACATAGAAATCAAATCTAATGGGAAATTTTTTGGGCGTTCGTCGAAGTACGAGAAAAAAATTAAAAACTGACCAGCCACGGTTTCAGCGATAGCTGTGGTGGGGGTTATCCGGGGGCGGTGCGTTCTCAACAAAAATTTTTTTGCATAGTATTTTCAACATAGAAATCAAATCTAATGGGACATTTTTTTTGACGTCCGTCGAAGTACGAGAAAAAAATTAAAAACTGACCACCGCCCCCGGATAACCCCCCGCACAGTTATCGCTGAAACCGTGGCTGGTCAGTTTTTAATTTTTTTCTCGTACTTCGACGGACGCTCAAAACAATGTCCCATTAGATTTGATTTCTATGTTGAAAATACTATGCAAAAAAAATTTTGTTGAGAACGCACCGCCCCCGGATAACCTCCCGCACAGTTATCGCTAAAACCGTGGCTGGTCAGTTTTTAATTTTTTTCTCGTACTTCGACGGACGCTCAAAACAATGTCCCATTAGATTTGATTTCTATGTTGAAAATACTATGCAACAAAAAATTTTGTTGAGAACGCACCGCCCCCGGATAACCTCCCGCACAGTTATCGCTAAAACCGTGGCTGGTCAGTTCATTTTTTTCTCGTACTTCGACGGACGCCCAAAAAATGTCTCAATAGATTTGATATCTGTGTTCGAAATACTATGCAAAATAATTTTTGTTGAGAACGCACCGCCCCCGAATAACCCCCGCACAGTTATCGCTAAAACCATGGCTGGTCGGTTTTTAATTTTTTTCTCGTACTTCGACGGACGCCCAAAAAAATGTGTCATTAGATTTGATATCTGTGTTAAAAATACTATCCAAAAAATTTTTGTTGAGAACGCACCGCCCCCGGATAACCCCCCGCACAGTTATCGCTAAGACCGTGACTGGTCAGTTTTTAATTTTTTTCTCGTACTTCGACGGACGCCCAAAAAATGTCTCAATAGATTTGATATCTGTGTTCGAAATACTATGCAAAAAAGTTTTTGTTGAGAACGCACCGCCCCCGGATAACCCCCCACACAGAAATCGCTAAAACCGTGGCTGGTCATTTTTCAACTTTTATCTCGTACTTCGACGGACGCCCAAAAAAATGTGTCATTAGATTTGATATCTGTGTTCGAAATACTATGCAAAAAAGTTTTTGTTGAGAATGCACCGCCCCCGGATAACCCCCCGCACAGTTATCGCTAAAACCGTGGCTGGTCCGTTTTTTAAATTTTTTCTCGTACTTCGACGGAAGCCCAAAAAAATGTCCCATTTGATTTGATTTCTGTGTTGAAAATACTATGCAAAAAAATTTTTGTTGAGAACGCACCGCCCCCGGATAACCCCCTACACAGTAATCGCTAAAACCGTGGCTGGTCAGTTTTTAATTTTTTTCTCGTACTTCGACGGACGCCCAAAAAATGTCTCAATAGATTTGATATCTGTGGTAAAAATACTATGCAAAACATTTTTTGTTGAGAACGCACCGCCCTCAGATAACCCCCTACACAGTAATCGCTAAAACCGTGGCTGGTCATTTTTCAATTTTTTTCTCGTACTTCGACGGACGCCCAAAAAATGTCTCAATAGATTTGATATGTGTGTTAAAAATACTATGCAAAAATTTTTTTGTTGAGAATGCACCGACCCCGGATAACCCCCGCACAGTTATCGCTAAAACCGTGGCTGGTCAGTTTTTAATTTTTTTCTCATACTTCGACGCACGCCCAAAAAAATGTCTCAATAGATTTGATATCTGTGTTCGAAATACTATGCAAAAAAATTACTTAAATGTGCTAGTTCCTGTACTATTGCGGATTTACTGAGAAAATCAGTACATATTTTCACTATGAACTTTTTTAAAGAATTTTTTTATGGCGTTTTCAACGCGAAATAATACATAGATCAACTAAGCATGCCTGTCCTTGTTGATATATTTGACAGAGTGAAACCGCCACATTTATCAATTGTCCTAGTATGTCTAAGAACAAAAATTGTTAGAGTGGTACGTATGTAAGATGTGATTGAGAGTCTTAAGTGTTAATTTGAAATCTATGATATATGATATGTTCGTTGCCTATATGGTCTAAGTTACCAAGGGCATTGTGAAAGGATGATGAATGAATGAATGAATGAATAACCTATAACCAGAGATTAAAACATGTTGTCCTTAACCTTTGTTTATAAATATATAAACTTTTTTTATAAATATATAAACAAAGCTATAACCTAGTAGAAAGAACTCTGGTCAAAAGCAAGCTCACTCTGTTTGTGAATTTTGTTTTTGTGTAGTATTATATTCTACAGTTATTACTGTTTTCCTGTGCAAGTTTAGAATTCTTTATTATACAGGTAATAAGTGTCTTCATTTTCCATATTTAGGTAAATTAGGGTTGCCAACTCTGAGCTATTGAAAGGACATCAACGATTCGAGAACCGGGGACAGGGAAAAGATTAGCAAAAAAAATTTTATGTGTAAATAAAAATCTTTGAAATAAGAGTTATCTTTTAGGTTAGGTCAGATTTTTTGTGTAAAAAAATGGTTTAGTTTCTTCAAGATAAAACAAAGTTTTACTAAAAACCATTCAAAAACTATAAAGAAACATTGTCATTGAAAACAAATATGAAATAGATTAATAATGTTTAACATTTCAACTGAAAAATGAACTAAATAATTTGCTTTTTGAATTTATTTATTAATGTTTTGGATGGCGTATGGGAATTTTTGAAATTTTGTTTGTGGCATTGTGGTTACTTGAATGTTTTCATTCATATTTTCGGATTATAAAAGACCTTTGCAGTCCATTGACACTTTAGAAAAGGGCAAAGGACTTAGGTTCGGAATAAAGGACGGTTGCATAGATAAATAAAACTATCTATGGACGGTTGGCAACCCTAAGGTAAATACTAAGACATAAGAGACGAAAACTACGAAGTTTTGATCATTGATGGGCTGGGACAACCTAGACAAATATTTCCTAGGTGGAACAATAAAATGTTGGGTAATTATTTCGAACGTAAAGAATCGTGCTGCAGGAATGAAAAAAATTTTACTCTCTAAGTTCGGGTCCCAGATTAGGTACGAGATGGTTAACGAGAAGTCTGCAATCCTGTTATTTAAAAAAAAAATTTCAAAGTTTCAGTCAGGTAGGTGAGGTTATACATTGATCTAGCCAGTTTTCCTCTATTTTCTTAATCAATACTCGTTGGAAATGGTTTATTTATCAAATTCTGAGGGTATCCTGCAAAATACGGCCTTAATTCAGTCGAAATCGACGATTTCATTCATTGTTTATAGTCGTATAGCGATTTGTACAGCGTTGCCAATGTCTCAAATCGAATAGCCAGTTACTTTCAAATGTTAGGATGGGATTGGGGTAGCCCATTTTTGTGAACTATTCCAATATTAGTATGAAAGGAATTATAGGATAGCTTGAGTAAGTTTCATAAAAATAGGGATTGCTTCTCAGAAAAAAAATTCAAAATAAACAATTGCCTAGTTTCAACTGACTGTATTGAAAAAAAAATGTACTACGCAACTTTGGCATGTTTTGTCAAAAGTTGGCGCATTTAGTAAGGATTCCAAAATGGTATAATACTTGTTAAACTGTAGCTTCCGTAGTTCAAATTTATTTTCGATTGCCCCTGAATACACTTTTTCTTAAACTGCTTCCCAGTAAAAAAGTCCAATGGATTCAAGTCCGGTGAATGGGCCGGCCACCAGATTGGACCAGAACGTCCGACCCATCTTCCGTGAAAAAAATGTTACCAGAAAAAAAAATTCCAGAGAAAATAATTTTTCCAGAAGAAATTTTTCCTGAGAACATTTTTTGAATCGGACGTTCTGGTCCAATCTCGTGGCCAGCCCGTTCACCGGACTTGAATCCATTGGACTTTTTTACTGGGAAGCAGTTTAAGAAAAAGTGTATTCAAAGGCAATCGAAATTAAATTTTAACTACGGCAGCTACAATTTAACAAGTATTATACCATTTTGGAATCCTTACTAAAGGAGCCAACTTTTGACAAAACATGCCAAAGTTGCGTAGTACATTTTTTTTCAATACAGTCAGTTGAAACTAGGCAATTGTTTATTTTGAATTTTTTTTCTGAGAAGCAATCCCTATTTTTATGAAACTTACTCAAGCTATCCTATAATTCCTTTCATACTAATATTGGAATAGTTCACAAAAATGGGCTACCCCATCCCATCCTAACATTTGAAAGTAACTGGCTATTCGATTTGAGACATTGGCAACGCTGTACAAATCGCTATACGACTATAAACAATGAATGAAATCGTCGATTTCGACTGAATTAAGGGCGTATTTTGCAGGATACCCTCAGAATTTGATAAATAAACCATTTCCAACGAGTATTGATTAAGAAAATAGAGGAAAACTGGCTAGATCAATGTATAACCTCACCTACCTGACTGAAACTTTGAAATTTTTTTTTAAATAACAGGATTGCAGACTTCTCGTTAACTAGCGTAGTCCATTTTTTTCAATACAGTCAGTTGAAACTAGGCAATTGTTTATTTTGAATTTTTTTTCTGAGAAGCAAGCCCTATTTTGTGAACCTAGAGCAGCTGGTATCCAAATTTTGATTACAGTTTAGACAAGCATTATTCAAGGTTACACAGCAAAAAAAAAGTTGGAAAAAGTTAATATTTGTGGCAACAGGAGCAAAAAGACTGTCACAGGGTGTGGAATTTTGCGTGTTTTTTTAAATGCCCTTTATTTTCAAATCATGCAACTAAGATTTTTTTTATATTTTTCTGACAACCAGCATTACTTCCTTTTTCACCCGGTTCCGGGTTGACGTTGAGTTTTGGGACACCCTGTATTCAGATTCATGATTATGGGGTAAATTATTGAAGAAGATTCGATGGTTGAAATCGTAAAAAGTGTTCGATAATCATGGATGTCAAAGAAAAAAGTTTACTCATATTATTCAAACACGATTCGGGTATTTTCACAATTCACGGGGAATGCCAAAAAATTATTGAAAGGACCTGTAGGACCTATCAAAATCGTTATCCACATGAGTAGAAAGAATTTCCGAAAACTGTTTTGTCTTTCTGTAATCCTGGCCCAAAGTTCTTGATCTCATAACGATAATTCACTTTATAATCACACAGCATTATGTCCATAGATCATTTCTATAAATACTGAAAAATTTCAGTATTTTTCATATCATTCGAAAACTATCCGAAGTAAATATTCAGTGTAAAGCCGGGTTTAGACGAAGCGCACCCACTCGCGAGTCAAACCTCGTTACCTACTCGCGCACCAAAACTCATCCTTGCGCCAGTGTTTACATTACGCGCTGGATTCGTCTAGAAGGGTGAGCCAGGATGAAGGCGAGGTAGTAATCAGCCTAGTCCGAGACTCGACGACTAGCTCCAGAAAGTTAAGAGGAGACTGCCATTTTCTATTTCGAATCGAATGCTGTTAAGCCGGGTTTAGACGAAGCGCACCTACTCGCGCACCAGCATTATTTCAGAGGTCTGAACGAAATATTTAAATGGCTGTAGCAACGAAACCGTTCGATATTTTGCGATACTGTTTTCATATTCGTGATAGGTATAAATTTTTTTATCGCTGTAGATATGTACCCAAAAAAAGTAATTATTCGATTTATGAAAAAAATTTTCACTGAATTTCTATGAAAAGAGTGTTCGTTCTGAAAATAACATTTAATTCGATAACTGAAAAAATCAAGAACATTGCAGGATTTCCAACATCGTGGATGCGATCTTCTTGAAATTTTGCGTGAACCTTCAGTATATAAATCTTTATTCACAAAATAAATTTCACTCGAATCGAACATTTTGTTATGGAAATATGTATGTAGATTCTTTTTTTCATTATTCCAATAGAATTTTCTATGGTTCTGTTAATACTATGGCCACAAAATTTTGCTTGAGGCTTATTATGAGCATGTTGAATGTGGCCGCGAAATTTCATTTCGATTGGTTTCGTTTTCTATGAGATATTGTGGAACAAAAATTTTGAATGGCCATATTTCATGGAACACCCTGTACGATGTAGCTGAAAAACGAACTCAACCGATGCATTTGGGAACCGAATTCACCCTGAAAATCTCAAGTCTCATCAAGGACAATCCCTTCGAAAGTTATTGTGCTAACGGACGGCCCCACGGACAGAATTGAATTTGACCACGGATTCGTCCTCAGGGAGTCGATGTCGAACCCTATTGTTTGAGACCATTTTCGCCTCAAAATTCCAAAATTACAGACATTTGGCAAAACGATATAGCACTCGTTTGAGTCGAACGAGCGCTCAAAAAAGGGCTGCCTTACAAACCTAACACAACTCAGCACAACCATTTTTTTCAAAAACCCAAAAGTGCTGAACCAACTTCACACATACTTTGCTGTATGCTTTTCCACATGTTTCAAAACTGAATTTGATACAGTTTTCAGTTAATTCTCAGATCAATAAAATACAATATTTTGTTGATCTGAGTGTTTATTATTTTATTAAAAATGTTGTTATACCCTTTAAACCCTAAACTGCTAACGTGAAAAAAAAAGTTGAAGCAATTGGCATATTCTATTACGATATCACCGCTAAGGTGGCGAGAATCGGAACTGAGCTAAGATAGTAAATGTGAACAATCTTGTTTTGGACAGATAAGTCAGTGGGGTTTCATTGAAATTTTTACTAATAATCTGGAAATTTATCTGGAGTTGGACTCTTGAAATTCTGTATGAACATTCAGTGTATCAATCTACATTCACAAAATAAATTTCACTCTTATCGGATATCTTTTTATGGAAATATGAAGTTTCTTTTTTTATATATAAATAATATTAAGACAAGTATCATGTTTCAAAACTTTCAAATCTAAACTAATCAAACTGTTAGTAGAAAAGGAGCCTTATAATATCAAAGAGTTTTTAATTCTGAGAAATTGATTTCCTGATGTTTCACTTTCCATGTAGGAATTGGCTGGTTAACAACGAACTTAACCGCGACATTTGGGGACCGAAATCACCCTGAAATTCTCAAGTCTCTATGACAATCCCTTCGAAAGTTATTGTGCTAACAGACGGCCCCACGGACAGAATTGAATTTGACCACGGCTTTGTCCTATTGTTTGAGACCATTTACGCCTCAAAAGTCGAAAATTACAGACATTTGGCAAAAGGATATAGCACTCGTTTGAGTCAAACAAGCGCTCAAAAAGCGACGGCACAAACCTAACACAATTCAACACAACCATTTTTTTCAAAAACCCAAAAGTGCTGAACCAACTTCACACATACTTTGCTGTATGCTTTTCCACATGTTCCAAAACTGAATTTGACACAGTTTTCAGTTAATTCTCAGATCAATAATATCAAATATTCAATCATCTGCGCACGTGCTAACTCGAAATTTGCCAAGACGTGAAAAATTGAGGTTATGATTTTTAGTTTAGGTTTTAGTTTTCATTTGACAAATTCAACTGTTCGAGGTTGGCGGTACCGGGTTCGAATCCTGGGTAAGACATGGACGTTGTGAAAAGTCTTGGTGGTGGTGTGGCGTCTTCAAATCGCAAAGAAATCAATAAACTACGGATACTGGGAACATAGCCAGAGTTGCTGACCCCATTTGTGTTAGAATAAAAAAAACTGTTCGAGGTTATGTTTTGTCGCCTGCGCAGTGAATTCATTGGGCCATTGTAACACGTGATCGTTGCATCAATTTGTAACAGAAAAGTGGATCCATGTTAGCGAATAGCGGTAATTCTGCGGTATAGAAGTTTAGAAGTATATGGTACGAACAAGTCTTGAGCTTTATTCGATGGTATGCAGCCGGCTTCATACCCAGAAAACTTACTGATCGCATGGTTTCTGTCCATACATTCATTTACTATTACTGATTGAACGACAAACCGTGGAATTTTTCAGATATTATATTTTCGATTCTGTTCTGGTAACATAAGAATTCACTCTTGATATTTACAGGGTCAGCATCTGAATGATCAACACACATCGATAATGGAGGAGGTGAAACTTGAAGACATCGATATTTTTGAACAATTCATCGATGAAACTGGCATTCATGACAGAAAGAAATTAGAAACTATAACTGAAATTGGCATAGGAGGTCCATCGGATGAATTTTATGAAGCTGAATACTCCCCCAACTTCAGAAGTGATATCCCTCATCATCAAAATGAAAGACGCTTCAGTATTTGTGAATTCAATTCGGAACATGCTAGTGTCACAAATGCAATTCAGGGAAACGATAATTTGAAGCAGAAACCAACTAATTTTGTAGCAAATAAAAGAGCTGACCTCAAACAACATATTGGTGCTACTGATTCGAAGCAACATAAATGTGAACAGTGTGAATATGCTGCAAGTACAAAAGGCAATCTCAAACAACATATCGATTCAGTTCACTTAAAATTGAAACAACAAAAATGTGCAATTTGTGATTTTACCACAAGTCAAAGATGCAATCTCAAAAAACATATAGATTCAGTTCATTTGAATTTGAAGCAACATAAATGTGAACAGTGTGAATATGCTGCAAGTACAAGAGGCAATCTCAAACAACATATAGATTCAGTTCATTTGAATTTGAAGCAACATAAATGTGAACAGTGTGAATATGCTGCAAGGACAAAAGGCAATCTCAAACAACATATTGATTCAGTTCATAAGAATTTGAAACAACATAAATGTGCAGTTTGTGATTATACTGCAAGTCAAAGAGGCCATCTCAAACAACATATAGATTCAGTTCATTTGAATATGAAACAACAAAAATGTGAAATTTGTGATTTTACCACAAGTCGAAGATGCAATCTCAAAAAACATATAGAATCAGTTCATTTGAATTTGAAACAACATAAATGTGCAATTTGTGATTATACTGCAAGTCAAAGAGGCCATCTCAAACAACATATAGATTCAGTTCATTTGAATATGAAACAACAAAAATGTGCAATTTGTGATTTTACCACAAGTCAAAGATGCAATCTCAAAAAACATATAGAATCAGTTCATTTGAATTTGAAACAACATAAATGTGAACAGTGTGAATATGCTGCAAGTACAAGAGGCAATCTCAAACAACATATAGATTCAGTTCATTTGAATTTGAAGCAACATAAATGTGAACAGTGTGAATATGCTGCAAGTACAAAAAGCAATCTCAAACAACATATAGATTCAGTTCATTTGAATTTGAAACAACATAAATGTGTAATTTGTCATTATACAACAAACTCAAGAAGCGATCTCAAACGACATATAGATTCAGTTCATTTGAATTTGAAGCAACATAAATGTGAACAGTGTGAATATGCTGCAAGTACAAAAAGCATTCTCAAACGACATATAGATTCAGTTCATTTGAATTTGAAGCGATATAAATGTGATCAGAGTGAATATGCTGCAAGTACAAAATACAATCTCAAAACTCATATAGATTCAGTTCATTAGAATTTTGAAAGAACACAAATGTGCCGTTTGTGATTATACTGCAAGTCAAAAAGTCCATCTCAAACGACATATAGATTCAGTTCATTTGAATATGAAACAACATAAATATGAACAGTGTGAATATGCTGCAAGTACAAAAGGCAATCTCAAAAAACATATAGATTCAGTTCATTTCAATTCAAAACAACTCAAATGTGCAGTTTGTGATTATACTGCTAGTCAAAAAGGCCCTCTCAAACAACATATAAATTCAGTTCATTTGACTTTGAAACAGCACAAATGTGATCATTGTAAATATGATGCATGTACAAAGACAATCACATTTAATCAGAATATTCAATGAAAATTTTCAGTTAAAAGGTCTCAGTTATGATTATTGTAGCATTTACAGTTACAGGAGATAGGTATAGGTACACTTTTTCTGAGTAATTAAGTATCTTTAAGGTCATCAAAATCTATTATCAAATCAGCATTAAAAAATATTTATATCATTTTGTGTCAATCATTTCATCTCTTCTACATAGTTTGGGGATTCTTTGGTTAGAATTTGTTTTAGATTAATAGGATGGTGAATTTGGAAGAATTCTGGGAACTGCATTTACTTTTACTTGTACTATCTCTTTGGTGACTGTTCGATGTTTCCATCAGCTAATAAGACTTTATTAAATTTCACGATATCGTTTTCATCGAAATAAATTTCGCAAACCAAATTGTATTTTTACCGGTAACGTAATTTTCTCTCAGAAGTGCCCTAATAATAACGATTGAACAATTCATCATTTTTGGGAAACAAAAAACACTAACATAACTGTTTTCTGAAGTCTTATTATATTACTACTTCCGCAGCCGGGTACACAGCATTATTTATTAGACTTAGACATGATTTGAAATGGCGCCTTCAAGTAGAAGAGAGTTGTAAAGTTACTTTATCAGGACATCAGATGAAAATTCACTTCATTCACACACTCAGAATTCTTTCTTTCGGACACAATTCGCTTCAAAAACACTGCACCAAATCTAGATATTCACAAACACAAAAAACGTCCAGAAATAGGTGGAAAACTATGAACATCGAACAGTAAACATGTTGTAAACAAATTCACTCAGGTCTCTCGTTGCGTTGCCAGATTTCAGCTGTTCGCGGCTTGTTAATTTGAGCATAGCCTCCTAAAGTTAGACGGCTGTGATTTAAGGATACTATGGGGGAAATCTGAAGAATTTGATTTGTGGGCATGAAATTGATATAGAGACAAATCTTGTAAAATTAAGTTCATAGTAATCCTTATTTCGTAGAATTTGTTTTATTTTCAAACCAGTTATGGAGAAAAATACTAAGTACTCATTTTCACCGACGAAATTATTTCTTGCATTAGTTGTTGCGAATGAATAATACAATAACAATAGAACAAAATTGTAATAATCTAATTCGAATTGAATCTATATCACTTCGGAAATCTGGCATTAACATTTTTTTTATGTTGAAAAATAAATGCTATATTTACTGTACTATGACGTGAAGTGTGAAGAATCGAAGCCGAGTAAATTCAAACACATGTTTGTCTGTGTTAAACGAATAGAGTATGCCAGGTTTCCAGTTGGGAATTTTATTAGGTACTTGATAATTACGGGGTCTGTTTATGTTATACAATTCTGCTTCTCTAAACTGAAGTAGTGAAGAGAAAGAGAATGAGTTTGGCTTTTCAACCGCAGTTGAAGGGAAGATATGAAATTGGAAAAATTAACTATAAGAATAATTTTTGGTTTTTGCCGAGTAAGGGATCGAAATTAAACCAGTTTTCAATTGAATCGGAAAAGTGAATTTATTTGGTTAGACTCAATTTTTTTGATAGCTACGAATTCTTTTCGAAATACTGACATTACTGGTAATAATATTATAAGTAATATATTTTTTTTTCGATGTCATTGGAAAGGAGAAAAAATATTTTTCTCTTGTGTTGAATTTTCGAGTCGGCGATTTTACTCTCTTGCAATAATTCATGTTTACAAGAAAATATAGATTAGGATTTTAAGTGGACTGTATTGTTCTTGATTATCATAAAAAAACTAGATTGCTTGAGTAACAACTTTACTAGCAGGCTTTGTTACAAAAGTTTCATGACATAATGCGGACGATGCCGAAACTTCATACGCAACTCGACGTTGACGTTGACGTAATCACAAAGTAGTAAAGTACCAATATGACGGGACCGCGACTGAGTTTCTGGAGTAACAGCGCCGCAGCGGTGGGTTGGTGAAGCTGAATGCTTTAAATTCGCTGGCGCGAACATACATAAGTCCTTCTTATATATCTTTGTGATGTTTCTGTTTTAAACAGATCAAGAATATAAAAATCCTGAAAAAATAAGTGGACATTTATGTCAATTCACCTATCTGAAATAAAATGATATCAGAGCATTCCAATAACATGTTTGAAATAGAAATGAAGCCATTGAGAACATCTAATACAATTTTGAAATCACTCCACTTGAGATTTTTAAGCGCTCGTTCTACTTTAACGAGTGCTCAGTGTCTGTACCTTTCTAATTTTGAGCCGAAACTGGCATAAAACGATAGGGTTCGACCCCCTGATGACGAATTCGTCGTCACATTCAATTCTGTCCTTTGGGCATCGTTAACTAGCTAAACCGTACAGGATGTTCAATAAAATATGGCCGTACAAAATTTTTGTTTCTCAATATCTCAGACAAAACGAAACCAATCGAAATGAAATTTTGCAGCCACATAGGTACAAGATGTTCATAATAAGTCTCGTGCAAAATTTTGTGGCCGTAGTGTAAACAGAACCATAGCACATTCAATTGGAATATTGAAAAGAAGATTCCAAAAGTTATTGTTGAAAAGCCTGTTCATATTAAACGTGTAACAGTTTAGTGCAGTTTATGGTCCGATGGAGTCATTGGTCCGATGGAGTCATTGGACCTTACTTAATTACTTAACTGGATGGATTATTCTATCGAGGGATGATTAACGATTTTTCATGACCGGAATTTGATGGTATTGATCTGAACAACGTTCACTTCAACAAAACAGCGCTACGTGCCACACAACCAACTAAACCGTTGATCGTGATTGTACGGAACAAGTTTCCGGATCGTGTTATCTCTCGAAAATGTGATCACAAATGGCCAGCGAGAACGTGAAATATATAGCTGGGAATAGACGAAGCGCACCTACTCGCGCACCAGCCTCGCTTCCGCTCCCTCGCAAAGTGTGAACATGCTCCTCGCCATGAGGCCCCTCGTCCTCGGGTTGAGCCATTGCCGGTCGGTTTTCAGTAGCGCATCAAAGAAGCCTCTCTGTGTCGTTTGAACAAGCTTCTGGAGCTAGTCGAGTTTCAGACTTTATACGAGGCTGATTACTACCTCGTCTTCTCATCCTGGCTCACCCTTTCAGGCGAATCCAGCAAGTAGTTAAACACTGGCGCGAGGATGAGTTTTGGTGCGCGAGTAGATGGCGAGGTTTGACTCGCGAGTGGGTGCGCTTCGTCTATTCCCGGCTTTAGGTCTCCGCCAATAGCAGTGTCGATTCAATACCTCAAAGATGCCTCGTTAGGCTATCGAGGACATAGGGCAGCCACCTTCGATTTGGTTATTGAAAATTTCATTGGAAGAACCTGCAAAGCTATGGTTTCCTAGGAAAGCGGTGGCGTTTTATGACGGCATTAGCAGATGAATTTGCGGTGCCGCTTTTCGACGATATTTCACAATCAACAATCAACGCTCTCTAGGAAACCAACACCCTTGGTTTGCACCTTAGAGTAAGAAGTAAACTTCTGTATTCTTCTTTATCTGAGGTTAGCACAGTCAACGTTTTAGTGACGTCATGTACCGATAGGTATATGTCGGTGGTTTTATTGCGGCACCGCTTTCCTAGGAAACTGAAACGTAGACTTTGGGGAAAGCCGGTTTCAATGCAATAGGCTCGCGGCCACACTCAGTGGAAAGGGGAGTGAGTTAGATATGATGGAATGTAATGGGCGCCAGGTAGAGTAATGCCTGCCTACTCAAGGTAAATGAACTGCTTACTCCTCTACCAGAGTAACAGTTAAAAAAAATCCCTCAAAATTCAAGTCACAATAATTTATTACCAAAACAAAAAAATATATGCAGTGGTTGATACAATACGGATAAATATTTTCCCCAAGGGGGTAGTCAGAAGGAAAACTCACCAATAAACACTAAATTATATGAAAACGAATCATCTAAGCTAACAATATAAACCGACCTAAGTCAATAACTACTTTACATTAACAATGGTTCCTGAAGGGAACACCGATCAATCATCCTATCACAAAATCCTGACCGACCTAAGTCAATAACTACTTTACATAAACAATGGTTCCTGAAGGGAACACTGATCAATTATCCTATCACAAAATCCTGAAGGGATACACGAGCACCCTGGTTGGTACCCAACGCAATTTATGAAGTGCACCTCATTATAATTGCTCACAATTACATACAAAATTACCTTACAGAATAATATCACAAATTACCAAAATAAAAGGCCAATAATTTACAATGTTGAAGCCAGTGCTATGCACTGGTTACCTTCACAAACTACTCCAGAACGTAGATAGCTCCAACTAATAACGCCAGGCACGTAGATACCTCCAAGATGACAGGCAAGTGGATGCCAATTGATACCTCTAACTGGCAGGTTCGTGAGTACCTCTAACTGACAGGTACATAGATAATTCAGCCAAGAAGACATGCCAGGCACGTGGATTAATTGACAGGTTACCTCCAATAACGTGGAATAACTGACAGGTTACCCCAAATAACGCCAGGTACGTGGAAACTGTACTCAACAACTGTCACGTGGAACTCAGGGACGTGAATAACCTGCATCCTGGTACGTGGACCCTCTGTTGTTCGAGGGAGATAGGTTCAACCTCCAATTCAGTCGAGAATTTGTTCCAAATAATTCCAACAATATTCGCTACACAACAACCTAGAGGTGCAAGATAGATTCTGTACGGACTCCATGTGGAAAAGTCTGTATTTCCCAAAATATTCCAAAATACTTCTCAGGGAACAATGACGCTCGAAGATATAATCCCTCACAACGAGGATGAATCTAGATTCATAATTCTCCTCGAAAACGTCTAAACCTTCCACACGACCTCCGCACAAAACAAAATGTCCGCCCTGACAGTCGCACAGAAACTTCCGGATACTCAAAGTTCACAGAGCCTATTAGTTGTCACAGCGAAGAAGAAGAGAAACACATCAAAACCAAAATAATATAAAGGAATCATTACGGTACTGATAATCTACGCAGTTTATACCAGAGGAGGGTCTCTATAAATCCATTTCTATAATTCTTCCACGATTTTCCGAAGTACTTTACTGAGGCCAAATAACCAAAAATGACAAGCACCAAATGACAACCAACATTAACCTCACAATTTTCAAATAACAAACAAACCGTTTTCTGAGGGAAAACAATTCGAACAGGTAGGTAAACGAAGTGAATAATTACAACAATAAGGAAATTTAGAAAATGAACCATCCCAATAAGTTTACTTAACTAATAATTTTTGGAAAAAGATGGCAAAACTACATTTTATGACAAATTCAAAATAATAACGTTACAAAACCCTAGCTTAAGCGTGGTCGTGGTGGTCATTTGTCTGATGTTATTTTCCACTATAAATTAACGGCATACTTTCCTCTTTAAAATGAAATAAACACTGGATCATTTATTTCAAAAAATTACATTTTCTTTGATTATCCAAAGTAACACTCCTTACTGGAAACCCCAGTTCTTTCTTTGCGTGGCTTTAATTATTGATACCTTCTTTATGTTATTTATTTAAATTCATTTATTTCAAAAAATTACATTTTCTTTAATTATCAAAATAACACTCCTTACTGGAAACCCCAGTTCTTTCTTTGCGTGGCTTTAATTATTGATACCTTCTTTTTGTTATTTATTTAGATTCAGTAGACTGCGAAGGTACATACAGGATGCCCAAATATCCTATAGCATAAACATACCAGAGTATCTAAAAATTTCCCGAGTCATTCACTTCTTATAATCAATAATACATATTTCACATAATCGATCAACTCGAAATTTCGCATTTAAAAAGTGCCACTTAATAAACTTTTCCGCCGACCTCGAAATAAATGGTGATTTTAATGTGTACAAAATTGAGCATTAATGACCCACTTTAATGCTCATATTGTTTAGCCATTTTAATGTGCAATCCTCATGGCAACCGTACGCATTTAGACTTTACGTACTCACGTTTGGCACCAAGCGCGAATAGCGCTATGCCATTGGCCCGACGCACTCGAACTGAGAAACCAATCACTTCGAATGCAAAACGGCATCTCTTTCTGAGCCATGCACGTGCTTATCTCTCGATCTCCACAGACCCCATCTACGACGTAATCACTATATTGAGACGGCGCGCAACAAGCTTGATTTTTATTTTCTTATACTATTACGATGAGTGGAAATGCAATGCAGTTACCAACTGCCTATAAATATTTTGAAATAGGGCACGGAAAATATAGGGCGAATTTATTTACCGAGGAATATGTCGATAAGTGGATGGAAGAATTCATTTCGACATCGAATACGAATTGGCGGATATGTAAAGCTATAAGAAATACACCACATTACATATGCAGGTAAATCTCTTATCAATCTTATTATGATTTCGAAAACTTGTATCAGATAGCTAAGCGGTTTTTAACTATTAATTGATATTTCAGTCTAGATTACAATTGCCAAACCAACAATTTCAGTGAGATAACGATGAGATTATTTGAAGATGCTGTCTTGAACAGAAACAAAGCTTATAATGCCATAGCATTAATAGACTTCTTCTGTACTGTTTTAGAAGAATACTATCAGCGTCGGCTCAGGAATTTTATCAATAATTGAGATAGTTCCAATCGTTTGTTCTTGAAAAAAAATTTAAGAAAATTGAATATGTTCGGAAATCAGATATTCAAAAAAAATCATGTTTTCTTTATGAAGTTCCGAGTAGTTCGAATGATGGAACTTGCTATGAAGTTGATATTGAAGAAGGATTCTGTAGTTGTGATGTTGGCAGGCTAGGGAGATTCTGTAAACATCAAACAGCTATCCTGCATTTCTTCGGAGCCAGTTGTGCCAACGCTCCGGCAGCCTCCTCGGAAGCACGTCTTTCGATGGCTAAACTTGCCTTTGGCAATAATACCCAACCATTGTCATTTTATGAGCCATTCACCGTCACTTCACATGCATCACAAAGCAGTGACATTGATGACATCGCAATCGACAGCGTGAATGAGCCAAATAATTCAGTCTGAGGCAAGTAAGGACAAGCACTGGTTGAGAAAATTTTTTGTGCACCGCTGAAAGTTCATGTGGCCAACGCTACAGGCCAAATTCGACTATCAGAGTGCAACCTACTGCATTAAGTAAAAGAAAAGTATGTATTACGAGAGGAAGTAAAAGAAGACCCACTGGCCGTCCAGCAAGTGGAGAACCTCCCAAAAAAAAGGCAGAAAAAAAAACACAAAATGTGAAAAGTGATCAGCCTAATGCCATTAAACATGGATCATCCCACTTATCCCATTAAATGAAATTTGAGAGGATTTCAAGAGAAAAAGGCGTTATTGACATCAAATGATATTTTTATTGAAGAATTTAAGAGAGTGTCAGAAATAGTAAAAAATCAAAACAAAACTTGCGAAGACCGAATGTTTTCGTCGAAATTTGAAATTCTCATCTGCTATAGTTCGGAACAGAAATATAGGTACTACTTTCATGAAACACAAGATGTCTTGATACCTACCCACATTAATTCCATTTTGTGACAATATAAACTGAACACATTATTCGGGAATTAAACTTTTAGAAAACTAAAATTTGAACCTACACATTTAATAAAGAGGTTCAATAAAGGTAAGAATAAAAATAAATCGAACTATAGGTATTAATGCCCTCGCTCCGCTCGCGCGTGATAAAACAGTTAATTAAATGACTTTATTATGATTATCTATTTTCATCTCCAATTCATTTTTCAATTAGGTAGAGGTAGAGATGTTTTTAGTCTGAACTGCAACCCAACCAACCCACCATACTACTTAAGATTGTATCTTGGATTTTTATGGAAAGTGATTGAATTGGTGGAATTTTATGTTTAGAAAAAGTACGAAATGATTGTACCCAATTCAAACTAGACGTTTTCATTTCATTGCTGCAAAATTGAAAAGTTCTTTCTTTATAACTCTTCATCTGAAAAGTAGGTACCTATTCCATTTGGATGCTGCACAAGAGAAATTTCCTATATTACCAGTAAAGATTCATTCATCACTTGGAACCGATATTGGAATAATCCCACTTTCAATTCAGTCAATACACTTACATTCAATACATTTTCAACATACACTTCAATATTAGATTAATAAAACATAGATTTATGATGATTCAGTTTTATAGGTCCATGGAATGAAATGATAAATAATACCGAACTTCAATTGAATTACGCTATTATACGCCGTTTCGCATTCAAAGTGTGATTGGTTTCTCAGTTCGAGTGCGTCGGGCCAATGGCATAGCGCTATTCAAGCTTGGTGCCAAACGTGAGTACATAAAGTCTAAATGCCAACCGCACACAGAGTATTCGGAAGCACTACGAGAAATTTCAAAATCTACTGGAACATAAAAACATAGAAATTACGTCAAATGTATGCCTTGTGCGAAATGAGAATGTATTTCAATCAAGAATTGATACACAATTCATATTGAGATCGTCGGAAAAATTTTACTTCAATTACATTTTCTTTGATTATCCAAAATAACACTCCTTACTGGAAACCCCAGTTCTTTCTTTGCGTGGCTTCAATTATTGATACTTTCTTTATGTTATTTATTTAAATTCCGTAGACTGCGAAGGTACATACAGGAGTTTGCGTGAACTTATCCACACTTTTCCAGCCACGGTTTTTGACGTGTCGATGTTGGGATAGAGGATAATCGTGCGTTATTTAGTCACAGTGTTTCCAGATGTATCTCATGTATGATAATGAGATTAATTCCAACTTACACATGGAAAAACACGAACGAATGATTTGTTTTTTATTATCTAATTATCAATATCTAAAATTTTTTCAGTGTCAGTCGAAATATAAGGGAAAAATTAAAAACTGACCAACCACAGTTTTAGCGATTACTGTGTAGGGGGTGATCTGGGGGCGGTGCGTTCTCAACAAAAAATTTTTTGCATAGTATTTTTAACACAGATATTAGGTAAATCTATTGAGATATTTTTTTGAACGTCTGTCGAAGTACATATGAGAAAAAAATGAAAAACTGACCAGCCACGGTTTTAGCGATAACTGTGCGCGGGGGTTATCTCAACAAAAATTTTTTTACATAGTATTTTCAACACAGATATCAAATCTAATGACACATTTTTTTGGACGCCCGTCGAAGTATGAGAAAAAAATTAAAAACTGACCAGCCACGGTTTTAGCGATAACTGTGTAGGGGGTTATCCGGGGGCGGTGCGTTCTCAACAACAAAATTTTTGCATAGTATTTTTAACGCAGATATCAAATCTAGTGACACATTTTTTTGTTGAGAACGCACTGCCCCCGGATAACCCCCCGCACAGTTACCTATCGCTAAAACCGTGGGTGGTCAGTTTTTAATTTTTTTCTCGTACTTCGACGGACGCCCAAAAAAATGTCCCATTAGATTTGATTTCTATGTTGAAAATACTATGCAAAAAAATTTTTGTTGAGAACGCACCGCCCCGGATGACCCGCCACACAGTTATCGCTAAAACCGTTGCTGGTCAGTTTAAAATATTTTTCTTGTACTTCGACGGACGCCCAGAAAAATGTCCCATTAGATTTGATTTTTATGCTGAAAATACTATGCAAAAAATTTTTTGTTGAGAACGCATCGCCCCCGGATAACCCCCTACACAGTAATCGCTAAAACCGTGGCTGGTCAGTTTTTAATTTTTTTCTCGTACTTCGACGGACGCCCAAAAAAATGTCTCAATAGAATTTGATATCTGTGTTTGAAGTAAAAGCAAAAAATTTTGTTGAGAACGCACCGCTCCCGGATAACCCCCCACAGTTATCGCTAAAACCGTGGCTGGTCAGTTTTTAATTTTTTTCTCGTACTTCGACGGACGCACAAAAAATGTGTCATTAGATTTGATATCTGTGTTAAAAATACTATGCAAAAAATTTTGTTGAGAACGCACCGCCCCGGATGACCCCCCACACAGTAATCGCTAAAACCGTGGCTGGTCAGTTTTTAATTTTTTCTCGTACTTCGACGGACGCCCAAAAAAATGTCTCAATAGATTGATATCTGTGTTTGAAGTACTATGCAAAAAAATTTTTGTTGAGAACGCACCGCCCCGGATGACCCCCCACACAGTAATCGCTAAAACCGTGGCTGGTCAGTTTTTAATTTTTTTCTCGTACTTCGACGGACGCACAAAAAATGTGTCATTAGATTTGATATCTGTGTTAAAAATACTATGCAAAAAATTTTTGTTGAGAACGCACCGCCCCGGATGACCCCCCACACAGTAATCGCTAAAACCGTGGCTGGTCAGTTTTTAATTTTTTCTCGTACTTCGACGGACGCCCAAAAAAATGTGTCATTAGATTTGATATCTGTGTTAAAAATACTATGCAAAAAATTTTTGTTGAGAACGCACCGCCCCGGATGACCCCCCACACAGTAATCGCTAAAACCGTGGCTGGTCAGTTTTTAATTTTTTTCTCGTACTTCGACGGACGCCCAAAAAAATGTCTCAATAGATTTGATATCTGTGTTTGAAGTACTATGCAAAAAAATTTTTGTTGAGAACGCACCGCCCCGGATGACCCCCCACACAGTAATCGCTAAAACCGTGGCTGGTCAGTTTTTAATTTTTTTCTCGTACTTCGACGGACGCACAAAAAATGTGTCATTAGATTTGATATCTGTGTTAAAAATACTATGCAAAAAATTTTTGTTGAGAACGCACCGCCCCGGATGACCCCCCACACAGTAATCGCTAAAACCGTGGCTGGTCAGTTTTTAATTTTTTTCTCGTACTTCTACGGACGCCCAAAAAATGTGTCATTAGATTTGATATCTGTGTTAAAAATACTATGCAAAAAATTTTTGTTGAGAACGCACCGCCCCCGGATAACCCCCTGCACAGTTATCGCTTGAACCGTGGCTGGTCAGTTTTTAATTTTTCCCTTATATTTCGACGGACACTAACAAAGTTTTAGATATTTGTAATTAGATCATAAAAAACAAATCACTCGTTCGTGTTTTTCCATGTGTAAGTTGGAATTAATCTCATTATCATACATGAGATACATCTGGCAACACTGTGACTAAATAACGCACGATTGTCCTCTATCCCAACATCGACACTATACACGTCAAAAACCGTGGCTGGAAAAGTGTGGATAAGTTCACGCAAACTGGCAATACTAGCTAGCATTTTCAATGGCCTGAAAAAAACCTGTCAAGTCAATCATCACGTAGCACATTGAATATGAATATGAAAATATTGAGAATGGAAAGCGCAACACTTACAAAATCATTATTTTGTGTAATTTGATGGGTTGATGAATTTATGTTGAATTCATTCATCTTTTTGAATTTGAAACATCAGAATATTTTTTTCTTATTGATTGCTAATAAAACATTGAAATTGATTTATGATTCACGTATAAGGTGCTTCAGAAATTTTGTATGCTTCATGTCAGTGAATTATCAATTAATAGTTATTTAATCAACTAGGGTATTAAAGACAGCGACTAATGGTTAAAATATTTTAATGCGAGAGCGGAGCGGTCTCAAACGAAAGGGTTCGACTCCCAGATGACGATTCCGTGGTAAAATTCCATTCTATCCTTGAGGCCGTCCGTCCGTCCGTAAGCACGAAAACTTTAGAAGGGATTGTCCTAGACCCAAGAGACTTGAGATTTTCAGGGTGAGTTCAGTTCCCTAATGCCTCGATTTTGTTTGTTTACCAGCCAAATTGCACAGGGTAGGTATTTCATAAAATATGGCCATTCAAAGTTTTTGTTCCTCAATATATCAGACAAATCGAAACCAATCGAGATAAAATTTTGCGGCCACATGCAAGATGCTCATAATAAGCCTCATACAATTTTGTGGCCATTGTGTTAACAGAACCATAGAAAATTCAATTTGAATATTGAAAAAATTAATCTTTATACAGGGTCTCTATAAATGATTGTAATAGCGCAGTTGGCTTTGGATTATGCAAACCACAGAATTCTGTGATCATGCTATGCCCTGATTGGTTAGAGATTGGTATTCTTCAATCCAAAGCCAACTGCGATGTTACAATCATTTATAAAGACCCTGTATTTTCACAACAGAATATTTGATTTGAATGAATTTCATGCAAAATATTGTGGCTAAACTGTTAACAGAACCATAGTAAATTCAATTGGAAAATTGAAAAGAAAAATCTCTATATGACCATAACGGAATATGAATATTGAATATGCTATTACCTCAAAAATTTTGTATGGGACTTGCTATTCATGCTAAGTATATGAATGCAAAATCTCAGCACAATGGAAATTATATTCTGGAAATGATTCGAAAAATTAAATCCTACCTATGTAAAAAATCAACAATGAAAAAAATTGAATTCTATATGGTTCTGATGATGCAACCCTATTGAAATTTCGTAAGAACATTCCGTACCTATACCAATCTTCATTCATGAAATAAATTTCACTCGAATCAGATATCGTGTTATGGAAATAAAAAGATTCTTCTTTTCAATATTCCATTTGAATTTTTTATGGCTCTGTTAATACTATGACCACAAAATTTTGCTTGAACATCTTGCATATGACAGTAACATTTCATTTCCATTTTGAATGGCCATATTTTATGGAACACCCTGTATGATTTGGCTAGTTAACGAACTTAACCGTGCTGAAAATGTCAAGTCTCTAGGAGAATCTCTTCGATAGTTATCGTGTTTACGGCCGGACGGCCCTACATACAGAATTGAATTTGACCATGGATTCATCATCTTGATGAAGTCAAACACTAATGTTTGACACCATTTTCGGCTCAAAATTCGAATACTACAGACATTTGGGTAAAAGGCGATATACCACTTGTTTGAGTAGAATTAGCGCTTAAAAATTGAGAAAAGGTTATTACTAGTGACGGTCATTTAAATCATCCTCCTAAAACTTTTGATTAGGTAAGTCACGTCTTGATTTATTCTTGTAAAACACATTATTTTTATCAATTCATTTAGTTTTAGAAAAAATGTTACCTTAAACTGACATTTATGTTTTTCAATGTTTGAATTTTTGTTAAGTTTTAAAATTGGTCCAAAACTTACTAGGTTTTTCATTTGTGATATTCAATTTATAAAATAGATAACCCATTGAGGAAATCGGGTGAAAATCCTAATAAGGCATCCCCAAATTCTACTCCTCTGGCTTCAAATGTATAATATAAGAAAGGTAGATAGATTAACAAAATGCTCAGAATTGTGTGCGAATGAATGAATAATTATTTAATTAGAAACAATTGAAATTATTACACCTACACTTCATTTAGATCTTCTCGAAAAAGCTCTTTTCGTGATGTTTTGAAACGACAGGATGAAGTTGTCCAAATGCCTTGAGTTAATTCTGCTGGGAGCTGCAGGTGTTCTTAGAGAAGATCAAAGAAATTAACTTATATTGCTTCATTCCTTCAAGTTGGTGGACGACCAGAATGTTGAGCTGTTTCGAGGGATTAGGAATAATGAAAATGGAACGTCTTTCAATCCAGATTGAATTGGATGTTTTACGGTTACCTATCTTTCGGAGGAAGAAAATAACAATTGAAAAATAGTGAAAGTAATTGGTTGCCGATAATGGCGTTTGTTATCAAAAATGAATGTAGGAAACAGTTAACTAATGGATATATTTTTTTAAATTCGAATCACGATCTCCAAGTTGTAACTTGCGACTAAGCAAATAATGAATTGATAAGACTTAGGACTACACCTTTTACAGTTGTAATTCAGAAAATCAAAGTTCAATTTCAGAAAAGGGAACATGTATTTCGGAAAAGGAATATGTAATTCAGAAAACAGAAATTGAATTTCAGAATAGTTAATTCAATTTCAGAAAAGCGAATTGAAATTCAGATTAGGAAGTTGTATTTCAGAAAAACAAAGTTGTAATTCAGAATAGTGAATTGAAATTCAGAAATGGCAAATTTAATTTCAGAAAAGGAAAATTGTAATTCAGAAGTTATAAATTGAATTTCAGAAAATGTATAGATATATGTACTATATAACATATATATAGATATAAATAGGTACATATTCATGTTCATTATATCTCGAGTACATGCAACCAATTCTGAATTACAATTTCCCATTTCTGAATTTCAAATCACCAATTCTGAATTACAATTTATATTTTCTGAAATTCAAAAATTACCCTTTCTGAATTACATATCACTATTCTGAAATTCAAATTACGCTTTCTGAATTACATATCACTATTCTGAATTCAAATCAATCCATTTCTGAATATCAATTTACTATTCTGAATTACAATTTCCATCTTCTGAAATTCAATTTGCTATTCTGAATTACATTTTACGTTTTCTGATTACAATTGGAAAAGGTGTAGATAAACCTTTTTTCGAACCTCAAAATTCAAGTGAATTTACTATCAGGATAGACTGTAACTGTAAATTATTTTGTGAAATATTTCGGAAAAATATAAGACAGGTTTTCAATATATAGGTTTGTCGACACCCTGAAATAGATTGACACTGTGCACTGTGTATAAGTATACCGATGTAATAAACTATTGGTCAAGTTTTTTCATTCTGAAAACGCCATCATTATAGATATTTGGTGCGAGATTTCGCAATAGTATCAATAAGTGTTGCATAGCGACTGCACATAATTGCGTATATGGTATATTGTTCTATTTTGTTCTGTTTCATATTCGTTAAAAGTTTTATAATGTTTGGAACGTTCTAAGGAATATCTTATTGATGTAAATAAACCCTTCAATGATTTATATAATGGGATTCAACCAAATGTCAATAAGGTATCAATAATATTAAGTCGAACAGTGATTGACTTGAGATTTAACCTTAATATATAGTTCATCGAAAAGGGTTTACTTCAAGGGCTCTATAGCCAGGAATTAATTTCCGAGGGGGGGGGTTGACATTTTGGCAATTGACTTTTTAGGTGTGGTCGCTTTCTGTAGCAAGAATTTGTTGTTTTCAAGAATTCATTAGTAATATGAATAATTTTAACTAGATTTCGGAGATGAGTTGGTTTAAGTGCAAAATGAAAGATTATTTTTGCAACAAAAAGTAACTCTGAAACATTTCGGGGGGGGGGGGATTTGAACCCCCAAACCAAATAAATTTGTCTAAACCTTCTTTTTCTTCATTATTTGTAGAATGAACTATGAATGTCTCATTGACTCATAATCTAATGAGGATGAGACAAGGGCGTAGCCAGGATTACCTATAATATTGGCAATTGAATTTGAAGGTGCAGGGAATTGTCGCTTTCTGTAGCAAGTATTTGTATTTCGGTATTTGAATCCCCAAAACCTCCTTTCCTGGCTACGCCCTCAGGATGAGAGAGATATCATATCCAAAATTAATGCAAGAGTGAGATGAAATTATGTCATTTTTATGTTACTATCATACGATTTCAATTCTGACGAAATGTAAGATTAATACAGTTATACGCTCGTCGCTGACCTAGTTCATAATAAGTTTGACATTGATCGGATTCCATAAACGGTTAAAATTAACGACATTTGGGTAAAACGACCGCACCGCCGATATTTTCGAACTTATTTTAAAGAAGTCAAATTCATTCATAACTTATGACATTTTTTTGGGGTATGTATTCCAATTTGATTGAAATTTCTACAACTGTTCTGAAATTTTGCCAAATGTTTCCAGAATTGCTTCGAAAATTCACCAACTGCTTCGAGAATTTACCAACTGTGAACAATATTAGGCACGCCCCTAGACCAACTACATTGACATTTGTTCAACAGCTTCAAAATTCCACCAATTGTTATGAAATGTTTCCAACTGGTCTGAAGATTTTCTTTGCTTCGAAAAACTGCTCTGCAAAACTGCCAACTTTGATCAACATTAGGCCGGTACCTGTATCAACTCCATTGAAAAATTTTCAAACTGTTTTAAAATATTATCAACTATTTTGACAATTTTTCCAACTATTCCAAAAATTTGCCAACTCTGATCAATATTAGGCACGCTCCTATACCAACTCCATTGACATTTGCCCAAACTGTTTCCATAATTTTTCTAACTGCTTCGAAGTTTTGTCAACTGCTTCGAAAAGCTACCAACTGCTTTGAAAAATTACCAACTCTGATCAACCTGTATCAACTCCATTGAAAACTTTCCAACTACTTTGACAATTTTTCCAGTTGTTTCGAACCAATTGCTTCAAACATTTGCCAACTCCCAACTCTGTTCAATAATGGGGGGGTCGTGATTTTTCTGAATTGTGCATTTAATAATACGAATAATTTCGTTTTCTATGATAGATCAATATTTAAGAACCCATTTTTCTTTGAAAAGTTCAAATATTGTATATTCCAATTAATAATCTGTTTTTTGTTTTCATTTCTCTTGTATTTATATTGCACCTTCGCACATGCGTACACCTCCCAATTCCGGAAGCTGGAATCAACAGTGTCCGCTCTTAGGAGATTTCACTGTATATTATATAACAGTTCCAAGCTCTCGAAAGCAGAAACTGCAATATGTTGATGTGGCAATCCCCCATAACCAACCCATTAGTTATTCGATTTGAACGGATAAATAGGAATCAACAGGTTTAATCGATAAAATTAATTGACGAATTATATGCTGACAGCACGAAGCAACCGCCACCATATGGTTCGATTTCATTAATTCACTCGTTTGCCATGTCATGAACAGTCGATCATCTTGATTATTATCGCATTTGCCACTTCAAACACACCTCACGTTGCTGCTGTTTGTCCATTACCAATAATTTGTGGAGGTTTCCACTAGTTTTCCCCCGCATTTCCAACAATATTGTTGCGGACTAGGTGAAACCACCGGCTTAGCTGCACAATATATTATCATCAAAGAGCCGCAATTTGGCGTTAATGTCGAGATATAATGCCGGGTGAAGTGGGATTCTGTGTGCTGTTGATATCGAAATTATCTTTTTGAAGATCGATTTTTGAATATCGAATGAGGAGCTAGTTATAGTTATAGTTACAGTTCACTGCGACCACAAGGTATATTGTGCGACCTTACAGAGCTGTTCTAACCACACCCTTTACAGCTCGCCTTCCAGTTCCAAAGAGCTGACGAAATCCAATATCTGTGAAGGCTTCAATCAGGCTAATTCCTCACTCCTACAAGTTTCTCGCCCAAGGCATTCTTTCCTTAGGCTCGCAATGGCAAAGCAATCCGTGACTAGGTGAATGGGAGTTTCTTCCTTCTCCATACAGAACCTACACTCGTCAGTGTCCGATAATCCTATCCTCAACAGGTGCTTATTGAGGCTCAGCGTCCTGTAAGAAAGCTAGTGAGGAGGTGTAATTGTTTCTTACCAAGATCCAGATACCTCTTAGATCTTGCTGTTCCAAAGTTCCGAAGGAACTTAGTGGAATGATCCATCCCTGGGAGATTCTGCCAGAGTTTTTCCCCTTCGGCTTCCTCCTTCTTCAGAAAGTCCTTCTGGAGAATGGGGAGTTATTCAGTGTTCGCATTTCGTCGGTTGAATGCAGAACTATACCAATTCCGAAATTCATACTTTTCAGGAGACACGTTTTTTTTTGAATAGGTCAAAAGATGATTGAAATATATAAAATTCTTTCATTTTGAACTTCAACTTGAAGATCCTGTTTTGTGATGGTCAAAATTTGCCCAAAAAGAAATTTCCGAAAAATTGGGACAAAATATAGCCTTGTACGGTAGTTCTACATATCAGAACTATTTTATGTCCACTTTCAACTGAACTATGTCCTTATGGTATGGGTCAGAACTATGCTATGTGTACTTTCAACTAAACTATGTCCTTATGTCAGGGTCAGAACTATGCTATGTCCACTTTCTCGCTTGATTGAACTATCACGTGAGTTTATAAGAAATTGAAAAAGTGGGGTAAGGATATAAGATGGACTTGCAATACTTCTGCATCAGATGGAGTGTAGTATTAAGCATCTCTTTAGGCCATAAACCGATTTTCTGGAAAAATGGACTTGGGATAGTTCTGCATTCAACTGACGATTTTAGGTCTTCAGCATTCAGTCGAGCAAACCTTCAGAAATAGTGATAACCAGTTATCTTTTTCTTACAATCATTCGTCCATTATTTATGAGATTTTGCATAATATATGAAAATGAAATATTGAAAAATCCGATATTTGAGGAATTTTTTTTCATTGCAGTTTATTATTTTATTTCGACGGAATAGATACAAACCGTTATCTTTAGAGTGTCAGCTATCGTCCTTCAGATTCACTTCACGATTGTTGGACTTTTTTTGAGAGTTTCGGCGTATCCACCTCTTTCGGCCTTCTTCAGTGGTTGTACGACCGATGTTGGTACTAAGCATATACCAGTATATGATGGTTGTTATGATTCAAAAAAATTACGAAAAATGCTCGTGCTTCGACTCAATTTTTTTGAACAAAAATCAGTATTGAATCTACCCCCAGAATTTCACTACACTCAAGAACTATAATTTGTAGCACAGTAAAGTACCTACCCCTATGTGTATTGTTTTCATTTGAATTTTAGGGAGCACAACCATCCTTTCTGTGAACAAAATATTACATACTACTGTTATTTCTTGTCTTGATCGTCAATAAAACAAATTGCGTTCAAGTCAAATCAGTAATTGTGTATTTGGGAAATAGAAATACACCCAAAAAAATCTGATATACAAAGTATTTGTAGGCCCTTAGACTTTGTCCAAGTATAGGCCTCATGGTAACGTTGGCTTTTTTTCACGAGTTAGGTTTTTTGACGGATTAAATAACTGAATTCCTTACTGATGCACTTGAGCACAAGTTGCAGTTATTTATTGATTTTCTCTCATTTATTTTTATTGAAAATCGAACGTAAATTGATATTCGCACCCCCGGTGCGACACTGTCACTTATGCAAAAAATGCAAAATTGAGTTAAATATGTATTAGTTGTCCTAATGCACCCCTTTACTTGGTGCAATAACGTTACTTCTGTAGTACGCATAGTTTCCTAAGAGGGCTTCAGTGTCTTTGTGGTTTTGGCGCGAAACACGGTTACGCTGGGAGCTACACTGTTACTAAGGTAATTGTGTCATAATATTTTCTCTTCTGGAGCAATAGTGACCCAAGATGTAGTAGTTGTAACATTATTTCTCCAATATTTAAATATTTTTGAACTACATCAATAAAACTGTTAAAAAGTTTATGTTCATTTCGAAGAGTTTTTGATTATTTTATTAACAACTGTGCATTATTTGATTTGAAATAAAAATCAGTAAACATTTTGTACTCGTTTTTTCATAACTCAGTGTGACACAACTACAGTTATAATTTTTCGATAGTGCCAAAACGTCACTTTTGAGAGGGTTGAAATGTTTAAATAATCGTATAGTAAATTTTTTACGGTATTTAGTGATCATTATTCAACCAAAAAAGAAGTTAAAAGTTGACATTGTAGTAAAAGCTATTTGTCTCATCTCTATCTTCTATAGTTATTGTTTTGTGACGTGTCAAAGTTTAAAAAGCTTCTCCTGAGAAACTACATTTCTGCATAAGTGACAGTGTCGCACCGGCGGGGGTGAGATTGAGGAAGAGAAATTAAGGATAGTTTTTTCTGTGGGACAGATCTATGGCGTTCCGAATGGGCGGTCGAGCAATCCAGAATAATATTCCATGCATATAGTGCATTAACAGGTTTGAAACATAACTCCAAAAACTTAATTTGTCAAAACATATCAATTTATTGTAGGGTTACATAAAGTAAGTTCGATCGATCTATTATGATTCGTAGTTTTGGGAAACCTAGCGAAAACACTTCAGAATATCAACCTTCCCTGGAAGCTCTAACCAGTTTCCATCATCAAAATCAACATCCATATGGGAAATAATTCTCTGATCTTTTCGAAAGAGTGATATCGGCTTTTTTCAACAGAAAATTGGTAGTGACAGTGAATACCATAATACTTCTGAATTTTGGTCGAGAAAGAATAGTGGATATATCCCAAAAAAATTCTGATCATTAATTCGTCAAAAAGTGTTAAATTTGAAATCTCAGAAAATAATCATTGACAAAGCTGCAGACAAAGAACAAGAGAGCACTTTTAATCTTTAAGATTCACACTTCACAGTGATTTCAATTTCTAGATATTCAAAGTAACGGGGAATTAAAAACACTTTCAATCATTTTGCCTCCAAAATAAAGTACTGAAAATGCTTATTTGACCACTGTGTACATATAGTCCATTCACGAAAGGTTGAGCCGTCGGTTGGCCATGGAAATTTGGCATATTCCACTGTGTATATTAAAATTTTAGGTTATGTTCTTTATTTTCCTGTCAGATTGATAAGCGATGTTGTCAATATTGCATAGAGTTGTGTGACAACTCGCAAGCTCGTCGGACGAGGCCGGGTACATTCGGCAACGTTGACTTTATTTTACGTTATGACTGCCAACTTCAGATAAATAAAGAAACGCCTACTATGTGCTCAACCTTTCGTGAACGGACTATAGACACATTTTTATAGCTAGCGTGAAATCAATTTTTGATTTTCGTTCAAAGGAACGAAAAACTTCTTTGACCCTTGTAATTTTTTCGCATCTCTAACCGTTTCCGATTAAAAAATTATTGAACGATAGTATGTTATTCGCTGAATAAAAAAAATAATAGAAATACTCGATAGGTATGCCCAAAATTTGCTTTTAGTTTAATAGCTCGTCATCTGAGACTCAACTTAAGCTTATCAGCGAATGAATACAGAAGTCAAAAAAGTTTCTTCATTGAACGAAGATATCAAAAATTGTTTTTACGCTGATCAGTGGCGTACAGCAAAAAGTTTGAGGAGGAGAAGAAAACACTCTGTAGATTCTAGTTAAGATTCAGGACGTGCAATGGTGGAGACTCTTAAAGATAGCTCCCATTCCAAATTTGGACTGAATATCTCAAAAACTGCAGGAGTTATGAAGAAAAAAACAATTATTTTTGGAAATTTCAAAAACCTGTAGCTCCGTAACGAAAAGCTTTCGCAGAACTATTCGTAGATTTATCCCCTTAAGTTGTTACATACCATTATGTAACACCCTGTATACAAATGAAAGATTGTTTTCACACGTCATGAAAATGTAAAGATGTTCATTTATTTACTCCTTTTTCAAGTACATAGTCCCAATTAGCAGTCATCAGCTAATTAACGATATCATATGAACTTTTTATCATCAGAAGCAATACTTATATGTCATTGTTGTTGTTGTTTGTCCTTAAACAATGCTTATGTGTTTATGTAATTATTCTCTTTCCGAAAACGAAAGATATAAGATATCGTTTCACAACTAAAGAAAAACACTGCTTCAACTTCAACATTGATTACAGCAACAGCGAACCTGAACTACATATAAAGAGAACTAACTTCGTAGAACCGCCCCGCAAAAAGTTACATTTAACTTTTGTTTGTTCGACCCTGTGCTCTCTTGAAGTGGGTTTTTAACCTACCCAAGAATACTCCAGTTTTGCATATTTCATGCCGACTAAGACGAAAACAAAAACAGAAATGAAGAAATACTTAACGAACATAAATGGGGTTTTCATGATAATTTCACCTCTATGAAGAGAACAGGTTCATCACGCATGACCGCACCTGTTTGCAGGAATGAAAAGCGGAAAATTCGTAATGGCAGTTAGAAGTAACAGTTGACATGAATCGGTTGATGAGATGTGCTTTTTCGCTGATTGCTTTTGTGATTTTTTTCCATTGTTTCGATTGTGTTACTGACAATATTCTGGACAAGGGTGAGTCTTGTTGAATTCTTCATTGAGTATTTTTATCTAAATGTATTTGGATTGAATTTTATTAGTATAATTTGCCGGTAAGTTTTCCATTTTCAGTTTTGATAGTGATATTTGAATCTCGTTATCAATCGAAATTTAGGCAAAAAATTCGATCGGTTGATGCAATCGTTGATTGGGTTTCAGAATGATGGTATATCAATTATCTGGAGACACAGAATTATTAAGTGAATGCATTAATTTGAATCTCAAAATTTTTTGGTCACACTGAAAAAAGTTTATTGAAACGTATGCAGAAGAATAACAATTGAGAAAAACATGTTAGGTATAGGTTAATGAGTATAACTTTTATGGCATTTGTTTCAATTTATTTTTTATGAAGTAAGATATATTTCATTCGAATTATTTTCGAGCTATACACATAACTCAATTGCTGCTTTCAATTTATTCAAAGTTTGTTGCATTTTTTTTTAATATTTGGTCTGCAATTTTGAAGTAACCATTGAAACGAGATCAAAAAGTACAGAAATGATTAATTGAGATCATATCCACGAAAAAGCATAGTTGTTAGAGAATTATTTTATCTGTTCTGATACACTTTCGTTTCGAATTATTGTATTCACTTGGTAAATACTTTTCTAAACCGTCATAATTAATTATCGTTCTACCTAAACTACTAAAACACAATAATGAAGAAAAACATATGGATATTAATTTTCTCCAATTGAAATCGTGATTCAGAAAATGAATCCATTGAATTTTCTCAATTTTTTTTACAATGAACCTATCTTTAGAAATACTTATAATATATCCTTTCAATGTAAACTGATTTATTTATGAATGAGAGATTTCCAACTCTTCATTGCGTTTTTTGTTTTTTCATGGTTTTAGAAAGCTTTTAATTTCAATCAAAAACTCCACAACTTATAGTTATCGATTGGAATATAATTTGGGAGGATTTTGCATTTCTAGAAAACTTTTTTTAGGTTTTCACTCCCAGTCTCTGAAACAGAAAGAGTTAATAGTTATTTAATCAACTAGGTTATTAAAGACGGAACTATAAACCAGAGCGCTCCGCTCACGCCTTAAAATATCTCGGCCATTAGTCGCTCGATTAATAACCGAGTTGAATACAAGATTTTTCCGACGATCTCAATATGAATTGTGTATGAATTCTTGATTGAATATATTCTCATTTTGCACGAGACGTAGGTACATTTGACACAATAAAATTTCTATGTATCTATATTCCAGTACAGTTTTGACATTCTCGTTGTGTTTCTGAATATAGTCCGTTCACGAAAGGTTGAGCACATAGTAGGCGTTTTTTTATTTATCTGAAGTTGGCAGTATTTGCTGTCATAACGTAAAATAAAGTCAACGTTGCCGAATGTGACCGGCCTCGTTCGACGAAATTGCGAGTTATCAGACAACTCTATGCAATATTGACAACATTACGTATCAATCTGACAAGAACATAACCTAAATTTTAATATACACAGTGGAATATGCCAAATTTCCATGGCCAACCGACGGCTCAACCTTTCGTGAACGGACTATACTTTGTGAATGGTTGCAATGAGGATTGCACATAAAAACAACATAAATTAAGCAGTAAAATGGGTCGTTAATGATCAATTTCGTACACATTAAAGTCACCTTTGATTTCGAGATCGACGGAAAAACATTTTCAATTAAGATTGAATGCTCCTGAGTAAATCCTTGCATTAAGCCAAAACTAAAAGATACCTTATTCTTGAAAATGCAACAAGCTATTCAAAATTTTTTTTTAATGTGAAATATAATTTTGAAGAAACTTTCTTGTGGAACAAGGTTTAGGATTGGCTTTTTCTACAAACCAATATCTATTCGATTCAATTCTTGTTAGTTTTTTAGTTCTCAAGAAACTGCATTTCAGGCGCTTCACTACCTCCTCAATATGTTAGGGGGTAGTAAGCCTGAAAAAGTTTATGATAAAGACCCAGTCTATTCTAATAAAAAATCCAGGTGAGCTCAAACTGATGAATGGCTATGAACGGCCATACAAAATTTGCTGGTTTCACGTCCTATTCTCTAATTTTTAATTAATAGGACAAGCCATTTTACATACTTTTTGATGCACCACCCACAACCGAGATTAAAGTGTTGAACGACCTCAATATGATCAATATAACCCTCATACAAGCTTTCAAAGACATCAAAGAAAATTCTCTATTCTCTATCATAATTAAACAACCACTCTTCTGATTACAGCCGAATATAGATACGAAATAGAGCAATGGCTGAAAGACATCGAAGCCAATTTTCTCAAATTCAATTCCCTAGCCAGTCGTCTAACGTGGGAAGTGACTGTTGATCCTGAAAATGGCAAATATTCTGACTACGGCCGGGAACTGACGTTGCTCAAAAATAGGTGGAGAAACGAGATTTGCGACAAAGAAATCGAGAGAGATTGGCTGACAGAGGATCAGAAGAGGAAAATGTTTTTATTGTGCAGAGGAGGGAAGTTCAGCGATGAGGAAATTGTGTAAGTGTCAATATTCGTTATCCGTTGCACATTTGATTGAGAGCTCCATTCGTCATTTCCAGTTTGATGTTATACATATGAGGATTATACAAGATGTAAAGGAATAGTAGCGAAAAATATTATGAGGTTATTCTTTGTTAAAACATTAAAGAAATCCTAGACGTGAAGTTACAAACTTTTGAACTCTTGTTCGAGAGAATGAAACTAATGGATCTAAGGATATTGAAATTTGATTTATCGTTTTCTCAATATTAACAAAAGCCCAAAAGGTTCTGACTTCTTATATGAGTAGAACCATAAAAATAAGATAAAAAATAAACAAGAATATTAAGAATATATACAGCGTCTGTGGTCATGACCTATCGATAATTTATGGGCATCAAATATACCTAATTTAATTGACAAAAACACCCACATTGGGGAGTTTACCCCCTCAGTTTTGGAATGGCCCCATTTTAAATTTACTTTTTTATTTTAGTTGATCCTTCCAAATAATATCGATTTCTGCGGACATAAAGGGCCTACAGATGCGAAAAAAATGTTTTTTGAAAGATAATAATACTACCACTTTCCATTAAAGTGGAACAATATGAAAACATTTAACTTAGAAATGTCATAAAAAATTCTCTAAAAAATTTTAGTGAAAAAATGTACTGATTTTCTTAGTAAATCCGCAATAGTACAAGAACTAGCACACTGAAGTATAATTTTTCAATGAACTAACACGCAAGGATATCAGCTACAAAAGGTAACCAACATAAATTCTGTAAGTTACATAATTAGAAACTAATTGCTGTTCCAACATGCCCTTTATGAAATTTGATAAAATAAAATAAAACTCAGTACTGTACTTTCCATAATTTTTAATGATCAAACAAACAAATTAATCATAAAAATTGCACAGGCAGTGGCCCTCATGACGACCAGTAGAAACAAAAAAAAGTTTGGGGCTCGCGTAGTGGTCATGTTCCAACAGCAATAACTCAAATTATGTAGCTTACAGTAGGTGTTTCTTTGTAGCCAATATCCTTGCGTATTGAATCATTGAAAAAAATTATACTTCAATGTGCTAGTACTTGTACTATTGCGGATTTACTGAGAAAAACAGTATATTTTTTACTAAATTGTTTTATTGAATTTTTTCATGGCATTTTGAAGTTAAATATTTTCATATAGTTCTACTTCAACTGAAGGTTTTAATATCATCCTTCAAAAAACATTTCTTTCATATCTTCTTTATGTTCAAAGAAATCGATATTATTTGGAAGGATCAACGAAAATAAATAAGCAACTTTGAAATGGGGGCTACTTCGTATATTCACCTGCTCAAAAATGATACAAAGACAAAATTCCTTGGAATAGAAACTGTGTAATATCATTGAGTTTAAATATAGATGTATACTCAATGGTAATATACACCATTGAAATTTTAACAGTACTTGAAAAACGTTGATAAAATGAAGTATTCAGAAATTCAACACTCCTGTTCGTTTGCAAGAAAAATTTCTTTTTTCAAAAATTTTACATTCAGCCAAAAAAACAATATTCTGATAGTTCTTGATTTACCTTCCATATCTAATGAGCAATACTACAAAATGAATGAATTGAGAAACATTCCATAACTTTCATACATTTATTAGTTTACCTGTTATATAGGTATTTACAAATCGGTCCAACTTCTATATTACATGTATGAAATTTATATCGTTGATGTTGTCCAAACCAATTTTTACTATAAACAATATTGAGGTCAGTCAGTCAGTTGCACGTTTGTTCATGTGGGAAAACGATCATTCAAATAAGAATAACCTGAGAGCAATTGGCTTCATTCTATTCATTCATGAATTCTCTATTCAAATCTTATAGTTGAAGAAAAGTTGAATTCATGATGAATAATCAAACCTATAGTTATCAGGGTGTTCTGATTTGAATTATTGCGTAAAAGCTTCTGACTTCTTTGTGGTCATAATTTATGAGGAGCATATTATGGCTATTCCATTCGTTTCCATTGCGTAACGCAATTCCCCGATGCTCTTAAACTTTTTCTCTAACAGAAGGAAATGTTCTGTTTTTTCATGAGACAGTTCATTTCCTGTTGTGATTTATATGCCAACCTCTTGGAAATTGAACGCTAAAAAGGCCATTCTCATTTGTTTCCACCTACGTACTTATCCTTTTGAGGTTTTCTAGGATTATCATGTCATGAAGTGGCATTCTGAAGAAGTCTAGAACGACTGAACATGTGACAGTTTGACATTGTTTCAGTTCACGATTTTGGTGTAATTTCAAAGGAATCTATGTAATTTTATATGATGAAGCTTCTTATATTTTTTATGTTGGATGACAAATAATCTACCCGTATCATTATGTTTTTCATTTAAATTTCTGTCGAGTGCTTGAACCCATGATATAAGAAATATTCTGTATGTATGTATATGTATGGAAAAGAGGTGTGTATATGGGTATATACAGATGTGGAAGAAACGGATGGAAACACAGGAGTTTCAGTGTTAAATTCACGCTGGTTCGGAGTCCAGTGGAGCAGTGGAAGAATCGAAACCTCGGATCGATGCGATGTTGAATAAGCGGCTGGTCTGTTGGAATGGCAGTCTGTAGTGAGTGGGGAAGCGCGCAAGCAACGATCTAGGATCGAATATCGAATCAGTAACACTACTAACACTCCAAACGGGAGATGGATAACCATCGCATGACTATTGAAAATGAATACGACAAATTTTCTCCACTCTTATGGGCGCCATGGGCGGAAGTTATTTGCCTCAATGAATGAAACAAATAATTTCCTGTGAAAATTAATATTCAGGTTCTTTTTCGTCATAACTGGTTTGAAAATAAAATAATTAATAATTGATAGCTGTCGAACTGTCGGATAATTTGATTCTGTAATAGATCCAAATATTTTGTAGCGTTTAGGTTACCATCGATGAAAACTGGCCCTATCATGTAATTATCCAGCATTCGTTTGGCAAGAGAAGTGGATGTGTGTGCTGCTGTTGAAACCAGTGCACCTTGTTCTAGCAGAAAAATTGCCCAGCAAGTCGATTTGGGCGATAGAACTAACTGTCCGGAAATTTTGAAAATAAATGGTTCAAATGTTATAAGGTGCAAACCTTTCAGGAAATTTTTCCAGAAGACCATTTCAAAAGAATGGAATTCTGGGAAAAGATTATGGAAAAAGAGAATGAGATTAGTTCTTTTCTGAGCAATATCTTATTCACGGATGAGTCATCGTTTTCATTGCATAGAAAACATAACCCATCCGTAGTAAGATATTGGTCTAAGGAGAATAAGCACCTGAGTATTCCTGTGCGTACCCAGTATCCTGAAAAACTTAATGTTTGGACAGGAATGCTGGGTAATTACATGATAGGGCCATTTTTCATCGATGGTAACCTAAACGCTGCAAAATATTTGGATCTATTACAGAATAAAATACCCAAGTCATAACGCAAGCGTAGTCACGCAATATCTAAGAACGACTTTTTTTCATTCATTGAGGCAAATAACTTCCGCCCAGGGCGCCCATAAGAGTGGAGAAATTTGTCGTATTCATTTTCAATAGTCATGCGATGTTATCCATCTCCCGTTTGGAGTGTTAGTAGTGTTACTGATTCGATATTTGATCCTAGATCGTTGCTTGCGCGCTTCCCCACTCACTACAGACTGCCATTCCAACAGACCAGCCGCTTATTCAACATCGCATCGCTCCGAGGTTTCGATTCTTCCACTGCTCCACTGGACTCCGAACCAACGTGAATTTAACACTGAAACTCCTGTGTTTCCATCCGTTTCTTCCACATCTGTATGTATTCTTGTCATGCTTGAACCATGAAGAGTTCAAAGGATACAACATCAAAGTGAGACATCCAGTGCTTCTTTGTTCGTTTTGACTCCTGTGGAATTGGTTGCTATTTTAGTTGTTATATCAATTCTATCCCCAGGTACCTTATACGTTTCAAAGCAATTTCGAGTTAGATATAGCTGAAAATATATCAAAAAGGAAAGGATATAAACTATTATTACAGAAGAGAACTGCATTGAGATAAATTGTACTTCCAATCTTACGTTTTTAATATTTTCCTTCAAGCAGTTTTGATTTTGAAAATTACAATAAAACTCACTATGTTATTGAAGGTTAAAAATGTCTGTGGCTTTTTGCATCTTAGATTCAATTTCTTATTTGCATATGCTCATCTATAGGACCGGAGTATTAAAATATCTCTAACTTTCAAATTTTGAACCAATGAAGCTCTCCAGCAAACATAATATCGCGAAAATCTGAAAGGAAAGAGATGGAAATATCTCAATTATTCTACTCAATGGATGAAATAGTTTCTCAGATATACCTACAAAACTGAAATTTCTGGCCAGGTAAAATTTACTAAAATTTAGAAAAGTTGATCCGGTTTTTATCTTCTCATGATGAACTGCCAAAGCTTACTTAATTAAAATGTAAATATGGTTTACTTTTCCAAACTACTTCGTTCTATAGCCAATTGATTGGAAATCGATAAACTTGATCATCCCTCTATTTTCAACTACCAAACCATAGACAACAACAATTTAAATTTTCCATTTAGCTGAAAAAATACCCCTTACATTTCAGGGTAGTTCAAGGTTCGTACAGTTGAATTCATGAATAATCGAGGTGATTGAAAAAGTTTATTTGCATATTCATATTGGTCTTATTATTTCATCGATATAAACAGCAGTACGAAAATATGAGAATTAAAAACTACGAAATTTCCTCCACAACTTTGAAATGTATACTTAGGTATTTTCACGTGTTGCAAAATGGCGAATACGCCGGTATCACCGTATGTTGTTACATAATACAATACATAAAACAGAACGGGGTACCATACTATTTTCTCGTATGATACCAGAGCTCAGGAAAAAACCTCAGTAGAAAAAACTATGTCTCGCAGTTCTAACAAAAATAACACTAACTATTTGAATATTGAAGGATTTCTTCTTATTGAATTATGGATTTCAATATTTTGATAATTCATTGTTAAAAGTCACTTCAAACCACTTTCATGTATCCAAGTTCTTAAAAACTTCACTTTTACGTTGAAAATTTGTGCAGTAAAACTTTCTGCGAGAAAACTTGAAGTATACGTCTCAGTTTAGTTTTTAGTGGTGTTTTCGAATATTAAAACAGATTTTCAAAATTTCGATGTACAGGGTTGTTGTTTCGAGTATATTTTTTGTTAACCCAGACCTGGATTTTCGGGGCGGTTATTGCCTGATATGTTTGGGCTCTCAATTAGGAACATATTTGCCAAACATGAAGAAAATATACCAGGTGGTTCGTCTGGTACGGCCTCAGGAAGAAACGGGCAAAATTCATAAAACACCCTGTATCTCGGCTACGAAGACAGTGAGACCCAATAAATAGGGTATCTCTAGAACCGTCTTGGTGCCACCTATGCACCTGTGAAGTATTTCCCTTTCCCAATGAAACACCCTGTGTAGTTGATGCCATCGGTTTTAAAGTTTTACATCCGAATGTCTTATTTATAGTATAGAGGCCTGATGAAGCAACCGAGAGTTTGCGAAACGTAGCTGAATATACTTTAAGATCTTTTGAGAGTTTGTCCTTATCCCGCAAAATACAGTTATCAATGTTAATAATATTCTCAATTGTCAAACCATATATTTCTCATGCAGCTGAAGAAATAGCCGTTGAGACAGGTTGTTTAGTAAAGTTGAATTCATGAATAATTGGAAAATGAGACAGTTCATTCACATAATAAATTTGTCTCATAATCTTCTCCATATTAACAGCAGGGGAGGAAAATCATAAACTTTGCTATTTCCTCCACAATTTTGACAAGCAAAGTACCAAAGTATTTTCACAAGTTGCAAAATGGTTTTTATCTGGATTTTTATACGACCTTTTTCGAAAGAAAGATGTAAATATTCACTGAACGAAGAAATTGCTCCTGAAGCATACGTATGTATGAAATGTTTCATCAACATTGGTTTTGGTCAGGTTGAGACCCCGACGTGAACAACATTAAATAATAGACTCGATTCTACCCTGAATCTCCGCAATATTAACATATGTATGTATGTATCAATCGATTTAGTTAAAATTTGGATCTTCAATACAAAAAACACTAACACACCAAGACTAGTATAGAATTGTGTATTTTCTCTTGCTGAAGAGAACTTCACAACTTCTCTTAACAGATCTTAAACATTAAGAATATTGGAAAACAATAATATCGGAGAAACTGAATTCTATAAGGAATATAAAATTTCTGTACGAGCTATTTCTCAATACCCGCCGGCAATAACGAAAATTAAATTTTCTTATATTTCCAGAAAATATATCGAAACCATGGGAACACTTGCTGAGGAGTACAGCACCGAATTGTGTCTACCTCTAAATGAAAAATTCATTGGACTCTACACCACGTTATTCCCCAATATTTCAACTCAGTTGACCCTGCCAAAACCTGGTGATTGTGTATCGGGTGAACCAGACCTGGAGGTTTTGATGAAAAGACAGGACTTGACAGCAGATCAGTTGAGATGGATATGGACCTTCTGGCATAATTCAGTTGGACCTAGAGTAAAAAAACCTTTTCTTAAAGTGGTGAATATTTTGAACAAGGCAGCTAGATCAAACGGTTAGTTTCCTAGAAGAATAATTATTGTTGGAAATACAATAAATAATCTTCTGATTTGTTCTAAATAAGGAGTCTATTTTCGTTCTCTCAAGACTCAGTATTACAGTTAGGTCTGCATAATTCGCAGATTTCTGCTGCAAAGTTACTGCACCTGTTGTCTGAACGAAAAAATATTCGAGGTGAATTTTATTTTGCATGTTTACAAAGCAACATATTCAATTTTGTCATTTGATACAAGTAGAATTTCCATCTATTTGTCACCTACAAACTTTGTGAAAACATAGGTATTTAGTTACGGTAAACATTTTTAAATTATGTCATATCGTATGACTTATATATTTTTGTATTTATTTTTCCGCCCTGAAAAAAAACAAATTGTTTCGAAACGTCGGCATTGTTACAAATTAAACAATAAGATGAAAAATAGTGTTCAATATTTCCAACATTTTCTTCAATTAATCGATAAGGGATGAAAACCAATTAACATATACATAATTATTTTCATTTCACGCCAACCAAATAATTTTTCGATTTTACCTCGTATCTAAAATTCTTATAATATTATTATTATCATATATGGTTTATCTTATATCTTAAAGAGGAAAATGAATGAATACTCAATGATCTTTAATGGATTAAAATTCCTCTTTTACAATCTACGTCCTAATTATTCGATATAATTTTCAACTTGATACCTACATTCAAATATATTAAGTTGAAATGTTCGATTCCTTTATCATCTTCATTTTTAAGGATATATGGACAATGGTGAGGTGTGGAGGGAAGAACTCGAAATACCCAATCTTGAGGAAATTGTTGACAAATTGAATGCAGAAATTGAACCACTATACAAAATGTTACATTCTGTTGTTAGGTATAAATTATATGAAAAACATGGACCTTCTGAAATTGATTTAGAAGGTCCGATACCTGTTCATTTATTAGGTAAGTTTATCCGATAATTCATTCAGGAAAAATATAAGAAATGCACTACCTGATGGAATGTTTTTTTAGTTTCTGTTTTATTATTTCAGGAAATATGTGGGGACAAGATTGGTCCTACCTATATGGACTATTCATGCCTAAAAATTACAAACTTTTATTGAATGATAGGTTGAAATCCAAAAATACGACAATAAGGCACATGGTAAGAAAAGCAAACCCACAAAATTCTATTTGTACAAATGAAAAACGTCACAAAATGGTATTTCGTTTTTCTCGTTTTTCATTCAACGTTTCGGCAATTTTGCTTCAAAAATAAAAGGACCCCGCACATTTTGTATGAGAATTGGCTCCCGGTGGATTTGGCTGGAAATTTGATATGATGTTCTACTAATCTTTCTGAACAAATGTCTCTACAGTCACGAAGCTGAAAAATGCATACTTCTAGGAGTTTTTAGCGATTTTTATATCCATTATGGCTTACGTATTACCGTTCACACAGAAATGTTTGATTGAAAAAGCAGATTCTGTCAATTCGAAATATTTTCAAACATTTCTGTGTGAACGGTAATACGTAAGCCATAATGGATACAAAAAATTGCTAAAAAAACTCCTAGAAGTATGCATTTTTCAGCTTCGTGACTGTGGAGACATTTGATCAGAAGGATTAGTAGAACATCATATCAAATTTTCAGCCAATCCACCGGGAGCCAATTTCCATAATACGTAAGCCCAATGGATACAAAAAATCGCTAAAAACTCCTAGAAGTATGCATTTTTCAGCTTCGTGACTGTTTAGACATTTGATCAGAAGGATTAGTAGAACATCCTATCAAATTTTCAGCCAAATCCACCGGGAGCCAATTCCCATACAAAATGTGCGGGGTCCTTTAAGTGTCAGAACTATTTGTGGAAAATTTATGGAATATAATGAATAATTTATGTTTATTCAAGGTTAAGTTATTTTAACCTTTTCAATAGATTCGAATGATAATTTCTGATTTTGTGGGTAATGAAAATATTCCGATATGTAAACTTTCCTTATAGTGAAAGCGAAATGGCGAATGCGCCGGTAGCGCCATCCGTATTGTAGGTAACTATTAACGATTTAAAATTGGATATCTAGAATTGAACCTTGATACAATCCTTGCTATGGCAATGTAATTACAATTCTTTTCGTCGAGATATTCGTCGGATTTACGTTTAATTTGCAATCTACTATCCTTTACATTACCTATATCCAAGATATTATTATGTGTAAATGGAAAATGGTGAAATTTTGATTTATTTAGGCAATATTCTCAACTCAACAAGACCAAAATACCTACTTCCGAATAGAGACTATCAGTTACTAAAGTGAACCATCTTCGTCTTCAATTATTCAGATATTCTCCAAATATGTTTATAAGGATAAATCTCCTTCACAAAAATCGTTCAGAAAAGAATAGAATTTTTCGGAATATAAAACGCCATGGCAGTTTTCAAAAACAGAAAGGCGGAAAAAGAGCGCATTTTTCGTTATTGAACAAATTCAAAAGAATTTTTTTTCGCTGGAAGTAATATTGTCTAATGATCTTAAAGTTCAATTCCCTGACGATATCAGTCGTGTATTTTTCGAGAATTTATGATCTTTGTTCTTGATAATATGCAAAATATACAATATTTATTCATTTTATGTGACATTTCCAGTTCTGAAAGGATGGTCATTTTGTTAGGTTTCAGAAGCAGAGGATTTTTATGTATCTATGGGAATGCCTAGGATGACTTCAAAATTCTGGAAATACTCTATATTTCAAAAGAAGGATAACACATCGATTTGCCATGGAACAGCTGCTAACCTATATAACGATGGTGACTTTAGGTGAATAATTCAATTCAAGTAAAACGTATCTAAATTCGAATTAATGATGAGGAATTAATTTATTTCAAGCTCAATAAATATATTTGTTGAGAGATATGATATACCTACCTCATACAGAGATCATGATGAAAATTCAATAGTTGGGAAATTCTGCTAGTGACATGTATTTCAGTTCAGTTACGTTTATGTTAATAATAACAGAGACGTATTTTCCCAATTCATTATTTTTATTGATACTAAACAGAATTAAATCATTTGACTTCATTATGTAGCATATTTTTGGTTGGAATAATTATCTTTGATTTTTGCTTATAAATCAGAAACCGGAGTAACCGGACGTTCTTTAATAAGTAAATATTTTGGATTATCGAAAAAGAGGAAATTTTGTTTGTTATTATTCTGTAACGCTAGAGAAAAATTTGTCATTCACAAAGAAATAAATTCAATGTTATTAAAAAAGAGGTGGTTTTTTTCTGTATTAAGTGCAGCGTTTCTATGTCAAAATATTTTCAGAATAATGATGTGTGGACAACCAAGCATAGACGATTTCTACGTTATTCATCATGAGATGGGTCACATTGAATACTACATGGCTTATGAGCAGCAGTCTCCTATATTCCAAGTGAGTTAGAACCCTTCAAGAAAAAGTATACAAAGTTTGGTAGGTAGTAGATACTAGACGTCATTGTGCAACTTTTTTGAAATTTTTCTGCTTCGTTATCGAGAATAATTTCACTTAAAATTCAACCCGAGATATAGACTCATAAATAGCTTCACATGCTTTCTCATAAAATCTCGAAAGAATTGAGAATATCCCGAAAAAAGTATATGAGTTTAGAGTACAAATGCAAAGAAATACTTCTTTGTTTCGTTAGCTTTTCAAAAAGGTAGGCACCTACTACCTCAATGATGCCTTTATGCAATACATATTTTTTGATCGCATGAAGGAATTATTGTTTTTTGTACCTTTTTGAAAGGCTAACGAAACAGGAAAGTTTTGTTTTCATTTGTACACAAAGTTCAAAATACTTTTTTCGATTAATTCTCAATGCTTTCATCGAGATTTTACGAGTAAGATCGATGCAGCTATTCAGATAACCCGAAATTTCGGGTTATCTGAATTTTCAGTGAATACTTTCTCGCGAGAAATGGAATGGATCTCCTCTGCTTTGAAAAATATTCATTGAATATAAGAGTAAATTTTCACGAAATTGATAATTCTCAAAATCGAAGCAAAAAATTTCCAGAAAGTTGAAAAATCGCTATATCTTAGTAACCATAGATTTTCGGACCATGCTTCACCTGTCGCAATTCGAATTTTTGTTTGTATAATTCGAATTTTATGAAAGGCATTCGTTTCAATATTGTTATAAAAAAACTCAACTTGATTACACATGAATGATCGTGAAAAAGCTGCCAATAACTGAGGAAAATATTGAAAAGTTGACGAAAATGACGATAACCCCTTCAATTATTTCCAAAGATACCTAATGTTCATTTTTTAGGATGGAACGAATACAGCTTTTCACGAAAGCATAGGTGACGCCATTATGCATGGTGTGATGACACCTCAACATCTTCACAGAATCAGTTTGCTCAAAGATGAAGATCTTTTTGACGATAACATAGACTTTGCTCTTAATTTGCTTCAAGCACTAGAGAAAATACCAGAAATACCATTCGCTCTTCTGGTAGATAAGTATAGATGGAAAATTTTCAGAGGAGAAATCCCATTCGAGAGGTTGAATGAGGAGTACTGGGAGATGAATAGACTGTATAGAGGAGTTGTAGCACCAGAAGAGAGAAGTGAGGAATATTTCGATGTGGGGGCCAAGTTCCATATACCAGATGGAACACCCTATATAAGGTAAGTCACACATACAGGGTTTTCCTTTCAAGTTGGCCTATTAGACGTTTTGGGGAACTAATGAATATTTCGTTCTGAAATTTTAGGTGGAGCCGTGAGGATGAAGGCCTAAAATATGCAGATGTCAAAATTCAAGAATTTGTGCATAACTTGGCAACAGTGCATGGCAGAGAATTTTTTTTAGTAGGTTATACTGCGAAATTGGTATTGAATCGATACATAAATGAAAATATATAGGTAGTTCCATTGAAATAAGAAAGTAGATATGCGTTGAGATAGATGTGGCAACACTGGCGACTTGAAAAGATTTTAGGCAACAGTTCATTCATCCACAAGGCTCCATCTGAAATTTCAGAACGAAATATTCATTAATACTCCAAAAACGTCTAATAGGCCAACTTAACTTAAAAGCATTAATCGATTGCGGAAATGTCAGTGGACAACTCTGTCCATCATTTCGTTGGGTCTATAGGTTTAGAAAATTCACTCGGAAACATAGGATTTAGCGTATACATCTCCAAGATGCTCTGGCTCCAATCACGGCCTTCTAAAGAAGAAGGTTTAGAAGGCCGTGCTCCAATGGAACCGTCGAAAAATCAAAGCATCAGTGCGATATGCCATACAAGTAAAAAAACTTGGATCTTTATTCAACAAAATTTGCCGCTCTGTCAATTTCATGACTATAAACCAAATTTTTAAGATATCCCCAAAAAAAAATCATTGGGATATGAGTCTAGTGACCTGGGAGTTCATTGATCGCGACATTTGTAGACATGACACGGTCAAAAAATGTAGTCTTAAGATATTGTGTGACTGCTCGTGCGTTGTGACTTGAACAGCCATCCCGTTGAAACCATATAAGATCGAAGTCAATTGGTAGTTGTCGAACTGTCGGAATAATTCTATTTTCTAAAAAGCTCCAAATATTATGTAGCGTTTAGGTTACCGTCAATAAAAAATGTTGGCGATAACTAAACGAAAGTAATTTTTCAAATGGACCAGCAGATATCTACATTCACAACGTAAAAGAACCCGGAATGAGTCTGACTTTTAAATTACGAATGGTACCTACATTGTACATTTGTTGATTTCTACTTTTGAATGAAAATTCGAGAAATCTGATAAAACCTCCTGTATATCCTACCTAAGACATCCAAAGGTGTTTTTGAACTCAGCTCAATGCCCTCTATTGAAGTTTGTATTTGTCCGTTCACTCGTGAAGCACCCTGTAGATTATTTCAATATTTTCAGGTATTTCCTTAGTGGCATCTTGCAAATGGATCTCTTCAAAGGCTTGTGTGAGATCACTGTTCTAGGCAGAAACTCTATGAATGAAAACGAGGACAAAATTCTACCATTCCAACGATGTGATATTTATGGTTCCAAAAAAGCAGGAAAGCATTTAAGGTAACTTTTATATTAATTTCTGAACTCCAGCATAGTTTTTACTTCATGTAATTTCATTTCAAAATATGCAGGGTGTTTAGGAAAAAAAGTACCATGCATAGTGTCACGCGAAAGAGGGCCATAAAATATGAAAAAAGGTCCCATGAATACAGTGGCGCAGCCAGGATTTTGTTTTGGGGGCTGAACTGAACAATTTTTGATGATACAACAAATAACGAAAGTTGCAAAAAAATAAAGAAGAAAAAATTACGAAGAAATTAATCTTTGGCGGGGCTGCAGCCCCAAAGCCCCCCCCCCCCTAGCTAGCTGCGCCAGTGCATGAATACCTGTAACAGTTGATGCGGAACATTTTAGCAATTATTTTGCCAGTATACCTCATAAAACATTGAATACTTCGAAAGACACAGATTATGATAGTAGGTTGCTATTCAAGACTGTAGTACCTGATGGTCTGCATTTCTCATTCAGAGAGGTTACATTCAATGAAGTCAGAGATGTAATCGTTTCATTAAAGAACAGTAATTCGAGAGATATTTATGATCTATTCATTAGTTTGTTGAAAAAAAACATAAATACGTTGGTTGTTCCGTTGACTAAGCTCATGAATAGATGTATTCGTGAAAACGTTTTTCCTGATTGTCTCAAGGTGGCCAAAACGATTCCAATTTTCAAGGGAGGAGACCCTGATAATGTCGAAAACTATAGGCCATTTCACTTATTCCCATATTTTCAAAGGTCCTGGAAAAGATTATGAGCAGACAGGTAGTTGAGTTTTTCGTGACAAATAATTTATTCACATCTTTACAGTTTGGGTTCCGTAAACATAGAAATACCATGGATGCTGTAATAAGTTTGTGGATTTTGTGGTACAGTGCCTTGAGGAGGGTAAGTGTTCTCTGGCCCTATTTTTAGATCTAACCAAGGCTTTCGACTTCGTGTCTCATAGGATTCTCTTACAGAAATTAAAATATTATGGTTTCGACGAAGGCAGTGTTGAGCTCATTCGATCGTTTTTGTCCAATAGATGTCGGGTGGTCTCGGTGAATAATTGTAGATCAGCACAGGTACCGGTTACAGTGGGCGTGCCTCAGGGTTCCATCTTAGGTCCTTTGCTTTTTCTCATATTCATCAATGACTTCCCTTATTACATGAAGAAGTATTCGAGCCTGTTGTTCGCCGATGACTGTACGATATTAACAGCTTGTGACAGTCTGTCGGATGTTGAGGATCTATTTGGGGCAATGGAGGCGAAAGCCCGTGAATGGTTTACGGGTAATGCCTTGTCCGTAACGATGGGAAGACCGAGAAGCTGCTGCTGTCGAACCGGGAAACTGGGAAGAAAGAGGTCAAGTTTTTGGGGATCCATGTGGATACAAGGCTCACCTGGGCGGCTCAGGTTGATGTTCTGTGTGGTAGATTGGCTAGGAACCTTTTGTTATGAGAAATATATCGGCCTCCGTTTCGTTACCCGTTTTGAGAACAGCCTATTTTGCTCTTTTTGAGTCACATGCCAGGTATGGCATTGTGGTATGGGGTTCATGCAGCGATTTTCGGCGAGTGTTCGGGATTCAGAGAAGATCATACGAATAATGGATAATTTGGGATACAGGGATTGCTGTAAAGTATCATTCAGAAGTTCAAGATCTTAACGCTGCCCTCTCTGTTTTTGTATGAGATTTTGTCTTATGCTCATAAAAATCATGAAAACTGGGTACGGAACGATGAGGGTCATGACTATAATACACGACGTAAAAATGATATTCATTTACCTTTTGCCAGGCTCAGTAGGTCGCAAAAAGCACCTTTCTATTTGGCAGCCAAACTCTATAATAGAATCCCAAAGGATATGCGAACTCTGCCCATGAAAAGTTTTCAAAATAAATTAAAGTCTTTTCTTATTGAAAATGTGTTTTTTAGTGTAGATGAATTTTTGAAGTTTAAAATGATAAATGTTTGAGATATTTTTATATTATGTAATGTGACGAGTGTAAACCTAACTGGTGTAAACATGAATAAATCTATTCTATTCTATTCTATTGTCCGAAACTACTTAGTTAGTTTATTATTCAAGCACAAGGCCAGCAATTCGAATATCTTCTACATACTAAATTTTTTTGTTGATTAATCATTCTTTTGCTGTTGTTATTAAAATGTAATTATTGAAGTGTTTTGTCCTCGTTATTGAAAGTAGGTTACTTTGGCGCTTCTGGACAATTTGCGTGCATCATAACTTTTCGATGCGTTTTACCCACTGGCGTATTTAGGGAGGGTCCAGGGGGGCCAGGCCCCCTCTGTTGTACCTCTGGCCCCCCCTGAAAGATTCTAATCAAAAACTACGTATAGGCATAAAAAAAACTTCTGCTACATAGGGGCCGCGCCCACCCCCCTGAAAACTGAGGCCTTATACGCCTGTGGTTTTACCAGAAAAAACTGTTGGTCCTAGCGACTTCAACAAACTATACATTTCTGAAGGAAAAAAGAAGAGGAATCGCTTTTTCTAGTCCAGAATGACCAATGACATACAGTGTAAGGCAAAAAAGTTATAGTCATATTTTATGGCCCTCTATCGCGTGGCACTATGAATGGTACTTTTTTCCTTGACACCCTGTATATGACCAGCTAATCTGTGAATGCTCCTTGTAGGTTTTTGAACGTTGATGAGACTAGCTAAAAGTATGAGTATGATATTGATTGATATTAATCTATAATATGATTCTCTACTTTCAAAGTTGATATTTTCACGTGTGGCACAAATATCATTTTGTGCTAGCATATTTCGTTATATTCCGAAAAATTGAATAATAAACTGAACATTTTTTGGGGGGATGTGATGCGAAATAGACTAAAATCACAAGCTCATAGAGCTATTTTATTTGAACATTTCACAGACTTTTCAAGTTTTTATTCTGAACAAAGTAATATATGACTATATTGAGTGAAGTATATTTCTAATGAATATCCACATTTTCAGGCAGGTGTTGTCACTTGGATCAAGCGTCCACTGGAAAGTTGTATTGAACCTCCTTACTGGTCACAGTGAGATAACAACAAAACCATTGCTGCAGTACTACCAACCTGTATACAGATGGCTTAAAAAATTCATTGACACCCACAATTTGTATGTGGGTTGGTGAATTAATGCGTGACTGACTATTTAATGTTCCCGAATTATTAAAAGTTTCATTTCACCAGTAGCATTTTTTTCCCAGAATAATTTGGAGTTGTCATCAGAGATTAGATTAGATTAGATTAGAGGAGGGGCGACAGATCAAAACCGACTATTGCGAGCACCTTGACCTCAAGATCTATTGTGCATTCCCGCGCTGTTTACCAGTCCGGCAGCAAAGTCTCAATGAACTTCACCACCTTACTGGGAGCCACATCCATTACTTGTTCAGGCTTTAGGAACCTGGAGCCAAGATGCCGTAAACGTTTTGGTTTGAAAGCTTCACACTCACATAGCAGGTGTCTAGCTGTCTCGGTGGCTTCTTGACAGAAGCGACATGTACTATCGGGCGCCTTTCCCATGTTTTTTAAGTGATACCTCACAGGACAGTGCCCAGTGAGAGCGCCGTCAGTTTCCTCAGTTCCAATTTGCTGAGTGAGAGGACTTTTTTGGTCCAGCTCGTCGAGTGAGAGAGAAGTGACTTAGCTTGCTTTTGACCATTGGTCGTACGCCAGGACATAAGCTTCCTCTTTTGTTCCCAGTCCTTAATAGCCATTGCCTGATGACTGGCTGGAAGCCGCAAAAACAGTTCTGGTCCAGTGAAGGGGGTTGTCCTCCTTCCCTGGCCAGTCGGTCTGCCGCTTCATTGCCGTGAATCCGGAGTGACCAGCACCCAGATGAGATTGACCTGGTTCTTTTCTCCGAGTAGGTTAAGTGACGTTTTGCATTCCCAGATCAACTTTGACTTCACTTGTGGAGAGTCAAGCGCTAGCAGGGCTGCTCTGCTGTCAGATGCTATATATATTCCTTTCTTTGGTAGTTGCGTCCCGCACAGAGCGCAATGCACTCCCTTATAGCAAGTGTCTCTGCCTGAAAAACCGAAGGACAGAGACCCATTGGTATGGCTAATTGGATTGAGGGACCGTAAACACCGGCTCCGACTCGTCCGTCTTCAGTTTTCGAGCCATCAGTATAAAATACCGTAGACCCTCTGGGGAAAACTAATTCTTTATTAGCCCATTGGTCACGACTTGGGAATGTCGTGGTAAAGTTTTTCTGAAACTCGGGTCTCAAGGGGAGGTTGTCTGTGACTACATCCTGAAGCTCCTTACACTCATTTAGAATGCGGAGGTGCCCTGAGTAGTCACCAATTTTCAGCTCCCGCTCCCTTGCTACTCGGAGAGCCCATCTGGCCGCCTCGCTTTCCAGAAAAACTCTAGAGGAGGCAGGTCCTGGATGACTTGCATGGCAGCAGTTGGGCAGGAGCGAGATGCGCCTGTTACGTATAGACACGCTGTTCTTTGTAGTTTTCCTAGGTCTAGTTGTCCCGAAAACTAGTTTTGCTCTTGGCCACCAAATGAGAGCCGCGTAGCTCACGATTGGCCGAACAATGGATTTGTAAATCCAATTCGTTAGTTCAGGTTTTAATCCCCACGTACCTCCGACCATCCTCTGGCATATGAAGAGAGCTCTCTGGCCCTCCTAATCACAGCTTCGAGGTGTAGACTCCAGGAGAGTTTTTGTGTCGAAGATCACACCAAGATATTTGGTGTGGTTCGTTGAGGTTAGGGTGGTCCCGTTCATCGTAATTGTTTTAAGAGAGAGTTTTTTCCTCTTGGTGAATGGCAGTTAATATCGTCTTTTTGGGATTATATTGAGACCTTCTCGGAGACACCACTCGTGAGTTAAGGTTAGGGCAGTTTGCATTCGATCACTAATTGTGTCGTCATGCTACCCCGAACCATTATCACAAGGTCATCTGCATAACCGCAGATTTCAAAACCCGCACTTGTGAGTGTTTTAAGACGATCGTCAACGACCAGTGACCACAAGAGTGGCGATAAGCAGCCCCCTTGTGGGGGCATCCGTCTCCGGGCGTCGCAGTAACTGAACCTGCACCTAGTTGCATATTGATTATCGGCTGTTCAGCGAAGCCATAATCCAAGCAACCCCGTTGCCGGCATCAGAGATACTTTAATTTTTAAAAGCGAATTTCAAACAAAATTATGAGGGTCATGTCCATGTTTTGAGGTTAACTTTGATTTTCATTTAATTTTTCCATTATTTTCACAATAAGAAAGGGTACAGGAGTGAATTAATATGAGGTATAGTCCTTATTATTTGAGGCCTGCATGACTGAACTATACGAGTATGTACTGTTGAAAATACAGTCTTATGATAGCAAACGGTATTTTCTTAGGTCAGTATTACATAATTATAGTATTCGTTTTGAATGTCAACTAATTCACTATTTGAAGAAATATGCTGCATTGTCGAACTAATTCGCGTAATTAGAGGAACGTACGAAAGAGCAACCAAAATTGATCTTTCAAGATGGAAATTAAACAATCCCCTGTATACTCCGTTCAGGAAAGGTTGAGCCGTCGGTTGGCCATGGAAATTTGGCAGATTCCACTGTGTATATTAAAATTTTAGGTTATGTTCTTTATTTCTTGTCAGATGATGTCAGCTCGTCGGACTAGGCCGAGTACATTCGGCAACGTTGACTTTATTTTATTTTATGACAGTAAATACACAGACAGTAATAAAAATAAAGAAACGCCTACTATGTGCTCAACCTTTCGTGAACGGAGTATATAATATGTAGTTCAGTTCTTCTAAAAGGAATGTACCTACATTTTAAGCAAACCTGCTAGAGACGGCAAAAATAAAAAGATGAGGGTATTAAATGATTTAAATATTGAAGTAAATCTTATTAGAATTAGTATTTTTATTGTACATATTAAAAATTACATAGTGAAAAAACATAATCCATAGATATGTGTAGAACATTCCAAATATCTATAATAAAACAATCTATGTCAGATAGCATTTTTGTATAGGCACAATGCATACAATGTAAATGATTAAAAAATTCTCCAATAAAAATTTTGATTTTTCATGTAAATTCATAGGCACTCGTGAAATTTTCAAATATTCGAAGATAACAATATATAATCATGCAATCACTTATTAATTGAAATGATATATAAGTACAATATATAAATTAATCAGTTTTTATATAAACATAAAATATTCAAAAAGTGTATAATAAGATGAATTGGCACACAAATTAAAATTCAATATGTATATATTTCGAATGATATAATCTAAAAAATAAAGCTGTACTAGCAAAGCTTTTAGGGTACACTGTACATAAAAAGTACAATTCAAATGAAATTAAAACATTGATGTTCTATACAAGTATTTACAGAAGTCTAAGACTCATTAACGTTTTGGCTTTTTTAAAATCCTAGCACCATATAAAAAATAAGGTCACTTTATGGAAGCAACTAGATAAATTTCCTCAAATGATATCAAGTATGGCAAGTATTTTGATTAATATAAATCCAGTCTCAAAGCGTTTCCGTAAGCTCACTTCATTATAAAAGCTTATAATATTATCTCGAAAAAAATTGTTATTTACTGTTTTATAAATTTTACTTCCATGTGCTTGAGATGTGCGTATTCTGTGATTATGATATTTTGACGAAAGGTATTTGTTATTTGAAACCGAAAGTTTTCGTTGAACTTTCTTGCTTACTACTTCTCATAGTTGATATAGTTTTTTTCTCAACTACTTGCTGGGTAACAGATTTTTTCAACATTTTTTGTTCTAAGGTGTCATTATCTTTCACAGTTGGAGGTTCGTTAATGTACTCAATATTAGATGAAAAAGAAGATTGGAACTGTGAATCCATGCCATTCTTTACGCTTTCAAATGTTGAGTTGGAAGGTATTGTCTGATCTTTACTAGGAGTACTTGTATAGTATTTTTCTTCAATTGTCTGGTAGACAGGATCAGATGTTTTATATGTTTCGTATTTATAAGATTCCGTTTTGTAACCTGTAGGAGTTCTGTAGGTATTCGTACTGTATTCAGAACTTGAATAACCGTCAGTTGATGATTGTGGCTTCAGTTCAAATGAACGATATTTTTGGTCATAACTTGGTGATGGCGTACTGGTGTAATCGAAAGTTCTTGCAGGTTGACTACCGAATGGTTTTGGTGAATTAAGTTTGTGCGCGGGGCTCATTGGTGGAACTGGGGATTTGTTCACAGAACTATATATAGCACTATCAAAAACTTTAGTGCTAGGCTGGTAACCTGTATTATAACTTGGAGAAGTAGGATGATTATATGACGAGTATGTATTGGAGCTATACAGAGGTTCACTATAGTTCCTGTCATAACCTGTAGAAGCAGGATATTGAGATTTGTTTGCAAATGAACTGTACTTTTGATCGTCATACGCATTTTGGCCATAAACGTTGCTTCCATATACCGCACTATCCAATTCATTTATTTGTGTTTGAAGCAAGCTATGTTTGTTCTTATTACGTTCCAGTGAATTGACTTTCTCCGGGCTTTCTAAATGACTATAGGTATTTGCATAAGCAGGCTGATTGTACTTGTAGGAGTTGTGGAGAGAGTCAGACTGGTACAACCTGAAAGAGATCTGGGGGTGATGAAAAAGAAAAATTTTAGGCTGGTCTTCAGTGTGGCTATTCTCTAATTTTTAAATTTTTGTGATTGCATTCCTTTCAAGGAAACTACTCCTTTTCAGGTCACCTATACCATCTCATGAATTAATCTTGTTGCTGGGCAATTCTTCAATCTGTTATATCTTGTTCTATTTTGGTAGTGATAAATCACCACCACAAAACTACTTTATGAATAGCTAGTGTTTGTCTTTTCTTTGAGAATGAGACAATTCCAAATTAAATGGTTATGAATAATTTTGTTGTTATCAGTTGATACACAATATTTCCTAACAAACAACTTTTATATTTCTTGAGGTTCAAAGAATGGTTTTTTAGTATACAAAGTCAGAGAGTTCAGTTTTTATATTGCAAAGAAACTCAGAAATATACAGAGTGTCAAGGAAAATGTGGGAAATCTCTTGGATTCAGATAAAATATAAAAAAATTAGATGACAAGTTCCCATAATTTTTTTCCTAGCGGCCCTCCCTACGAAGATACTACCTCGTAAATGACGCCACTTGAAATCCATTTTAGTGGAATAAGTTTCAAACTACTCCATATAATTTGATGAAAATTTGATATGATTAATAGTATTAAAGACCATAAATGACCGCACTCCAATTTCAATTGGCTTGTTCAGTTTACCAGGGGCGGACTGGGTTGTACATTTTAATGCTTACATTTTCAACACCCTGTATGATAATAATGAAAGAAGTAATTGAAATTTATTCCACTAAAATGAATTTTCATTGGCATAGGGAGGGCCGCTAGGAAAAAAATTATGGGAACTTGTCATCTTATTTTTTTATGTTCTATCTGAATCTGAGAGATTTCCCACATTTTCGGGACACCCGGTATAATTATGATCTCTTTTGCCTTATATGGTTCAGTGAAGAATTGTAGGAAGACAATGCAGATGATAAATAAGAAAGGACGAAATGCAAAACTCGAATGATTTTTTCTGACAACTAATTCAGCTGTTCAAGGCAAGTTACAAAAACATTTAATCTTTACCTTTTTACATTAAAGTCGAGATAGCCACTCTGAAGGTTTCTTTAAATATTTCAGAATCAAACATGCCGAAATTACAAGTTCTTTATGCTACCAAAAACCAACAGAAATCAATACATGCTCAAAAAATTCGTTTGGATCTTCATTCAACTAGTTACAAGCAACTTTGGTCATGCTATAATTTCATTCATTGAAGAATAATTCTGAAAGGAAATATCTTGCTCATCTAAGCCATGCCATTCCAAACCACCATTTTCAATTCAATATTCTTTATTAATAACTACAATTAGTATACAAAAAAGTGCAAAGAAAATAAAATAATATTTATACAAAATTCGATTGAGTTCCTTAAATTAATTTCAACGTCAATATAATTCGTTGAAAATATATTAAATTGAATTTTCATACATATTCATCATATAAAAAATGCGTTTTTCTACAAGAATTGAAACTTATTAAAGAAAACCATTCTCTTTTAGATAACCTATATAAACTATTGACGGAGACTGAGTTATCTTTACCCGAAATTTGTTCAACTTTGACATGAATCTGCTTCTTTTTTTAATGCCAATTTAAAGTAGTCACATCGCGAGTAAAAAGTAGGTTTACACAGAATAGTTTTTTGTACTAATCACACGTCTAGTTCAAGCGCTGATTCATATCACGGATCAATAACTGGCTAACAAAAAATTTCAATCCAGATCTACCAAAATGAAAAGGAAGCTCTAGTAGAAGCAGCAAGCGATTTGACACAGTTTAAAACCATTGAATGTGTGTTTGTCACTCATCTCAAGTAATATGTAAGATGTTCAATTTAGAGAAGAAACTTTTCGTAACTATCCATACTATACTACATATTCAGTATGATGCATTATAATAGATTCATAGTAACCGCAAAAATTTTTGACTATTCAATCTAATTTTGTTTAATAGGAAGAGTGAAATTAGTATTGTTAACCACACACCTTCGACTCACCGCGACGCCTCTCCTTCTTGTGCTGAACTGATGTACCCATCCGTGTCATCTCCAGAAGTATCAATAGTCTTCAACTTATATTTCGCTTGACGGATTGCTGTAAGTTTGTTCCTAGCCTCTTCAAGTTCTTTTTCGATCCTAAACACTTCACTTCTGGCGTTGATTTCTTGTGCGATGCCTCCTACCATCTTCTTGTTGAGCACCAGACACCTTTCCTCTTCAACACTCTGGGCTCTTTGTGCGGCACGAACCAAATTATCGGTCGATCTGATTACAGCAGTACCTGCCTGTTGAAGCCTACGGGTAGCTTCAGTGTCGCCCTCTGCTTTCACTTTGCACGCTACAAGAAGTTGCGCTGTCGAACTGGCTACTTGTTTTGCCGAAGATATCAGCTTATCTTCACTTCCAAGTCCTATAAATTAGAGTTATTGATTTTGTTATCCCTCAAATATCTACCGGATTTTTCACTATAATTTGACCCCCTTTTAACTGTGTTACTAAAGGAGATACAAAAAAATATTTCGTATAAAAGTTTCACGAAATCAACTGAGGTTTTTTGATATGAGTCCAGAAACTGAAATATATACAGGATGGCCAACATATTGATGGCATCTTCATTTTTGCAAATGGAACACCCTGTATAGAGTGGCAGAGTGCGTTGACTGAAAATGCTCATTTTTGGAGTTATAATAACGCAATGGGAAGATATACAGGGTGAACAACATTGAATCCAACTATATTTTTTCAAATCGGACACCCTGTCCTGTATATTCTTCCTTTTTGATAGGCTATTTCCTCCTGATCTCGAATATAAATGCGTATGTGGATGTGTCTCTTCAATTTCAGAGTTTCAAAGTTTTGAAATGATGACACCGAATAAAAAAATATGTGAAATACCTACGAAATTATTTATATCCAAACAATCTACTTAAAAGTATTATTTTAGAATGAATACTTAACAATTACTTAACCAATAAAAAATGATAAACTATGGTAGTATGGTAAGAATAACATCAACTAAAGAAATTGCTCAAAAATGACCACCTTCCTTCAATAAACATAGTTCATAGAGTTGTCTCAAGTTTTTAGACTATTTTGATAGCGTTATTATGGCTGTGATTCAAGTCAGAAATTAAAGCTTCAAAGTTGGTTTCTAATTATTATTCTCTGTGCATTGACGGGATTAGTTCCGAATTATTGGTTTAATATTGGTTGATTTTATATCATTAATATTATTCTCCGTTTTCATTGATTGTCATTATTGCTTAAATAAATTTTTTCCTTCAGGAACGGCTATCAAAACGTGTCCAACGGTTGTAAATCGGGGACTATTTGGTGGCCATAAAATGGGTGCGCCATTACCAATCCAAAGATCAAATTGGCCACTTAAATATTCACGAACTTCCAAAACGCTATGCCAGATGGTTATTGAAATTTGAAAAACCGTGGTGCTCAGAATAAGAAAGATAGACCAACATATGTTACATATTTGAAATCAGGGGAAAAAGAGCTAACCAAATATAGAAAATATACAAGGTGTCCCATTTGAAAAAATGGAGTTGCCATCAATATGTTGGTCACCCTGTATATATTTCAGTTTCTGGAGTCATATCAAAAAACCTCAGTTGATTTCGTGAAACTTTTATACGAACAATTTTTTTTATCTCCTTCAGTAACAAAGTTAGAGGGGGGTCAAATTATAGTGAAAAACCCGGTACACATTGTATCAATAAATGAGTTTTGTTCTTATTACCTTTGACAAGAGCATTAGCGCTCTCCACCAAACTGTGTGTTGCAGCTGCAACTAATCTTGCAGCAGATATCAGTCCTTCAGACCATTGTCCATCATCAGACGATGATACAGGTGTTCTCGACACCTTACCACTATCTATCATTCTCTTTGAGCAGCACTTGCAGCTTTCACCAGTGCTGATGTCGCAGCAGCAATTGATTTTGCGGCCTCCAAGATCATTTCGTCAAAGTTAAGAGATTCATCGAGGTCTTGAGTCTAAAAAAGAGAAATATCATGAGGTTATGTTGTAACGAAGCAAAATAATTTCTATCATTATTTAGTTTCGTTCAATGGAAGTTGACGGAAATCGGGAATTTTTATCTCCGCGCGAAGATGTACGGCAAATTAGATCGCGATTTCTCGATCCCGCACACGTGGGGCGGAGCCACCTGTTGCCGGCCACACGTGTCCAAAAGGTTTAAAATGCGGGATTTCCGCTGAATAACGGAGTCGAATTAAAATCAACGTCCTGACCACTACTCCAGAAACTACTAGCCGACCACTCCGTTTAGAAGTAAGTGCCACCAGAGGGTTCTGCAGGGGCAAGTTCAGTTTAGGTATGATTGTTTTAATTCTTATTTGCTGGCTTTGATATTTATAATGTATTTCTCCTGTTGTATTTTCCCGTCCTTCCGCCGCTCGAATTCACAGAGGTTGTGTAGTAGCTTCAAACGGCCTGCATGACTTGTGAGAATTCCGAGATTGCGAGATGGTGTATGCTAGCTTGAAACGGCGCATATATTGTCTTGTATTATCCTCTCTGGTATTACTCGAGTTCCTGGACGTTGTGTAGTAGCTTCAAAAGGCCTGCATGAAGTTCTGAAACTCTGAGTCGACAAGAGGGTGTATGTTAGCTTGAAACGGCACATACACTGTCTTGTTGTGCCCTTCCGACACCGTTCGAATTTCAGGGGGTGTGTAGTAGCTTGAAACGGCCTGCATGATGCCCTGCAATTCTGAATCGGCAAAAGGGGTGTATGTTAGCTTGAAACGGCCCATACACTGTCTTGTTATGCCTTCTGCCACCGTTTGAGTTTCTGGGGGTTGTGTAGTAGCTTGAAACGGCCTGCATGACACCCTGAAATTCTGAACCTGCAAGAGGTTGTATGTTAGCTTGAAACGGCCCATACACCATCTTGTTATGCCCTTCTGGCATCATTCGAACCCCCGGAGGTTGTGTAGTAGCTTGAAACGGCCTGCATGAACATCCTAGAGTTCCGATGTGCAAGAACGCGTATGTTAGCTTGAAACGGCCCTTATGCAGTCTTGTAAATGCCCCCTTATCCTCCCCCACCGTGTGCCGCTCCGGAATATCGAGGTGCATGCCCTAGCTTCAAAAGACGCGCATGGCCTTGTGGTTCAGAGCATTAGGGTGGGTGTATGCTAGCTTGAAACGGCGCATATGCTATCCCTGGTACCGCACTAAGTTCCTTTCACCGCCTGTCCGTAAAACCGATTGTTGTTAATAGCCTGTAGATGTGAACCGAGGTATGCCAGTAAATAGGGATGTCATTGTTGGGAATTTTTATGGTTAGGAACTTGCTCATGTTAGAACCTTCGCTTCCGTACCGTATTTACCACTGCTTGATTAATTTTCCGCTTGTACTCTCATTCGACTATCTTTACCGCTTTTTAATACCGCTTCTATGTATTGCATTGCTTATTTTTCTGAGAGCTCTCACCGCCGAAATCATTTGCATGTTACATCCCGCTTCAACCTTCTCACCGCCCGCTCGCCTCTTTCCTCACATTGTATTTATGATATGATGGTGTATTTTGATGACTGCCGTTATTTACCGTTTACCGAATAAAGATGTTATTATAATTGTGTGTTTCTTTTCCTAAGGAATATTCGAGTATTTTTCAGAGTTAGGGAATATTTAGTTAGGTACAAACAACTGACCCCTGGACAAACCTTCTCTGGATAGTAGCTCCCGACCCATAGGACACCGCCTATGGGTACCCTAGTGTCCTCAACACTTTAAACTAGAGGGCGCGAGAGAGTCTCTACTTCCGAAGGTAAACGATGGCAACGCAGTCTGGTAGAGAGACGGGGAGCACGTCACATGTTGACCAGAATATCATTCAACATAATTTTTGTAAAAGATTTTGGAATAATTCACCTATGCATATGAAGACTTTGCTCACCTCCATAATAATATGTTTGATTCCTGGGTGAATTTGAAATAACAACCAAGAATATCAAACATATCTTATGGAAATCAGCTTAACAAAACCCTTGGAATATTCAACACTTTTAAATAGATTTTTCAACTATTCTAGATGATAATAATAACTATCAACTGATTTTAAAAACCTGATTGAGTACAACAACATTAATAGTATAAATATGATTTAAACACTTACTTTTAGGGACTTCCTAGGCCTCAAATTGGCAAGCTTTTTGGCTGCTGCGTCTATAGAAGCTGCAGCTCCAAGTAGTTCATTCTCTGCTATAACTGTTGGATCATCAGGATCTACCCAATCAGAACCTACAAATTACATTAAACAGTTACTATTAGATCCAATTGTGCCTTTCATCGTTTACAACTCACCTTTAAGAAGTTCTGCCACACTCACAAGTTCAGTAACACACTGAGCAATCTTTCTGGATATTGGTGGAAGTACATGTTTAGCATCAGCACTATTTCCTTGAAGGATTGCCAAAAGCAGTTCTCTAAACTGATGTGCGCAATCGTTGCCTGCATTGAGAGTCCTGTCTTTAAGTTCAGGTGTTTCCGCTACAAAATGTGCAGCGCTCTGTAATGAAAGAGATTTTTAAATAGGACAAATAAAATTTCAGAAATGTAAAGAATGAAAAGTATTGTAATCAAACAGTTTTGAAGAATTGTGTTGAGAGGATTTTTATATGGTTCTTTTATCATTTCATGAATAATGAATATGAAAAATCTCACCTTGCATATAATAAGCATGTCAGAAATTGATTTTCTCGCCAAATTGGCAACTGCGATAATGTCTTCTTGTTTGTTGCTTATTCCGGCAGCCACAGCTTTAGCAGTTGCTTTCGTTATAGCCTTCGTGCTCCTTATGATATCTTCTGCAGTAACTTCCTTTTTGAAACCATCTGTTGAATATAGTGCCTGAACAAAATAGAGGTTATCAAACTGAGAAAAAAATATTCACAAAATGGAAAGTGCTATCATTAAGGGTGCTATGATTGCTCGATAAGCTAAGTATGAATTTCGAGGTTGAGATCAAGCAACAATAAATGTAATGGATACTCCGAACCCTTGTACTGATTCAAGAAAATTTCATTCATTTCACAAAAATAGCACATGAATTCAAAGCACATGTTCAAAACACGATGGATATACAATGAATGTTCTCCTTGATGAAAAAACCTTATTAGATTTACAAAATTTTAAGTAAGAGCAAACTGTTTCATCCTATAATGTTCAAAAGTGACTCTTCAGTACATACTTTGAATCAAATAATTATAAAGAACTAATAAAGATCAAAACTTACTCTCATTTCTTGACCAATAACTTCAACAGTAGATTCTAAAGCTCTTGTACCACGTGTGTGCTCATCCTCTACCGCTTTCACTGTCTTCAATAGCGAAGTCACATTAGTAACCATCACCTGAAAGAAAATGATAGTAACAACACATTCACAAAAGCCCCATATCAATATACAAACATGCGTTTAGACTTTCATGTTAAGAAAATATAATATAAGGAATATGAAAACTATTCTGAAATGAATAAACTTATATCAAGAAAAGTCAATGTAAATTACGAGAAACATATCAGTAGATGTTTATAATTAATTTGTCAACTATATGAACTAAGTGTAGGAATTGAAGTCCAACAATCTGATGTTTGAGTTAAATACATCTTATCAAATAGTGGCAAACTTAATGATACATAAAACAAATCAGTAGTTTTTTATCCTTATTCTTATACTTTCTTCAAAACCCAGATACAGCTGAAATGGAAGAAATGAGTTAGTGAAAAAATAAACATTCAGCAAGGATGACAATGACTGAGAAGGCCCCATTCTAAACCACCAGGTACATATCATACCCTAAGACAAAACTAAATAATACATACCAACAAATATTTTCTTTGGAGTAGTGGTACCTCTCAAATATAGTGAATTGATAACACTAAACCACACAATTTATTGGCACAAAAAGGATGAACTTACACAAAAATTACAAAAATAAAGATAGCTATAAAGTTGAACATATTCCACACATGTTTCGATAAATACAAAGAAGAATAGAATTAAAAAAATAATCAATAGTCATGAAGACATATGTCCTCTGTTTCATAAAAATACAAATACAGTACTGATATATCAAGCAGTAGAAATTAAACATTGCGTAATGTCTGTTTGCAATCCACTATCAGAATTCAAGTTCTCTTTGCTGTCACTTAAAAGTCTGATGAGCTCCTCCTCTTGATCAGATATCCACCAATCAGTGTCAGAATCACCTGGCATCTGCCAAATTTCATCAAAAACATATCGTTTAAAATCCACCTCATAAATTCTTCTTGACCTTGGTTAATCAATCATTTGTAACACTTCAAAACTGATTCTAGATAAGAAAATAACGAGGAAGACGTTCATTAATTCAAGAAATTAATTTTACAGCTTACCATTAGACAAGAGTTCAAAATTCATTTCAAAAGCTTCTTTCAACTATAACAGAAATTATGATCAATAAAGATTTTGTCTCTTGTCTACACAAATTGTTTCTCTCACAGTCTTCCTAATTTATTCCCTTTGATTCATTATTAATATGAAAAAACAATCATTGAAGCCATTCAAAGAATAAAGGTGGACTTTATACCGATACTATTTTGGTGACCACATAGAGAACCTGATCAAAATATTTCCATGTATTTGGCACTTGTTTAATTCGATTAACGTGAAAATCTTAGTAACTTCATAATTCATTAGACATAATTTTCATTAAAGTCCACCCCACTTCACTAAAAACATCGAACAAAAACAAGCACAAAACACATGCTAAATGTTAAATATAATAAAATGGAACTTGCCAAACAAATTTAACTCAATGAAATGTTATGTTAGAATGGTATGATGAATATAAGAACTCAAAGAGTGCAATGTATATTAAACTATATACAGTGTTTCAAATATTGTATTGCTAACCTAGTATCTTATGGTTTTCATACAGACTAAGTAAATTAAATAGATGACATAGAGGGTATAAACCACTTATTCTATTAGTTGGAACTAGGAAAAGAAAAGGACAAACTGTTAAATACAGAAATAATATAAAAAATCGACAAGCAAACATACTCAATGAAAAACACGAATAGACCGTACCTTAGCACTTTCCTTCAAGTGGGCCATAGCAGGATCATTGATTGGTTTGCCACTAGCTGCTTTGGTGGCGTGAATCAGGTCTCCAAGGGCACTAGCCACATCTTTGACAGCATTGATTAACATTACTTGAGAGTCTGGATTGTCTGCACCAAGACTTGAGGCTCCAAACTTGACAACTTCTGCCAGTTGGACTGAAAGTGAAAAATAAGTAATATGAATACCCTTTGCTTCTACAACTGCAGGTACTCACCGATAGTGGATACTGAATTTTGTGCAGCAACTGCCAGTTGTTCTTGAGTGGAAGCAGCACCAGCAACTAAAGTCTTGGTATCCTCAACCAATGCTTTGGCAGTTTTCAATATATTCTCCCTGTGGTCAGCAAAACTCTCATGTTCATTCTCAGGATTCAAATTACCAGCAGTAGCAAACATAATTGTCGTTTCCAGATCTCCAATGATGCCAGACACAGTGGAAGCAGCATTGATACAAGCCTGGGTACCTCTAGATCCAGACTGCAAGGTAGCAAGAACTCTGGCTACTTTCTCTGTAACATTTCTGGAATAATCTCCCAATTCCCTTAGCACAATATCGTCCTTTTGAATAAGACAATGCCCTCCAGCTTGTACCAAATCCACACATGCTCCACCGAGTTGCTGTACAACTTCCTTCAAACGTAGTCCAACTTCACCATTGGTAGCAGCTGCAGCAGCACCGATGCTGTCATTAGCCAATTGGGTGTACTTGTGAGACAAATCCGCAGATAGAGGTGCTAAATTTTGAGTGTCTGTAGATGCTTTAGAAGCCTGCAAAAGAAATAAGTGAGTGCTTGTGAAAAATTGTTAGAGAAAACATATACCATTTCTCCGGCTATTTTAGCTATGTCTTTAGCACATTCCACCATACGGGTCTGATAGTCTACATAACTATCACTGTCTGATATGATCAAAGAGGCTCTCTGATCAGACAAGCGGGTCATAGCTCTTGTAAGATTATCAAGGACACCAGATACAATACCGCTTTGTGTGGAAATGGCCTCTAGGCTGCCCATCAGTTCTTGTACAGCTTCTTTGGTACAGTTAGCAAATTCGTCAATATCTGGATGGATGTTGATAGCCTGAAAATATTATTGATTTAAACACCCTGATAGACGTCTTTGATAGTTACACAGAATGGTATCAAATGAAAAATATCTTTCATTGTTGAAGATCGCCTAGAAAAAATGTATGTTTACTCACTTTGGGGTTACCACCACAGTCTTTGGTTGAGTAAATAAGTTGAAGAGCTGATTCAGTTACAGATTTTACTTGATCCAAAATTTGTTCCTGTTGTTTCGAACTGTTTAAATTGGAAGCAGCTCCAATAGTGCCCTGAATTAGAGGCTCGAAGTATTGAACCTGCAAAAACGAATGAAGTTTTAAAAAATTAAAAATTTATGAAGGATTAGTATTACCATTTGGTTGATAGCATGTCCAATATTTTCAGCCTCACATTTCGCAGCATGTCTCAGAGGTTCTATGGTATCATATAGACCTGCAGCAGCTCTCTCTACTTGTTGACTATAAACTGGCAGTGTTGCTCCTCTTCTTGGAGCCAGAGATTGAGAAACAGCATCCATGCAAGCAGCATCAATACTTCTCAAATGGTTGTTGAGGGTATTAGCAGCGATTTCACATTCATTTCTACCTGGTGCATTGTTGCTTTGGGGAAAATAATGAATTAGAGAGTTAGAGTACAAAGTTATAAAAGGGAAAAAAGGGTATTTGTAATTATCTCCAAAACTCACCGAATGTTTGTAACAAGCAACTTCATAGAATCAGAAACCTGCTTAGATGTGCTGGCAAATTGTTGCCATGTTGAAGGATCTTTTGGCATTACTATAAGATTCTTGGCAGTGTTGATAACAGAACTTGAGCTATCAATAAGTCTATTGGCCGGATCTAAAATTGGTTGCTGTGAAACACGAGCCTGATGAGATATTTTGGCAGGAACGCTAGCGAATTCGCTAGAACTGGCATAAACGCATAGGCTGTTCACAGCATCTGAAATTAGATATTGAATGTATTTCAAAATAAATAGTTCCATATAGACATATCTACCTAAAAGAGGTCCCGTTGCTTGTGCACAGTTTCTTCTATTTTCCTCAGAGTATGAGAGGTCTAAGGCTTTGATCTGTTTAACTAAGCTGAAGTAGAGTTAGCCACTGCCTTGGCACTTTGGACAAACTGACGTTTCGCCACAGGGTTCGAAGTTTTTGCGCTAGCTACCCTGCAGGAATTACAGAGAGCGCTTGTATGCTTGGCTATCAATGTTGCAGCATCCAAGACTTGCTTTTGTGGACTTGAAGGAGAAGCAAGTGCTGCGCAACCCTGATGAATGGCTTGAGAAGCCCTAGCAAACTGGGCTTGGTCTACCAATCCTGGTCGACCTGCTATACTTGTAGGATCAGATATAGCAATCTACAAAAAAACAACGTGAGATCATACTTTGAGGAAGATTAATTTTTTATTACCAAGTAGGCACTTTGAGCAGAAGCTTCTATGAGACTACATATGGCACCACTGAATATTTTTATATTATCACAGAACTTCTCGTGTTCTGAAATTTTGGCACTGCTTGTTATACCTGTCATTGCATCACCTGCAAAAAATTCGATGTTTCATGTAAGACAAGGAATTATTTATTTATTACATTTTATGTTAGACTAGAATCGGTGTCATTAATGCTATCATGAGAAAAAACTTACCCAATACTTTGCTCTTTTCAATAACACTGTCCAAAGATTCATAATAGGAAAATTCGTTGACAGGTTCAGATGGATTTTCTAGAAGATGTCTTGTTGCCTGGATTTTTCTTATAGCATTGTCACACTCGTTTTGACCTGGAGCAGCTGATGTGCAAACATTGACTAAAAAGTTAATGCTGTCTGTAACTGCCCTAGCAGCAGCAGCCAATTGATTTTTGCCATTAGGTAAATTAGGATCAGCAGATAGAGATTTAGCTGTAGTTAACAACGTACTGGAACTGGTAGACACACTCTTCAAAGAATGAACCATCTGTCCTCTAACCTCTACTTCTGTGGTTTGACCAGCCATCTCAAGAGAAACATTCAACAAATCATGAAAAGCAGCAGAGAAATCTTTTGAACTTGAAGCCAACTGTGTAGGGCTTCTTACCGAAACTACTACACTTGAACTAGCTTCATTTAGATTTGCAGCTGCTGTATTGAGTTCTTGTTGCAGTTCGCCATAACTTTTTGAAGTTGTTGGCAAATTATTGAGACTTATTGTAGAAGTCCATTCAATTATATTAGTTATAGCAGTGTCTACGTCTTTTTGACCTGGAAGACAGCCGACAGTTCTATTTAAAGAGTCAGCAATGTCTGAAAGGAAAAAATTCACAATAAAGACATCTGAAACAGAGAAATAGAGTGTAAGCCAGAGGAAGAAAGCAGAGCAGAAACCAACCATCTACAGAATCTTTTATATTATATATGTTCAACAGTGAATAATTTAAGAAAAACAAATTTGAATACAAATGAAGAAAAGTTGAACAAAATAGTTAATAAGAAAGAGCAGAGAAAAGTTTTCAAGTGATGATAAATCATTGCATTGCAGAGCTGAATAATACATATAACAATTTTGATTCTCACCTCTTGCAGCAATTTGTAAACCATTTGTTACACCAACAGTATGCAGACTCCTCTGAGCTTCCTCGATCAACTTAGCAGAATGACTCAAGACTTCCTTGTTAGAACCAATCAATTTTCTTTGAACGTCAATGTTGTTTGAAGTTGCAGCTACAGTTCTGACAGAACTAGTCAATGCTCTCAAGCTCTCAGCTGTATCTCTTGCAGCTTGAGCAGTATAAGGTTCATTTCCTTGAGCTGCAGCACTCATGAGTTGAGCGACTCCTTGGTTCACAGCTTTGCTGCTAGCTGACATTAACTGTGCTCCTTTTTCGGAGCTGTCACCAGGTAGTGGTTTCAGGGCATGCATTTGTAATGCCTTTTCGAATTCTTTCAGTTCATCTTGTAGACTATCGATTAGCTGAGATGCAGCCTGGAAACCAAGTCCTTGACATGCTGGTTTTGCTCTTGTCAATGCGTCTCTCAATTCACTGAGATCAGAATTTAATTGTTGACTTGTGATAGAAAGGCGCTCAGTTATTGCCTGATTCGATAAAGTTGGTAGTACTGAACGGGAAGATTGGACGAACCTAACAGCTGGCTGCAGAGAAATTAATTTCAGTGAAATATTCCATCAATTTAATAGAATTGTTACTTACATGTACAAAAACTTCTGCTACATACATGAGTTCACTTTGATTGAAAGCATCCTGAGGACTGGAAGCATTGGCTTTAATGGAATCGACCAATGGAGGTATATGATCTGCAAGTTCCTGGGTATCACTGATCAAAGTTTCTCTTGTTGCTGCATTAGCATTGTACTTATTACTAGACTGTGCAGCTGTAATGCACTGTGTTGCCGAAGAAACAGCTTTCCTTGCACAAACCTGTACAGTTTCAACCATCTTCGCTCTTAAGGCAGGTGTAGTAGCAGCTACAATTGTAACATCTCTCAATTCTTCAGCTGTACGTCTCAAAGCATCTTGTGCATCGACGTCTTGAGGATAATTAGCACATTGTCTAGCAGCTTCAACCATTTTAGCGGTTGCATCAGCTAAAGTTTTAGCAGCAGCTAAAAGACGCCTTTGAATGTCTGAGTCAGGTAATCTCTCAGCTTCACCCTTTATGCTTTGTATGAGTTGCGCAGTAGCTTGACCTAAACGTCTAGCCTGGCGAACCATCTCATTGGGATCTCCAGAAGCAGCAGTGAGTTTATCAGTGGCGGTGTATATTTCTTCCACGCTGTATTCCTGGACACTTTCCTTGGCTTTTTCTCTTGAGGCAAGTTTAATATGATTCAGTAAGTCGTTGAGAGTTCTTGACACTTCAGAAGCGGCTAGCCTCAATTGGCCATTCAATTCTTCATCCCTTGAAGTTTCGTTGCAAACTGCTACCAAATTCTCTACGGCCTTGGCTACTTCCCTTACTGCCATGGTGAGCTGTTCCTGACAAGCAGTTGATGTAAGTGTTGGTGCTACAACTTTGGCACAAGCTACTAGTTGGGATGTAGCTAAAGCACATTGTGTAGCCGCTCCAATAACTCTATTTTGAGTTTGCTGGTCCTCACAGGTTGATGCGATGTTCTTAGCTTTCAGAACTAAGGCAGCAGTAGTGTTAGCAACTGCCTTGGCTAACGATAACAGCATATCTTGAAGTTCCTTATTTTCAACAGTGTCCTCTCCAATGGTTGCCAAGACTTGAGTGCTTGCTTCGCCAACTCTTGTAGCTGCGTTAAGAAGTGATTGTCTCGTCTGAAATTTGAAAAAATAATATAAAAAACTTTTTTTTATTGCTAAAATAATACGTTGTGTACCTCTTTCGATTCAGGTTCAGCAGCTTTCAATAAATCGCTGAAGGCGAAGCACATTTTTCTAGTGGCGTCCAACAATCTTTCACCCATATTCCTATCTTCCATGAGTGCTGCAATCATCTTAACATCTTTGGTAACTTCAGGTAAGTTACTTCCGATAGTGGTTATAGCGGCGCCTACTGCGGTATGATCAACTTCATCCTGGGATCCACCTGTCAATGTTACCACTTGAGCAGTTGCTGCGTTCATTGCAGCTATGGAAGATCCTACATTCTGCTTTCTGGTATCGAGGGTCACTTGCTTCCATTTCATGGAGGAGGCATCAGTACCAAGTTCAGGTATTTGTGCTCTGGTTTCCAGTTCATATTCGGATTCTTTGATTCTTGTTTGGGTCTGAGTAATGGTGGATACTAATGCTCTTTGTGGTTCCGTAAGGACAGAGGTAACCTTCGTCTGTTGAGCCTACAATACAAGTACTCAGGTTATATAAATGCACTCAATGAGAAGACGATAATCTAGCACTTTCTGAATGGTTCAGAATTGATAGTAAAACAATCTGCATGAACTAGAGTTATTAAATAGTGAGTAACAATCAGGGAATGCTCGCATTCAAAATTATATACAAGGTTGAATGAGTAGTTGAAATACAATTTTTTTCACAGCATTCAACTGCATTAACTAGATCTAAGTATGTACAAATCTCTATGTACCTACTCTGCCTGATGTTCCATGTCAGTGCATGAAATAAATATAAACTATTATTGCTTTTTTGTCAATTTCCAAGTTGATACATTGGAATGTTAGTTATTGGTTAGCATTTATTTTTAGAGACAGTGAATTTAAAACATTTTCTTTTGTAAATTCATGGATTACAACAACCTCGCATCCAATATATGAATAACAAGATGAGTTATCATATTCTATTGAGAGATTGAATAAAATGTTGATATACAGTTATATATATTATGTGACCATTGGTACCTATAGTGTGTAATGGTTAATGTCATTCTTCATAGTTCCTAAATGGATTAGTCAATGATGAATTAATAAAAAATTATGTTATTTTCGATTAAATGATGGTCAACTCATGTGAACTGAAATCCAGAATTTTTCACTCTGATATTTATTAGTGTTTAGTCATCAGTTAGTTAAAGAATATATTTATTCATTCTTACCGTTGATGGGGCATGTCCTAAATTCACTTGTCCCCCTACCGTTGGTATTTGCGGACTACTCATAACCCCAGTAACAAAAGTTTTCTCCCCTATTCGATACAAATAAAAAGAAATGAAAAAAAAAATAGAAATAAGGAATATAATGATGAAATTGTAAAAATATACTGACCATTAGTTCCAGCTCTTATGATTGCAGGCTTAGCAAGGGATTCCATGTTGATTCTACCCACTTTTGTAGTCTCATTCTGGACAATAGTAGCTCTGTAAGATGAAAGTTAAAGAATCGAACACAACATTTTATCGTGAAACTTACTTGTGTGGTGCCACACTTTCTTCGAACATAGTAGAACCCTCATCTCCTTCAATTCCAAAGTGATCTTTAGCTTGTTTCTGAGAAATTATATTTTAAAAAAATATTCATTTTCATACCTAAGATAATCGTTACCTTCTTCAGAATGATGTCGATATATCCTGAAATAATCTGTTGGATTTGTTCACCTTCAGTTGTCTGTACTGAGTAGTATTGATCTGAGTAGTCTCCAAAATCTAGTGTGAAAGTGTTTGGACTGGCCCCCCAACGTCTCACTGTAGTCAACGGCCAAGTTTGCAGTATTTCTTTTGTTTTCTCGTCTAGTCTTAAAACTGAGTCTTTGGTCACACCCAACAATCTAGGGACTAACTTATTCTTGCCCTTCATCTTTTCCTTAACCAAGAAGAAGGTAACCCCATAGGTCTTCAATGCTCTGGCGTTTTTGGTGTAGAGTACTTTAGCTTCCAGTTCATCTAAGCCTTGATGTTTTTTGTGTTCAGCGAAAATTTTCTTTTCTATTCCCTTTACCTTGACGTACGACTGGGGTAAAAACTCTTTGGGTCTACAACGAAAAGGATTTGGGGTAAAAAACTATAAAAACAAAACGAAAATTCATGCGTTCAAGAGTAACGCAGGTATAATATAAACAATGAAAACGGAGTATAATATTAATTGATATAAAATCAACCAATATTAAACCCACACTTCGGAACTAATCCCGTCAACAAACAAAGAAGATACATAGTGGTAATATCAAACAGAACATCCATAGATAGTTATTTCGACATATTTGGGGCTCTTCAGTATGGAGAAGCTCCGTCTGAAAGGCATTCTAGGTTCCCTTATTAGAAGAAATGTCGCCTAGCTCTGAGAATAACAGAACCAAAACGCCATCTCTTGGAATCCTTACGAACACCTACCTCCGATGCATAAACCTTGAACGAAGTGCGAGCTGTTTATTCCTTTTTCATACAAACTGGTGTTAGCCCAACTATGTGGATTTAACCTTCAGTTGATCAAGTGGAAAGGCTCTTTCAATCGTCATAAACCAGACGTGGTGATATTACCACTATGCATGTGCTTTGTCCGTTGACAGGATTAGTTCCTAATTATGGGTTTAATATTGGTTGATTTTATATCAATTCTCCGCTTGCATTGTTTATAAAAAACTATGTTAAATATATGAAGAATACTCACTCTAGGAAACCTGGCTTGTGCTTGTTTTCCACAAAGTCGCCAAACTGAATCTGACACTGTATACCAGCAAATTCGCAGGCTTTAGACTCTGTGATGGGATGGGTGCCATTCAAGATGGCGTCTCTAGCTTGAACATAAAGCAAGTTCAGTTGCACTGGATCGTGAGAATCGATATTTTGATCTGAGAAGAAGAATTTTCTTCTCAGAATAACAGTTTCGTTTTCGTCTATTCCTTGTTCTCTCAAAGTTTTGGCTGGATCTAGCCATGGTACTTCATCGTCGGTATGTAGCTTCTTTCTGAGTTGTTCCATTTTCGCGTCTCTTTCAATCTTTTCCTCTTTCTTTCGTTTCAATGTTAGAGTACCGTAGTTGCGATTGTCTAAATTTTCCTGATTGTCTGGCAATTCTTGTAGGACAAGAGAATATTCATCGTGGTTTGTGATGCCGAGTTTTGTGCATATTACAACCATGAGGTTGGCTACGATTTGGGAGTCGTCGACCAGCATTGTTTTCACAGATTCTGTCAACGAAAGTTCAGTTTATTAGAGAGTGGATTGATTTAGGAGAATGTTTTTCACGACAGACATTTAATGATTCAGAAATATTGCTTACCATCCAACATCTTGACTCTTAAGGTTCTCAGTTTCTTTCTGTATTCCAAGAGATCTCCGTTTCTGAGTAAATAATATTCCAATTGGCGCGCAGGTTCTAGCCATACTCCAGTTTTGCTGTCTTCATCAGTGAGGAACAAGCCATAGTCTTTCGCTAAAAAAAAAATTTTATTCACGACTATAATACTTATTAATCACACGAGAATAATGAGTTATTATTCACTGCTGTCAGATTCTTCATAGACTCATGTTTGATATTATATTCTTTGAATTGACTTTTCTTCAATATTTTAGAGTAATCCAACTAACAATTAGCGATTTACCTCGTCAATCGGATCCAAGTCTACTTTTATCACATCAATTAGATCAATTTTTATAACAAAATATACAATGACAAGTTCTCCAAAATGTATCATGTGTCATGTGATTTCCACACTTGTAATAGAAAAGTCTTGTCACGATTGAAAAATGTAAAAATCTTCAAGAAATACAGGGTTTCCCAAAAATACCACGCGAAAGTGACACTGGAGATAGATTGGCATTAGGTCTTACAGATAGCATCAACATGACCTCAGTAAAAGTCCGCAGGTTTTCGAAATATAATCACTTTTGTGTATTTTTTAAAAATCTCCAATTTTCGGTCTTTAAACTCATGTTTTTTTTTACCTAGGCTACCCTGAATAGTTGCTTTAAACAATGAAGTAATAACTTCACCGAGAACTAGAACGAAATCCTTTAAAAATGTCTACTTGTTGTATTTTATGACAAAGTTAAAACGTTAACTTAAGTTTGACTGACTGATGTGAAAAAAAATCAGACTGAATTGACAAATAATCGTAAAAACTGGTCCATTTCCAGCACTTTTCAAAATGATACAACACTACAATTTTTTTATGTCAAAACTTATAAATTATAATTTGGTCGCGAGAGAAGTGTTTATCCGAAATAATTAAAAATTAGGAAAATGCACAAGTATCACCTGTTGCCAAATGACATGTTGCTTGATATTCTTTCCTCGCTCACCGTTTCAAACAACCATTATTTTTGCTCTTCTTCTCTTTTTATCCCACTTTCTCTTTCATTTTTTGTTTGCAAAAGTGGTGATATCTCGAAAACCAGCGGACTTTTACTGAGGTCATGTTGATGCTATCTGATAGACCTAATGCCAATCTATCTCCAGTGTCACTTTCGCGTGGTATTTTGGGACACCCTGTATATTCAGTAGTATTCTACTCGCGTATGATGGCTGTTATTAACTCGGTGACTCCACCAAAAAAAGCACAGTGCCTAAATGTTGTGAAATGTAGTTTAAATTTTGAATACTTGGAGAAATCTGTTGCGGTCTTTTCTAGGCCAAAAATGGAAAACTATATTAATATATTTACAGTGGAATGTATTGCAGATATATAACAAAAAACATATTCCTGAAGAAAATTCGACTAGGAGAAAACTTCAAGATAGGGGAGTTCCACTGTATTAAATTCCAAATTATTTCGTCAAGTGATTTGCAAGAAACGATCATTGCTTGAATTGGTGACAGCAAACGGAGCAGGAGAGCAAGTACGGGTGAAAATAAAAATAAAAATCCTGAAGCAAATTTCCCGGGAGTGAAACATTGAATGCATATTTTAGAGGGGGTTTGAAATACCTCCATTTTCTCCTTGAAGATGCCATTTCTTCGACATCAACACAATCTTTATACAGTTTTTCGCAGCGTTAGCGAAAAAGAAAAACGTCGATGAACACTCCGAAATTCCTTCACTGCTTGAGTGCAGTAAATTCTGCGAGGAAACTCACATTTTTGCACATCTCCGGAGGCCATTCGTCTCGAAAAACCCCCGAACAACGATAAATAACCTTCATGGGGCCGAGAATGAATACCCCAAGAGAGGTGGTTTTATTGTTCAGCGATTTTGGTCACTTTTATCTCTGGCTGTTCAGTTCCCGCTTCCAATTCGTATTATCCAGCATAGAAATAGTCTTTCTTCTGCGATTATTGGTTTCAGATATCCACATTGTACAGCCACGCCGGTGTTTTCTCTAAAACTGCGCAGTTTATGAGTTCTTAACTAGAGTTACGACCTATGTGATTTTATGTTTTGATTTGATCGACTATGAATAGTTGAGTTGAGGGTCAACTAGTGTATTAAAGACAGCGACTAATGGTCAGGATATTTATTTTAACGCGTTAATAATAGTTCGAGACCTTTAATCGCTCGATTAATAACAATTGATTGATCACAAGATTTTTCCGACGATCTCAGTATGAATTGTTTATGAATTCTCGATTGAAATACATTCCCATTTTGCACAAGACTTACATTTGACATAATAAAATTTCTATGTATGTGTTCCAGTAGAGTTTATACATTTCACATAACGCTTCTTAATACTTTGTGAACGGTTGCCATAAGGATTGCACATAAAAATAGCCGAAATTGAGCAATAAAATGGGTCATTAATGATCAATTTAGTACACATTAAAATAACCTTTTATTTCGAAATCGGCGGAAATCGTTATTTAATCAACTACTGTATTGATCGCTTGATTAATAAACGAGTTGATTACAAGATTTTTCCATCGACCGCATTATGAATTGATATTCAATTCTTGATTGGAATAAATTTTTAGTGTGCATAGGAGATTTAGTAGAGTGCCATTACTCGTATCGTATTGCTACTGAATACTTAATGTTCGGTTGCCCCCATGACAATTGCATATTGAAATGGGAGAAATTGAGCAATAAAAAGGGTCATCATTGATCAATTGCGTGTACCTTAAACCCATCTTTCATTGATGTCGACGGAAATTATTATACGAATACTGATTTGGCTTAAATCAAAAAACAAAATGCTATCCTAATTCCTAAAGAAAAAAGTAAACTCGCTCTGAGATACTGACAGAGTTGAAATATCTATTGAAGGGTAGTTACTTTAAGGAGAGCGTCCACCTATCGGCAGCGAACGCAGCAGATTTTAGAATTCTTTGTAAAATATCCGATTCGTTCGGCGCGGGCATTAGTTTCTATACAAAGGATTCTAAAATCCGCTGCGTCCGCTGCCGATAGGTGGACGCTTACCTTTGAGCAGCATCACTGACGAGTTCTTGGGAGATAAACATGAATAAAAAGAAGTTAAAACCCAGCTAGTGAACTTTTGCGAACTTTCTGCTGCTATCATTGAATTATAGAAATACACATTCAATTTTCATCCATAATAATTCTCAAACGATGTACCATCGTTGAAACATATTTTTATGATGAAAAATTGGGGTATTTACTACTACTCATAGAGATCTCTACTACTACTACTCATAGAGATCTCTATGCTACTACTAGTCTAGGCAATAAGTACTTTTTACGTCAAAATTATTTCTTATTCTCCGAAAATTATAACTGAGTTGTCTCTCGATCAATTCATAATGATTTTTAGATAGTTTTTTAGGAAATTGAGGGGGGATGCGGAGATTTATTCTAAGATTTTCCAAAAAAAGACCAAGAAAGGAAAAAAATCGTTCAACACTTCCCACTTGTATTGATAATTCTCGTGCTAAGAATAGTTATTTAATAAACTAGGTTATTAAAGACAGCTGTCTCGAACTATTAAAGCGTGAGCGGAGCGAACGCTTTAAAATATCTTGATCATTAGTCGCTCGATTAACAACCGAGTTTATTACAAGATTTTTCCGACGTTCTCAATATGATATGTGTATGAATTCTTGATTGAAATACATTTTCATTCTGCACAAGACATACATTTGTCATAATGAAATTTCTATGTATCTATGTTCCAGTAGAGTTTTGTCATTTCTCGTAGTGATTCTGAATACTTTGTGAACGGTTGCCATGAGGATTGCACATTAAAACATCCAAAAAATTGAGCATTAAAATGGGTCATTAATGATCAATTGCGTACACATTAAAATCACCTTTTATTTCGAGGTCGGCGGAAATATTTTTTAATTAACTTATGGATAACGAACTATACGATATTTGGACCATCGATGACAGAGGAGTAGGTACCATAAGAGTGGCCAACTGCTTAAAATGAACCGAAAATCATTTCCTATTTCATACAATAAATCAACTTTTATTCGAAAGCTCAAAACTGACAATATTAATAATATTATATGTCACGAAGGCCTGTGAGGATTTCAATGATTTTTTTCTTATGTTATGTTGCCAAAGAACGGAATTTAGGTTGTTTGAACATAGCAAACATAACCTGATCTCATTGGTGATGATCTAACATTGTAAGTACATATATGCTTATTAAGATTCAAGCTTTCGAATAAAAATTGAAGAGATTTTCGGTTTGTTTCAAGCAGTTGGCCACTCCTAAAGTACTCCTCTTGTTCATTGATTTAAACTGTAGGCTCCTGAATTTTTTCAGTTCCTATAATTTTCGTATTGATTAATTTTAAATAATGTTTATTCATTAACGGTCCGCAGGGCGTAACTTGCGCAAGCCGGAGTACCCGTTTTTGAGCGTATTTTCAACCCACTAGGAAAATTATAAATACTGCTTCTAGAGTTCCGGAGTTGGGACTCATCTCAAGGGGATTTTTTTCAAATTGAATGATCTCAAATTGTTTTTGAGATATTCACGATAAAAACAAACCTCCCTTTTCTACTTGATTGTTTATAACTATCGTAATTCTTGCTGATGGCCATTGCATTCTCCCAACCACTATACACATAATTACAAGATTTTTCCGACGATCCCAACATGAATTGTGTATAAATTCTTGATTGAAATACATTCTCATTTTGCACAAGACATACATTTGACATTAGGGAATTTCTATGTTCCAGTAGAGTTTTGACAGTTCTTGTAGTGTTTCTGAATACTTTGTCTACGGTTTCCATGAGGATCACACATTAAAATATAGCATAAATTGAGCATTAAAATGGTCCGTTAATGTTCAATTTCCTACACATTAAAATCATAATTTTCGGGGAATACGAAACAGCACTACCAATAATACAAATACAAGTGATCTAACAGCAGTGTTCTAGGGTGATATTGCAAAGTTTATATGTACTTACGCTGTCCCATGTTAGCCTCTGTACATTTTTCTCTGATAATCCTACAGGCATCGTAAACTGTTGTTGAAGAATCGAAAACGATTGTTTTTGTGACATTTCCATCGATGAGATTGATACGCAGTGATAGGGACATGATGCAAGTTTTGGTTCACTGTAAAAAAGAAAAAATCTGAAATTTTCAACTTTCCTACAAATCATCAGAACATGTTTTAAAAATTGTATGATAAATTGGAAAATAAATGAAGACGTTTTTCAAGCAGATTATTCAGATCATAAATCACTTTCTTTAAGAGTTCAGAATTATATTCAATACACGAAAGAAAAATTCAGTAAAAACTTTCTCTGGTTGTGACAGGCTCTGAAACTCATTTTCATCATTAATTGTATTAATTCTAGGTTCAATGTTCCAAGGGTAAGAACTTCAATACATTTCTTCCCGACAGTTTTCGAGGTCCATGAGGCTGTGATAGTAGATGGTTTTTCCATTATTTTTCATTGACGAATTTAGGCTCATGAAAAGGCACGTCATGTATATCGTGCAAAAAAACTACAATGGTTATGCCATTCAGAGAATATGCACAAAGTTGTTTCGAGCTTTGACTTTTGGTATGAAGTATGAGTTTCATATTCTTTGAATTTATCGACGCATTCTACTCAATGCATGTTGTAAAATATGTGTTGAGAAATATATGCCTTATACTACGACATGTATATCTCAAATTCAGTTTCGTTATATTTAGGGGAAAGTGGGTCAGATTCATACGCGGGGCACTATCATACACTACATGTATACGTAGTTTATTTATGGGTGTGATGGCTCATTAAGTTTGAAAACAGTTGATGTCAAACGCTCGAAGAGATGACACGGCAAGTGATTTGGCGCTGCCAAAGTAATTTTTAAACCTCACTTTGAACCCATTTTTATCGATAGAAGCTTTTTTTATATTATTCAATATTATTTCATTTGAAGGATAATGGGGTCAAGCTTGTGAATTGATATGAGAATAATGATACATATGTTTGATTTTTCTTCAAGAATATTCTTAGTTCATTTTTTCGTTATGGGGTCGGTTTATATAACCGTGAGCGGGGTACATTCATACTGCATGAATGTGCTTAACTTTTTCATATAAGTTTTGGAAACTGAATTGACATCATAATTTTGTTCTATAGAAAAAATATGGTCGGAAATTACAAGAACAAAGGAACTAAAAGTGGGGAGGTGGAGAAACAGGGCATGTTGAAAGCTCAAAAAACTCTCTTTACGGAAATAAGCAGGCAAATATGGCGTTAATGCACAAACACTACAGAGACGTACGTGAAAAATTACGCAAAACAAAAGATCTTAATAGCAACAATCGTGTATTCGAATCGGAATTTGCCTGTGTGAAATGTTGGGTACATTCATACATTTTCAATTTTTATTTGTAACTCCCACATAATTCGCACGAGAGTATTCATACAAATCAAATATTTCTGATATACGGTCAGATAGTGAGACTATCAGTTTTTGATGAATTGATACAGATATCTATAAGAGAAAAAATTCTATAGAACAAAATTAAGAAAAACTGTATGAAGGTGCCCCATCTTCCCCTACGTAGTGGAATGTGTGTGGAACACATTCATGGTCTACCGAATGATTTTATGAAAGTGAACGAAGTAGGTGTTGAGAAGATTAACGGTTAGAATTGAAAACCGCACCTTGGTGATTCAATCTCATCGGAATTTCGTTCTAACTTTGACGAGAAACTTCATTATAAGTAGGTATTTAATTTTCAATTATTAGATACTACACATCAGCAAAAACTTCAAATTCCTCATGTTCACCTAATATTTCACCCTTATGCTTTCACGAATTGGCAAGATCATTAGGAACAAATTTTCGACAAACTTCAATCCACTCGACCTTCTCCGGAAATGACAAACCGATCTCCCATCTAACAATCGCCCCCATTGATAAACTTTCTCCAGATTCCCTTTGATCAACCTCCAAGAACGTCCTCCTCCACAGTCATCCAACGAAGCGGGTGATCTGATATCCCCCAAATCTGGGTTTTTAAGCGTCCCAAACCCGACACAAGACTCCTATTCAATTATGTCATTCCTTCTAGTCCCCCTATCTCACGATAACTTCACACCATTATTCGCTTCCCAAATACCATCACATTTGCCTCTTTCACAATCCAGACATTTTCAGGCACCCCCACCACTCCAACCACACACGGACTTCCGCAAAGTTACATCCAGTCTATTTCCGTTGAATAACGAAAAGATGAATCGACAAATACCGAGATTGTAGAAGGTGAACCGCACAGAAACGCCGCGACGCGGTGTATGCGTCGGGACGACGAAATCGAAAATGAGGAAAGTGCCAGAGCAGAGGAAAATCCTGAGGATTGTTATGGTGGAAGGTCTCTTGCGGCGCGGGACTCTGCGCGAAATGAAGTGTTGGATGGAAATTTTAGGGCTAACTTGTACTTATCTTAATCCGGAAAATAAATTGAAAGATATGAGGTTTCCCTCGTAATTGGAAAGTTTACATTGCAACATTGAATTGTTTTCACGAAATGTAGAGATAGCAGATAATAACAGACGATGTCAATTACCAATTATAATAGTTATTTATTATACAAGGGAAAAAAGTATTAGATTTTAGCTCGAGGTTATATTGTTTCCCGACGCGAAGCGGAGGGAGACAAAAAACCGAGAGCTAAAATCTACTATTTTTCCCATGTATAATACACTATTTTTTTCTGTGACAAGAAAAACAACGATTTAATAGTGATTGAAATATAACTTCTCACGAAATTACTTTTTTCCCGGCTACATAGAGAATCATTTTTTTGACAGGGAAAAAAGTAATTTCGTAAAAAGTCATATTTTGTGACCTGTCAAGAGATATAAAATGTCACATTTTATTCCCGTCACAGAAAAATAGTATATTATTCGATGATCGGTATGCAGGTCAAAACACACGCAGATGAAATTTTGCACCACGAGCCGTCAGGCGAGTTGTGTATTCATCAAGTGTGTTTTGAGCATTACCGCGAATTGAATACTATACTTTATCCACGACTTCTTCAGTAAAAATTCGAATTAATCTGCATCAAAAAATTTTGAACAGTTGTCAAAAGTGTTGACAACATTTCGTCCAACCGTCAAACCTCTGTACTCTGTGGACGGGATCAAATCAGAGTCTCTAACTAATCAAATCAAGTACTTTCGCAACTTCAAAAATTTACGTTTTCCAAAAATAAATCTGGAATGAATCGCTAGAACGTTATCTTGATGGCTGAAAGATTTCCGGATCGATCCTACTTTTTATTCATTTTTTTGTAAGCATTTCATTCTTCCTAGGTATTTTATTAGCGGGTGTTATGTGCTGGTGTTATTATAACACTCGCTTTTCGGTTCATAGATATGTCTACGGTTGCGTTATGACTACCATTACACATAGAATTAGTTAGTAGGAGTGGATAAAATCGTTTTTATACTGCATGACAGTATGAGTGATAATTTAGATTGCTGTATCATGTCATTTATTTGTAGATTGTTAAGGGGGTTACATTCCACCAGGGCTTACGTTCTTTGCGGAGTCTCGCAGTGGCTGGCAATCTGTAACTTAAGGCGTTTTCGGAAACTTACTCAGGGCCTCTTACTCGATCCATTGGGTACATGACGGATCTACTCGGATCACGGACCCGGGTTCTAAGTTTACTAACACAGCAGATTTAGCATTTGAAGTGACAGTCGTATCAATAATTTAGTTTTTCAGTCCCAGTTTATTTTCGGATTGTCTCTAGCTTTGCTTGCATTTATTAGCTTTTGTAAAATACCTTGTAAAATACCTTTCTGGTGTGCCCTTCCATGTTTAATGTTATTTATGAGTACCTATGTTAAAGAAGTAGAGAATTTATTTTTTCAGTTCCAGTTTATTTACTGATTGTCTTTAGCTTTGCTTGGATTCATTGGCTTCTGTAAAAACTTTCTTATAATTTCTGGTGTGCCCTTGCATGTTCAATGTTATCTTTGAGTACCTATGCTAAGGAAGTAAAGAAGGCTTCAGCTTTAACGCAGAACGATCTGCATACAAATTTATGAAGAAGTTGTTTCACATTATTTTCTCGGCTCATGGAACCACCTATTTCACAATGAGCCAAATTCTCTTCTCTTTCCATAATTTTTAGGAATAGAATATATGATATTACTAAGAAAAGAGTAGAAGACTCATTCCCGCCTTTTCAAATACAAAATTGAAGTGCAGTGCGCAACGGGTGACTCTACGTCCCTGCTTTCATGTAGGGTTACGATAGATCAACCTGCGTCAGAGATCGAGTTAATAGCACCGTACTTTCCGCACGGATTGGATGTTCGGTTTAGGTAAAAGAAAGTGAAGGTTAGGGATCGAGTTAAACCAAGTAGGTATCCGAGAACACCTTAAGTGAACAAGAGTTTGCTTCTTCTCCCCACAGAATCTACACTCGTCAGTTTCTGTTAAGCAAATTCTCATTATATGCTTTCCAACACGACAATGGTCTGTTCTTCTTCTTCTCTGTGCGGTGCTTACCGGCCGAACTGAGGCCTAGTGGCCCATTGTTCACCCGCATCATTCTACAGAGACTCAGCTCCTCAGACACGAAGACAGAAATGTCGCGAGCCTGCCAGGAGTGGTTCCTCTCACCATAGAAATAGAAGGTGTTGGATTTCCTAGGTGTGTTGACCTTAACTCAGTAAGGTTTTCACAGTTGAACAAAATATGCTCAACCGTTTCATCAGTACTCTCCTGCACCACCGGCATAGGGAGCAGCTCGTCAATCCCATTCTCTTCAAATGCTTTTAAACAGGTGACCAGTCAATGCACCAGTCACCAGACTGAGTTGTTTCCTCTCCAGCAGCAGAAGCCTATTGACCTCAGATCGCGAGGACGGTCTCTCAATGAGAATCCTCGACCACCTCAGGCCCACCCCTGCGCTCCATTCCGAGGAAAATTCCCTGTTCAGCCAGTTCTTGAAGAAACTTCTGACAGATGTGCGACAGATTGGCAGCGAAGGCTCCGGACCAACAAATGCTAATCCGGCTCCCCGCCTAGCCAGTTCATCTGCCTTGACGTTACCAGGTATATCCGCATGGGCCGGACACCAGACCACTTTCAAAAAGTTATCAGAGCCCAGCCCACGCAGAGCTTTCCTGCATTCTTCTACCAGAAGAGAGTCAACTCTACATCAGATAGAGATTTCAGAGTTCCCTGGCTGTCGCAACATATATAAATGTGCTGGCCAGAGTATCCCCTGCGAATGTTTTCCAGTGCGCATGCAAGAACCGCAAATAGCTCAGCCTGCACAATGGAACAGTCCTTCCCCAGAGGGATAGCCTGATTAAAGTGAGGACCCACGATTCCGGCCCCCAGACCCTGTTGCTGTGACAGAGCCATCAGTGAACCAGGTGGGACCTTCTGGACTAAGAAGCCTGTTGATGAAGACCATAGGTCTCTGTCGGGAACAATTACCCTGTAGGGTCGTCGAAGCAGAACCTAGTGCCCGCGCGGTCACCTCTCTGGAGAAGGGGAGCGTGAGCATCCTTGACCATTTTGAGGGCCCTCGCGTGCCCAGTACAATGGTCTGTTAGAAAGCTAGTGAGGTGATATTTAGACTCTGTAGTTTTAAAGTTCCACATGAACTTCTTCCTGGAATGATCCATTCGCGGAAAATTCCTCCAGAGAAAGAGAAGAGTTTCTGCCTGCTCAAAAACTCTTTCCCATTGATGCATTCGCCTATAACACAGAAGGGTTCTGGGCCAATAAGAAGCATCTTCACTTCTTGATTCCTGACTGGCCATAAACGTAGACGAATAAGCCGGTAGAAGCTCATGACTGAAGTTAATGTACTTTTTCTGACTTCCTCCTGTATTTCAGTTAAATTTGCTAGTTTCCAAAGCTCGTAAAAATTTATTACCTCCGATTCCTCACTTCCGATTCGAACGTGGTACAATTAAGCAGTGTCCCACATCCAACACCACCGGCTCAAGTGATATATTATTCAGGCACGATTAACCTGATTACCTCTGAGCTAACTCTGCCCCTATAACTTCCGAGCGCTCCCGGACCCCCGAGCTGGCTTTCACCCCAAATTTACCCCCGTACCGAGGTCCTTGATTGAATTATGTGACACGTAGAGAGTTCTCTCTCTGTGTGGACTTATCAGTTTATTGACTCGCCGGCTCGCACACGAACGAGTTGCTTTCTTTATTCAATTGTGTCTTGTTGTATCGCCGCTAACAAGCACGGGCGAGGCGGCTGTGTCGACCCTAAAGGTATCATGGACAGAATGTTTTTATAGGAAGAAAACAATGTTTAGGATCTTTCTTTCCTGCGTTTGATGTTGAATAAGGTTTCTCATTCTCAAATGGTCGGAGATAGAAGTAAAGTTTAAAACGCACCTCTTCGAACAAGCTGCGTTGGGTTTCTGTACTCTTATATGCATCTTTAAGATGGAATATAATATAAATTATCATATGCATTACATGATTTGAGTGAATTATTTGGCAAGTAGAAAGTTCTCTCTGTGTGGACTTATCAGTTTATTGACTCGCCGGCTTGCACACGAACGAGTTGCTTTCTTTATTCAATTGTGTCTTGTTGTATCGCTGCTAACAAGCACGGGCGAGGCGGCTGTGTCGACCCTAAAGGTATCATGGACAGAATGTTTTGTAGGAGGAAAAATTGTTTAGGATCTTTTCTTTCTGCGTTTGATGTTGAATAAGGTTTCTCAAATGGTCGGACATTGAAGTAAAGTTTAAAACGCACCTCTTCGAACAAGCTGCGTTGGGTTTCTGTATCTTACATGCAGCTTTAACATGGAATATAATATAAATTATCATATGCATTACATGAATTGAGTGAATTATTTGGCAAGTAGAAAGTTCTCTGTGTGGACTTATCACTTTATTGAATCGCTGTCTTGCACACGAACGAGTTGGCTTCCTTATTTAATTGTTTCTTGTTGTATAACTTCTAACAAGCACGGGCGTGGATGGTGTTTCGACCTTAATCTAATGTTATCATGGACAGTCCGTTTTGGTTAATCATTTTCGGGATGTAGGTTTGGTATGGTTGGAAATGTTCGGAGAATGACGTAAAGCTCGTAACGCACCTCACAAACTGAAGAAACCAACTTTGAGAAACATCGATGTTGCATCGATTTTCTGATATTTTCATTGTTGCCATCCGCATAGTGAACTTTGAATGACATGAGGCACATTAGGATTATATTATCAACAATTTAACTAATTAGAATCATTATTAATCTCCAGTGGTATTAAAGCATAATTTTAAATGATAAAGCAATACATCAAACTATCGAAAATGGCGGCAAGCTCTTACGTCGACTTATGATTGTTCGGGAAATTACAACGTCGTCGTTTTGTGATTATCGTAAGATTTTGTAGATTCTATGGTTTTATTTGCCCTAATTGCGACGTAAAGCGACAATGGCGCACCAATTAAACTTACGTCATTACTGATTACCGTGATGCCTTATTAGCGCTAAGTTTCAATCCACACCTTATTTGAAATATTTTTTTCACTTGAACAAACATTCGAAAGGAAATCACGAGGATAATTTATATTGAGTATTCCTGACAAAAACATAGGCGCCGAATACCCCATGGATCTATTCTAGTCTCGCAAATCTTCATTTACCATCCTAACCTAGAGTTGCCGTCACGCATTTGTTATGCAGCCAAGTAGAATCTGTTTATACGCGCGAACAAACTTCCGGCGTTGCGAAATCGTGTCGTATGTTTATTCCGTATTGGGATAATTGGTTTACCGCTCCCCTACTTTGATACTATCGGCTTGCGTCTGTTACAGATAATTCTGTCAGTTTGGCAACATTGTCTGTTAGTGTTTAGTTTCTTGATGCGATGTGTTTATATTTTCAGTTCGATTTGACGTTCATAAACTGGATTATTTCAATGATTTTGATGGCAGTTTATTGTTGCTCAAGACTATTCCGTTAATTATAGCTAGGACAAAATTATGAAAATGTCGTATTATATTCAGGAATTGAAGAAATGCAAATATAAACAATTGTTTACTTCAGCCTAGTGTGGCAGTGAAATGCTTTCCATCTCACTCTGATGCTTGGTTGAATTCAATGCAGTACTATTCACGCGTAGGGACATCTCTATGTTTATTTCTTACTCTGAGATCCTAACCCATCTGCTGCGTGAATTGAAAAATACATAAGACGATGTTTTATGACAATCACATGAGCAATCGAATCAAATTGACCCCCAGGTCTTTTATAGTTCGCAAATCATCGTGTTTTTGGCAGTACGAAACTCCAATTCACGATGCTGAATAATAGGGATGGTGAAAGTATTCATCAACTTTCTGCGAATACAAAATAAATTATTCATCAGATGAATTTTTGAGAAGCTGTAAGATTGTGATTGACAGGCAATTTGAATTCCATATTGGTGTGGTTTACCCCAAAGGATTTTCATGTCGACGGCTAGATTCAAATATTTTTTTTCTCTTTGTTCTGGTGTCTCTTATATACGTCAATATACAACCTGTTCATGATAAATATTTAGGGATTCAATCTTCTGAACGAATTTGAGGAAAAACATCATATGACTGTAAGTCGTGAACTCGCACACTTTTGTTATTTTCCAGTGATATCTGTAGGGTGCGACACTTATTTCTCATTTATTTTTAACGCACATTATCTTCACTTTTATTAATCTGGTGCATTGTTTTCGCTTGAAGAATAAACATCTACTGTTAATTCAACGTCGAACTGCTTGTCATTGTAGAAACGAAAAACAAAATTGTACGATAGAAAATGTATAGATGCAATAGAAACGTGTACCAAAATTTATGAAAATATCTGCAATAGCAATCATTGCGATTATCAAACTACCCTGTATCCCAAAGCTTGGACATTTACGACATTGGCTCTTTTTAAGTTTTCCTTAAGATGACTACAAAAGTCACCTCGTCAAATATAAGCACCCCAATATTTATTTTGCTTCTTTGTAAAAAACGTTTCCATCCTATATAAAAAATTTCTGATCTTTTTTGACTTATTGTCTAACTTTCTTTGCTAAAGCTACCTCAATGTAGCAACCTACCTTAATTGAGCGATAATGCATTAAATTAGATCCCAATAAGAACTACATCGAAGCCTTTAATTATTCTCAAAGAGAAACGTAGATATTCATTGTGTCCAGTATTATGAAACTATCAACTAGTATTTCCCGTCCATTAATAAAGATTGAAGATTTTGATTAATCGAGCAGTGATTACCACTGCTAACCATATCGACCAACACATGACTACATAATACCACCTCTTCAAAGATGGCACCACCGTTAATAAAATACTCACCCCATCATTCTGAAGAACAATAGAACCGCCCGTATTTTCACGAAATTCGTCTAGAACTCAGTTGGAGACTGAAAATTACGTACATACATTAACCCCAAGCACGGTTAAACGGAAAATATAACCTGAGTGGCTTTTAGTCAGCCTAAAACCCCATCGTAAGGCACTACAAACACCGTATCGAACTTAAAAACCCCACATTTTCGTCAACTTCCATTTTATCGACAAACTCCCCGTATATCGGGTTTCGCAAGGGAGGAAAACCTCTCAATGGCGCACCCCGTTTGTACACGGCCATCTGAGATGATATCCACGGGACGTTCCGACGACGGCGTCGCCTAGCAACGCGAGCGTCCGACCGATCGGCGTCGGTGTTCGCGCCGCGTCGCCTGAATCGATACGCCACGCGGTTTGGCACGTGCTCGTGGAAAACTAACTGGCGCACTCGACGGTTGTCCGAGTGAACTACTTACCACCGACTATTGTCTTAAGGGTTGTTCACATCGTTAGCGGCGAGCGGATGGAGTTTTAGGAGTTAATACCTTTCATTCTGTTGCAATTTTGTCAAACCTCGTAGAAATCCCGCGAGAATAACAGGGTTTCGCACAGATTAATAATACAGTCGAACTTCGATAAGTCGAACTTCAATAAATCGAATTTTTGATAACTCGAACCAAATTGGTTGGCAACAGCGCCAAGATTAGAAATTAGTGTAATTTTTGTTCGATAAGTCGAACTTCTATAACTCGAATATCTTGATACCTCGAACGAAATATTTGGCGGCACATTCGATAAGTCGAATTTTCTGGGGGAATCCCTCGTTTACGTGTGATTTTCAAGTGCCATTATCGCCAAAGAATCTTGAAGAGGACTCTAAATTGTTTAGAAAAAAACGAAAAACTTAACATTTCTCTAATGGACTGCGTTGATGAAATATCCAATGCGTGGAATATGGATGTTAAATTGAGACCATTGATAATGCTTCATGATTATCTGCATGTGGATGACGATGTTGTTACTTCGGAGTTTCCCACAGATGAAGATATTATTGAATATTACATGTCCGAGTCAGAATTCGTACAGATCAATGACAATGATGACAGTGAAAACGACATGACGGATGATGATATGGATATGGATGATTTGCAACAACCTCCTTCTAATGAGTCGGTAGCAAATTTATTAAGCATTTTGCTTTCATTTTTGAAAACAAACGAACATACAACTGACTCGCTATATAACGGTTTGAACACATTGAAGCTTTTTTCGAAAATCAATAAAAAAATCCTCTCGTCAGTCACAAATAACCGAATATTTCACAGTGAAATAAGCGCTGAGGATATATGTTTCAATTCCTTTTAACGTACCTATATGTAAAAATGTATGAGTAAATGTATAAATTGACAGTGTGAATATTATTTTGATTTCTTTACTTCATGTTACATCATTTACCCACATAAAAAATACATTAAGAAAAAATGTGTCTTTTTCAATAACTCGAAGTCTTGAAACTCGAATTTTCCTTTTGGCAGATCATGATTCGAGTTATCGAAGTTCGACTGTAATAATAATGATAACCGCCATCCAACTTAAGGTACTGCAATCAGAAACAATTCCATATCATAAGTATCAGCTTGAAGTAATACTGGAGAACCACCATTACAGGCTATACTGGGATCGCAAAGTACTTACAAATTCCAAAGTTGCTAATATAACAGGCCAGACATAATTCCAGTGAAGAAAAAAGAGAAGAAAGCAATACTTATAGACGTAGCCATCCCGAATAACAACAACCTACGTCAAAAATACGCTGAAAAAATATCGAAATATCGAGAGCTTGAACTTCAGATCAAAAGGCAATGGGGAATGTCTAGTACCAAAACCATTCCCATTCTCATATCAACCACAGGAATTATTCCTAGCAGCCTCAAGTCTAACCTGAAGGAGCTAGATTTGGATGAAAACCTGTAAAAATTAATGCAAAAAGCAGTACTGCTCAAACGGTAAGGAAGTTTGTAGGTCACGACGGACACCAGGAAAACCATGGAGGAAAACATTGCAAGACCGACTACCAGGACATCAACCGAGAATCCAGGACCAAGCAACGATGGACGAACAACTAAGGACCCAGGAGAAAAACAACGAACACCTCAGAGCTCAATCCCCCTGATACTTGCTATCCGGGATGAAAGAATGTTCCTCTTAGTAGGGAGTGTGATAGCCGATCGCTAGGGGGTGTTATAAATCACATTTATTTGTAGGTGTGTGCTCCATTCCAGATCATGTATCGTCAGTTGAATGCAGAACTATCCCAAGTCCATTTTTCCAGAAAATCGGTTTATGGCCTAAAGAGATGCACTCCATCTGATGCAGAAGTATTGCCAGTCCATCTTATATCCTTACCCCACTTTTTCAATTTCATATAAACTCACGTGATAGTTCGATCTAGCGAGAAAGTGGACATAGCATAATTCTGACCCTGACATAAGGACATAGTTTAGTTGAAAGTAGACATAGCATGGTTCTGACCCATACTATAAGGACATAGTTCAGTTGAAAGTGGACATAAAATAGTTCTGATATGTAGAACTACCGTAAAAGGCTATATTTGTCCCAATTTTTCGGAAATTTCTTTTTGGGCAAATTTTGACCATCACAAAACAATCAGGATCTTCAACTTGAAGTTCAAAATGAAAGAATTTTTATATATTTTCAATCATCTTTTGAACTATTCAAAAAAACGTGTCTCCTGAAAAGTATGAATTTCGGACTTGGTATAGTTCAGCATTCAACCGACGGTATACAGTCAAATCAGGCAGTGAATGTTTCAAAATCAGGAGGCAAACACGTCATGATCGGGTAGCAGAAACGCAAGATACCTTTCTCGCTATTAATGAGGTATTCATTGTTTTGATTTATAACTTTATGCAAAGTAGTCCTATCGAAATCAATTATCCATTTTTTCACTTCTCTTCTAAAAGGCATTTCATGTCTTAAGTAGGTATTTTGTAGTTTTGACATTTTGACTCATTTGATCATAACATCACTAGGTAGGTTCGTTGATGAAAGGTAGATGTAGGGCCAGAACCTTTGACTTTCAATTCTCTCATTAGCTGTATCTTCCTTGGATATTCTAAGGATGTCGTCATGGGCTACCCTGTTGAGCACTAGATGTAGAGCATGCTTTAGTCGAGAAATGATACAAACACAGGCAAGCTTTCGTACCTTGTCGAGTATTTTCCTCGTGCTTGCCCTGATGCCTTAGCAAATCAGACTACTGTACAATATGTTAATATTGGTCTCACAATCATGGGGTACATCCATCGCAGTATTATAGGGTTATTGTCGATGATTATTGTAGTCCTCTTGGCATGAACCTGTGACTTCAGATTACCCCACCCTTTACAGAGGAGTTCGAGTAGATCGTTGGGGTGACAACGTCTTCCTCCGAAGTACGTTATGTTATGTGTTGAGTCTCTAACTGAGTAACCGCCTTTATAAAACTATACGAGACAATTTTGGTGTTGGTTTTTGGTCAGAAAAAGTACCGTGTGAATCAAGCCAAACATAGGTACACTGATACTTTCATAACATGAATCAACTTAAACCCCCACCATTCACGCACGAAACCACAGAATTTCATTTCAATGATGCCGACGTATACGCAGCTTTACGAAGCCTTCAACCACACCGACACGTTCTATCCGATAGGAACGTTTGGGAATTTACGGGATCCAGATTTGAAGCTGAGTTTAGGACAGAGAATCTTCCGAGGTTGGATTTTTGGGGGTAAATTTGGGGTTTACCAAAGGATCACGTTTTATTTACGACCACAGCATCCCTGGGGATGAAACCCGCAGTGATCATTAACTGAATATTCCTCGACGGGATACGCGCTTCAGAATCGAATAAAATTTTTCATGGTTGGGTAATTTACCCACGTACTTTGTATGTGAAGTTTTAATTGGAGGTCGCGTTATGGGAGCTTGGCAGGATGATGTAGATTAGAAAGGGAGATCCCTGATGAGCTACCTCATTCCTCCAAAGGGCATATCAGTATCACTGATGAAATAACAATAATTAACTCGATTTATGAACTTCTGATACTGATTAATTCAATACAGATGTGATTATTGCAATTATCTGAACGCGAAAGTGATGTTTATATACAGGAAAGTTCATAAAGATTGTACACAAATTCCTGAAGGCCTCTGTACACAAATGCTTCAAAATAAAAGGTGTTACATGTCTTCTAGCTAAAGGCAGATATTCTGATGGGTATTGCCCAGTTTAGAGTGACAATGTAGAAGTTCAAGGCTGCTGCTGTCAAATCAATTATAACTGATTTTTGATATAGCCTAAAAACTTCTTGATCTAACAACAACGAAAGGAGCGACAGAATTTTCTGCTATTTACGAGCACACCATCCCTAGGGATGAAACCCACAGTGATCATTACCTGAATATTCCTTGGCAGGATACGCGCTTCAGAATCGAATAAAAATTTTCATAGCGGGGTAATTTACTCATGGACTTTGTATGTGATGTTTTAATTGGAGGTCGCATTATGGAAGCTTGGCATGATGTGGATCAGAAAGGAAGATCCCGGAGGATCTCCCTCTAACATTGATTTACTCGATTTATGAACCTCTGATACTGATTAATTTTGTATCATTCAATAGAGATGTGAATACTGCAATTCTTTCAAATTCGCAATTCCTGAGGACTGGGTTCCTATTTGCTAGGTGTTGCCTAGTTTGGAGTGACAGTGTAATTCAAATTGGCAAATCAATTATAACCGATTTTTGATATAACCTAAAAACTTCTCAATCTAACAACAGCTAAATGAGCGACAGAGCTTTCTCGAAAACTTCTTATTCTGCTCGTAATCCAGACGCTTCTTTAACATATCGAGAATGTGGTGTGATCTCAAACTATACTTGATTGTGCAGGTACTGGAAAAGAGATCAAGAAGACCAAGAGCTGTAAGAGTCTAGAATGAATGTATACCGGAATGTGTGACAACATTCTAGGTCAGTAACACGGATTATCACTGAAAGCTTATTTGATGAAATAGTCTGTACCTGTCATCTGCGCTGTCAGGTGTGACTTGGACTAGCAACAGTTTTACTTTTCGAAAACGCCCATGAAAATGAAAAATCTATCGCTTTTGAACGACCATTAAACTGACATCTTAAGTTTTCCTTTCCAAACTTAGCTTCTATGACCAACCGTCACTGAAAATATGCAACTGACAATGAAGGTTCACATACTGATTCACATTCTTTTACGAATTTACCATATAGCATATGCAAATATCGTTGATTACTGCAACTTGCCTTGCTATAAAAATAATAAAACAGTAGAACACATCATGTGCACTTTGAAGAACGTGAATTAGCAGCTTAAAAATTCTATAATTACGAACTCTATTTCCAATTTTTACAGGATTGCAGTGTGGGTCCTGAATGCAAGGTTAAAACTAAATTTGACTACACTCAAGAATTAAGAGCTTCACGTTAGATATGCACAACCACTTCAGGAATAAGACTGCATTCGGCGACGCTTATGGTCATCATAGTGTCAATTTGCCAAAGGCTGCTGATATGCTGCAGTTGGTGAGTTTTATAAAAGTCTCTAGTTGGTTTGTGAGATTGAATTCATCAGATGAACGTTATACGAAAAAGCATTAGCTTATTCGAATCTGCAAAACTTCTAATCTATCCAAAAATGATGAAGATCAGCTTACTGAATGGAAATTAAGTTGGTATAATAGTCCATTTAGGAATATTTTGATTTGAAGAATTCGTTAGCTTATTTCTGGAAAACTTTTCAGGTTTTCACTCCCAGTCATTGAAATAATCAGAAATAATAAAAAAATTTTTATTTAGATGAAATACTCCTGCTTAAATTCAGGAGCAGATTAGTGCAAAGATTTAAGCAGGAGCATTTCATCTTAATTGAACATGTTTTTAATTATTTCTGTTTCAGAGACATGGAGTGAAAACCTAAAGTTTTTTAGAAATGCAGAACCCTCCCAGATTATATTCCAATCGATAACGTTTGCCTATGTTTGGTAGAGCATAATAACTACTTGATCAATTTCAAAGACTCATCGATTAACCCTGAGTACGGCTTGTCTTGTGCTAAATGTTGATATTTGATTAAGAAAACCCTCCCATCTAATACCAAACGATGGAGAGACTGAGAGACAGTGTGGTTACTGCGAAATTTTAATAGATAAAACGAAAAAGTAACTTCTCATAGTATCTATTTTACGCCATTATCATGTTAAGTTCCTTGTTTCTGATTAGGTATTTCATCAAGTATTGCAGTTATTCATATCCATTTTTTTAGTAACACTCTTCAAGCATCAACAAGAGTGCTTCTGCTTCATCAGTTCAGCTATAATAGCAGAAATGATCTTTAGCTCATGAGATGAAATAGTAGGCTTGGAGTTATGCAGGTAGGATTTTGCAAAATACCAAGTGTCCATCAAAAATGCAATAACTCTTGAGGAGCCTCCAGTAGAAATGAACATTTCTATGTTATATTTTATATCTAGAACCAGCAAAATTTTTAGTAACATTTTTGGAACAGGTAGTGAAGTTGCGCCTAGACTTTGAGGGATTATTATTATTATAATTAGAACTGGGGTTCTTATGGCAAGGTTAGCCTTCCGGCTTTCTAGATGTTTTGTTTTCTACCCTATTCATTCATGGAAACCCAATGGCGTTGATAAACCAGACAACTTTTTTAGTAGCCTTGGTTGTTACCTTTTGGGTATCCACGGCTCGGTTTTCCAATATGAATTGTTCTGAGGATAGCCAGCTCTAGACAATTGTATACCATGTGTTCAGCTGTTTCTGCTTCTGATCCACTGAGCCTGCAAAGCTCATCTGCTGACAGTGCACCATCACCCGAAGTTCACCTCGTGACAGCTTCCGAAGCTTCTGAAATAGGTGGGTGAAATCATCACAAACCTTCAGGCCTGAGTATGTCCAGGAGTGTTTCTCCAGAGGGTTGTTCTGTTATTTAACTCCTATTGCTGGATCGCTGCCTTGTTTTGGTCAGGTCCAGCAGGTGCTTTGATGCACTTTTTGCAAGTTCATCGACTTTTCCATCACTATGCCCAGGCACCTACAGCAGAGTCACTTTATTGTCTCTTGCCAGTTGCTTTATGGAGTTAAGGCACTCCAAGGTCAGCAGAAATCCCTGGCAGAATCATTCACGGGATCTCAGTGTGGCCTGGCTGTCCTGTTTTATCAATATTAATAATAATGGTTCACATTTAAGCATAAATCAGGAACTCATTCTGTACATCCAAATTGAAATGTCAAAGAGCGCCACGGAAGAACATTCAAAACAGTCAGCTCCTGCTAAAACACCCTTTGAACATTGAGGTGTAACAACGCCTATAAACCCGAAATCCCACATCCTCATCCTGCTCCAAAGCCGATGATACCTCTTGTCCCAAAACCGGAATTAATCGACCCAATCTCATTTTCCAGGTCTGGGATGAGGAATTGGCCTATTTCGCGCAGTGCTACGCGAACAAATGCATACTTCAATATGACAAGTGCAGGCAGAGCTCCGGTAAGGTATGACGATAAAACGCACCAGGTCCGCGTTGAAGGCGGCACGGGAGTCGTAACTCATCGCGTTCGCCAACGACGTGACACACCGATCATCGATTTTCCTATCGCCGGCTTTTTGCCCGCCACCAACGGCTTGATGCCAGGATTTATGAGGTCCGATTTTGTGGAATGCCGGCAGCAAGTTAGGACAAGTCGAAAGGTCGGAATTGAATTAAGAAAATACGTTCAAGGTCTTCCTCGGGATTCATGACAGCTAGGCATCACTAGATTCTTCTACACTTAGTCCCCATTATCTGTCTGAACTAACCACAGGACAGTCGTCTTCTGCAATCGAAGTGAAAGCAAGTGCGATCACCGATTTTCCTATCGCCGGCTTTTTGCCCGCCACCAACGGCTTGATGCCAGGATTTATGAGGTCCGATTTTGTGGAATGCCGGCAGGAAGTTAGGACAAGTCGAAAGGTCGGAATTGAATTAAGAAAATACGTTCAAGGTCTTCCTCCAGATTCATGACAGCTAGGCATCACTAGGTTCTTCTACACTTAGTCCCCATTATCTGTTTGAACTAACCACAGGACAGTCGTCTTCTGCAATCGAAGTGAAAGCAAGTGCGATCACCGATTTTCCTATCGCCGGCTTTTTGCCCGCCACCAACGGCTTGATGCCAGGATTTAAGAGGTCCGATTTTGTGGAATGCCGGCAGTAAGTTAGGACAAGTCGAAAGGTCGGAATTGAATTAAGAAAATACGTTCAAGGTCTTCCTCGAGATTCATGACAGCTAGGCATCACTAGGTTCTTCTATACTTAGTCCCCATTATCTGTCTGAACTAACCACAGGACAGTCGTCTTCTGCAATCGAAGTGAAAGCAAGTGCGATCACCGATTTTCCTATCGCCGGCTTTTTGCCCGCCACCAACGGCTTGATGCCAGGATTTATGAGGTCCGATTTTGTGGAATGCCGGCAGCAAGTTAGGACAAGTCGAAAGGTCGGAATTGAATGAGAAATACGTTCAAGGTCTTCCTCGAGATTCATGACAGCTAGGCATCACTAGGTTCTTCTGCACTTAGTCCCCATTATATCTGTCTGAACTAACCACAGGACAGTCGTCTTCTGCAATGAAAGCTAATGCAAGTTGGAGACAACTAGGCCACCATTGCTTAAATACCCTAGGACAATCCTAACATCGATGGTTATCTTTTGAAAGTAGGGGCTCAATAATTACGATGGGTTGATGTAACACCCGGTTAAACTCAGCTTACTTCCACGACAGGGGGCAGGGAAGTGGACAGCGCGAGAATGTACTACACTTCCCTGCTGCCTTCCGCTGCTCCTCGTGCTGCCTCATGCTCCTAAATTGGTGGTTTTTCGGACGGAATTCAAAGGACCAGCAGTACGAGCGGCAATGAGTGATTACATTCAGCTAGATTGCTGTGGCTGCGCTGATACTGTCACAGGAGCTACAGTTATTTCACAGGAATTTCGATTAAAATCCCATTTTAACATGAATGATTGAAAGAAGTGAAACAACTTTTATCGGGATTCAATGATTTTTAGCCCATCCGCTTTCCAAGGCCTATTACACAACAATAAAAGATGAATCACGTACCTTTTTGTTCCAATGACTTCTGTAGCTCAGGACTTCGCGAAGTTTTCGAACGTAGTCTACTGGTATTTAAATTCCAGACGACAGTCATGTCTTTCCGTGCATCAGAGAATTCGAAATTTAAACCTTATTTCTACAGCAGATTCGTATTTTTTGGTTATGTTAATCCAAAGGTTGGTTACAGAGTTGATATGCGAAAAAGAGGGAGTTCTTGGTATGGCTCCGTTTGTGCTTCGTACTTGCTGGAAACTGAATGCTTGTGAATAATTTGGTTCCAGCTTAACGATGTAACGTTTCTCACAAAGCTGAAGAGATTTGGTCATTGAATCTCCGCTGCCACGAAACTTTTTCCAAGGAATTTTCCTGCAATAAACCACATAGGACAGAAGTCCAGATTTTAGTGGTAAAACAATTGAAAGTTTGACCCACTCGGTCAGAGATTATCAATTCTATGACAATGTCTAAATGAGGTCGAAGTGCAGCGGGGACAACTAGTTATTTAATTACGATGAAGTTGGAAAAATTCAAGAAAGCCTCGAGCAGCTGCTTTTGAGAGCAATGAAACTATCACCTCGAAATTTTGTATAGGACTTAAGATTGTTACAAAATATATGAATGCAACATCTCAGCACGATCGGAGTAATATTCTGAGAATTCTTCTTTTCAATAATCCACTTAAATAGTCTATGGTACAGATAATGCGATATTCTTGAAATCGTGTGAACATTCTTTATATCAATCTTCATTCAGAAAATAAATTTCATTCGAATCCGATGTCTCGTTATGGAATTATGAAGTTTCTTCTTTTCAGATTCCCAAACTTTTGCACGAGGCTTAATATGAACATCTTGCATGTGGCCGTGAAATTTCATTTCGATAGGTTTCGTTTGTCTGAGATATCGAGGAACGAAAATTTTGAATGGCCATATTTTATGGAACGATATGGCTTAACCGAGGCATTTGATAAACGAACTCACCCTGAAAATTCAAGTCTCTAGGACAATTCCTTTGAAAGTGATCGTGATAACGGACGGCTCCACGGACAGAATTGAATTTGACCTAGGACTAGTCTACAGGGAATCAAACTCTATCGGTTAAGACCATTTTCAGCTCAAAATTCGAAAATTATAGACATTTGGGCGAAACGATATAAAACTCGTTTAAGTAGAACGGGCGCTCAAAAAGGACTTCGTGCTTGTATCTTTTATTTTCTATCAAGTACAAAATGCAGTGATTCACTAACATTATGATTGAGATTCGTTGAATGGGTGACTTCTGAGATTCAGCGTAATAATATGATGAATAAAATGATGATTCGGCAATTGACCAAAAGCGGAAACAATGAGTAACATTATAATAAAAATAAAACCACAAAAATTTATATAGTAATTGTTGAGTGAAAAAGCTTAATTACATTTTGTTCAGGAGGTGAGAACATCGGCCAGCTCATTTTCATAAGGGTATCTGTAAACCCCAAAACTGTAGAAGAAATCATAACAGAGATGCTTGAATACGTATTCCACAGCTCCAAAACCATGACTCCGAAAGATATAGAACGATACAAAGACAACAAATAGTAAGTTCCTATCTCTCCCGAAGTCTAAATAGAAATTGAAATATTTTTCAGCATACGGCAGTTTACACAATTAGTTTGGGCCAAAACCAACCGAGTCGGCTGTGGAATCACTAGATGTAACTTTCTGTTAAACAGATTCAAATAGACTCGGCAAAACATTTTTTTTAGTACTGGAAGATCTATACGCATTTTTTATGGTCTGTAACTATGGTCCAAGTGGAAACATTGAAGGCGAGAAGGTATACAATGTAGGATTACCGTGTTCGAACTGTCCAGAAGAACGACAGTGTGGAAAAAAATTTCCGGTCTATGCGCAGAAGATAAAAAGATCGCTTCAACGGAGAAGGATGTACTTAGAGTACTAGGTGTGTAACAAGATTATATGTTTTTCAAACTTATACTTGTTTAATTTTAGAGCAAAAAATGATTATAGCAAATGAAAATCCTGCAGATACCCTGCATGTTGGTACAGAAAGTATGACCACATTGGCAAGTAGTGATGAAACTGCTATTTCTGAGAACGCCATGATTTCTGCTAGTATAACAGATGGAACAGATCAATACACAAAAGCCGAAGATGCAATTTTGAGTATTTTAAAATTCGATACTTCAAACGAAGCAGGTTCAACAGTATCGGATAAGTTGCAATTCGAAGAATTTTCGACGAAGCGAGAAAGCCCCATTGTCCCATTTGGAAGGATTCTGAGTGATATAGCTCTAGCAACTTCAGCAACAACCGCCATGGTGAAAAAAGAGGTACCAATGAGGAAATGCATGGTAAAACGTAAGTGTTCTATCGGTATTTTATCGATTGGGGGTGCACTCTTCAATGATATGAATAATACGGTATTAGTAAAAGTTTATGAAAAAAAGAAGTTATTAATTTTCAAAGAATATTCAGAAAGTTATGATTGGAATATTATTCTCGTACCTCTATATAATAATAAGGGATTGTTGAACCGTATAATACTTGATGACGGTTCAATTATGAGCAAATGATTTACACGACTATTAAAATATGTCAATCGTCTACTAAGATTTAAACGATCATGGAGTATAACGGGTAGAATTATTTCAACAATAATAGCAATATACAAAATATTATACAGGGTTTTTCTTTGAAGTTGGCCTCTTACATGTTTTTGGAGAACTAGTGAATATTTCATTCTGAAATTTTAGGAGAAGCCTTGAGGATGAAGGAAGTCTTCGACTAGAATATTTTCAAGTCGACAGTGTTGCCACGTCTATCTCAAACGCATATGTACCTTCTTATTACAAATGCAACTACCTATATCTTTATTTATGTATCGATTCAATACCATATTCGGAGTATAACCTACTAAAAAAAATTCTCTGACATGCACTGTTGCCAAGTTATAGGAAAATTCTTGAAATTTTTGACATCTGCATTGTAAATTTGGAAATGCAATATCTCGATTATTTTCTATGCGAACGGAACCAAACTCATCCGCCTCGTAGTATAGAATCCATACATTCTTGTGTTACATTCAGTATTCTGATACATCGTAAGGTTCTTCGAAGATTTTGCTCCGAAAATGTGGAATTTAAAATTGAAATATTTCGAGATTTTCAAATGGCAACTCCTTATTTAATTTACAGTATTCGATACCAAATGAAAAATGAATGACAGTCTCCTTTTACTCTAATTATTTATTTTGGATAGTTTCGAATGATCATCGAACACTTTTTATGATTTCAACTAAATAATCTACATCAATAATTTACCTAATAATCATAAAGCCATTTCATCGTAAACATGACCATAGATCATGACTCAAAATACTAAAGAATTTCAGTATTTTTCATCTCATTCGAAAACTATCAAAAATGAATAATTAGTGTTAAAGAAGATTGCCATTCATTTTTCATTTCGAATCGAATGCTGTAAAATAAATATGGAGCTGCCATTTGAAAATCTCGAAATATTTCAATTTTAAATTCCACATTTTCGGAGCATTATCTTCGAAAAACCTTACGATGTATCAAAATACTGAATGTACCACATGAATGCATGGCATCTCTACTATGACACTGCTGAGTTTGGTTCAATTCGCATAGAAAATAATCGAGATATTACATTTCCAAACTTGCAATGCAGATGTCAGAAGTTTCAAGATTTGTGCATAACTTGGCGACAGTGCAAGGCAGAGAATTTTTTTCAGTAGGTTATACTGCGAATTTGGTATTGAATCGATACATAAATAAAAAGATAGGTAGTTGCATTTGAAATAAAAAGGTAGATATGCGTTTGGGTTAAGTAGACGTGGCAACACTGTTGACTTGCAAATATTTTAGGCGAAGAGTTCCTTCATCCCCAAGGCTTCACTTAAAATTTCAGAACTAGATATTCACTAGTTCTTCAAAAACGTCTAATAGGAAAGGAAACCCCTGTATAATAATATTATGCTTATGTGGCTCACATCTATATCGATCTCACTCTTTTTATATAGGTGCTCGCGGGAGAATAGCTCCATATTATGAAAATAACATAATCAACAAATTTGTATTTTCAGGAAAGTACAACTGGCCAGACCTCGGAATCAAGACAAAGGAGCTCAAATCGAAAGAATGTCATTGAGTTTCGTCAGCATCTATATAATTTTTTTCAATAGGTTCATCCGATGATCGCCAAAGCCTTGAACTATCGGTGAATTATAAAACGAAATATGTAGATTCGTTAATCCTATCTTCCTACAATCGCAAATGAAACTAGACAGAAATGAGTTTTTCACAGGCCCCCGTATTCCTGTCATTGAAATGTACAAGGATCATTCGTCAAGGTTCGAATCATGTTATTATAAATTCAAATAAAAGCGATTCTGGTCAAGATTTAAGTTCAATATGCGATAGCAGCTGAAGTGGAAATAGTAAGAGTTTTATTGCAGAAGACAACAACAAATTTTCCCAATAAGATTTTATGCGCGAGCCTTGAACATTTCACGTTATGATTTTATACCATTGAACAAGCCTTCTCAAGTAACGACTGTTTTCAACTAAAAAGTGACAAAACATCTAAAAAAATCCATGCAACCAACGACAACTCCTGAAATACTTACTAGTACACCATAGCAACGTCCTGCCGAGCCATGTACGAGGGTCGTCCAACAAGGACCTATCTGGGATGCAAAGAGTACAAGGTGAAGAAGGCCACCAAGCAGGAACAGCTAGTGTTCCCAACTGAAGCCAAGGCTGCTCCACGATCTTGCACACCACAGGGTTCACCATCAGAATGATGCAATTTCAAGACTACAACCAACTATCAAGACTATCTCCGACATTCAGCATCCCCTAGTTATGGGGTAAATACAAGGCGCATTCCCATTGGCGGCGTCGAAGCTTGGTGGGGGACGATTGGCGAATCCTCGACCAATGGCGACCTTGGCGCCAAACTGGCGCCACGCTCAAACGTTAGCCAGAGTGAGGCTATTGCAAAACAACAAATAGACGGGGGTTATAATTCGATTTTGAAAAGTTTCAGCTTGTTTATGTAGCGGCGAAGCATAACAAACGCCCTCAAGGGTTGTAGTTTTGCGGGGGCGGAAGAAGTAAATTTTTTGGCAATGGGACCGTGCTTGGTCGCGGGGGGAGGGAATAATTGATACATACGAATTGTGTGTTCGGGATGCTGTCGTCCCTTGAGCCGCGCGTGCAAGGGTATAAATAGATACGTATCGATTGCCCCCTCTAAGCACCCGGTCATTAGAGGTTACGTAATGAAACAGTTCGAATTTATGAGTGTTGGATGTCTGACGAAATTTCCCTTTCTTTAGGCGAGATTTGCTGCAGTTGAGATTAGGTGATCCATAGGCAAGCGAAATTGTCGCCGAAGAAGTTTTATCAACCATTATATGTAGAAGATAGTCACTCTGGAAAATTATATAAGTAGATAACCTTTTGCAAAAGTATCTTGAGTTCTTTTATATAATTGGAGGTTATGTCGCTCTGATCTCAGCAGTTGAGACAAAATTTAAAAAAAGCCCAGCTTTCGCGCTAGTTTATAGTGGAAAGAGGATCATTCCTATTTAAATTTTTGGGAGTAATTGGTTTTGTATTACTCATTCATCGTCGATTCAACTCTACCTACTATTCAAACCATACACCGCAGCTGAAAATTTTGAAGTCGTTCTTTCAAACTTCCAAAACTTGAAATTTTTGAGGTAAGTTTAAGATTTAAACAGGAAATTTGAACTCATAAATGAATAGAATTAAACTTATAGCTCATAGAATAGTTCAACTTCAATTATCGTTTTTCCAAGAATAAGCGTGCAAATGCCTATTTCTGACTTGTATAATGTTTTTGATAGAAATTGATTTGGAAAATGGCGACGAAATAAACAACAGCAACAGAGTCCTCGAATGAAACTTTATTTTCGACCGATTTCTGAAGTCAAATTATTCTTCGATAAGAACACCTATATGTTCCTGCATTCATGCATTCTTTTCTTTCTGATATGTATTCGGAGGCATTGGATGTAGATTATAATATGATACATTTGCCGCGTTTAGCATTCACAAATCAAAACATTTAGGAGAAGCTCTGAGTAGGAGCTTTTGAGCGCTCGTTAATTGGTGGAGCGATAAGACTATTACCTCAAAATTTCATATGAGACTCGAGATTGATACCAAATTATCCGGTTGCTTCTTTCATTCAGCTGTCGTATTTTCTTCGATAACGGCTAAACAACTGGGTTTAAAGACATGAAATGTTTCGTACACTCTAACTAATATTTGTGTACCCAACATTTCATGTCTTTAAACTCAGTAGTTTAGCCGCTATCGAAGAAAATGCTACTTTTACAGCTGAATGAATGAAACACTCGAAATAAATCACTCGGTATGAATGCAGAATCTCAGAACAATTGGAATAATATTCTGGAAATCATTCAAAAATAAAATGAAATGAAAAAAACAAAATTCTATGGTTCTGATGACGCGATCCTCTTGAAATCTTGCATGAACATTCAGTATATCAGTCTTGATTCACAAACTAAATTTCACTTGAATCGGTTATCATGTTATGGAAATATGAATATTCTTGTTTTCAATATACTAATTGAATTATCTATGGTTCTGTTAACACTATGGCCACAAAATTTTGCATGAAAATTCAGTATATCAGTGTTCATTCGCAAAACAAATTTCACTTGATTCAGATATCTTTTTAGGAAATATGAAGTTTCTTCTTTTCATTATTCCAATTGAATATTCTATGGGTTTGTGTACCACTATGGCCACAAAATTTTGCATGAGGCTTATAATGAGCATCTTGCATGTGGCAACAACATTTCATTTCGATTGGTTTCGTTTTGTCTGGGATACTGAGGAACAAAAATTTTGAATGGCCATATTTTAAGGAACTCCCTGATTTGGCTGGTTATGGAACTTTACCGAGGCATTTGTGACCCTAAAAATCTCAAATCTCTAGGACAATCCCTTCGAAAGTTATCGGACATCCCCACGGTCAGAATTCAATTTGACCATGAATTTGTTTGGGACTATTTTCAGCTCAAAATTCGAAAATTATCAATCATATACTCACCTGAGGCAGCGTTCAGCACAGTAACTGGATGAATGATCGTTCTAAAAATTCATTCGTGTTTTAACAAACCTAGCAACTCTTCTGGCCTTTCATTATAAGCTTAGTCCAATTTCAACGAAAAAACCAAACTAGAAATGCGCCCACGATAATTTTCAGTAGCAACCCTACTCTATATCAAAGGGTATAGCCGGGTTTCAATGGTAAATCTGCCCCCGCGGCCTTTTCGATTCATATTGAGGGGATCCATTACGCATTGAATGAAATAATTCAGCCAACTTTTCAGCTTTTTATCTCTAGCCATTTTTGAGATTTCTGTGAAAAACACTTTTTTCGATTTTATTTCTTTTCTCTTGTGATATCCAAATTTTCGAATGGTGATTTTTTCTGTCGATTCTTTGCTATTGAAGGAATAGACGTATAATTTTTTTTATGATTTTCTGCTGCAAAATCTATTTTTAGGAAAAAAAATAAATTTGTTGTCATTTGTTTTTCGGTGTTCTTAAAAAGTGTCCACCGCCATTTTTTGACATAAAATATCTTCTTTGGCCCTTTATACCCTGGAATTTTTTCACATTTTTAAAATTGGTGGAACATTTTCAGAAAAAAATAAAACTGTTTGAATTTTAGGATTCAACAGATATCCATCAAATTTTGGAACCGTTGTATTCATATTGGCTTCCTGAACAATATTAGTGAAAAAAACAATGGGCGATCTGTTTTAGTTTGGGAGATATGGGCCCCCAAAATTCGAAAAATATTTCACCTGAAAGTCACTTTTCTCACTACAGAAACACTGAATTATCGCTTTATTAAGTTTGAAGCCTCTCTGAACATTTTAACATGAAGATTTGATTCATTTTATTTCAGATATATCCAATAATTGTTGCAAAAACATCGAAAAAATTCTAGGGAAAGCCCGCCGTTCCTTATGGTAAGTTTGGCACTACCGCGTCTTCAGCAAGTGCCATTAGGAAATGATAGCGGGATTTACCGGTATGCATCGTGTCATATTCGCGCGAAATAATTCGCGGTAGTGCCGAACTTACCATAAGAAACGGCGGGCTTTCCCTAGAATTTTTCGATGTTTTTGCAATAATTATTGGATATATCTGAAATAAAATGAATCAAATCTTAATGTTAAAATGTTCAGAGAGGCTTTGAACTTAATAAAGTGGTAATCCAGTGTTTCTGTAGTGAGAAAAGTAACTTTCAGGTGAAAATTTTCGGACTTTGGGGGCCCATATCTCCCAAAGTAAAACAGATCGCCAATTGTTTTTTTCACTAATATTGTTCAGGAAGCCAATATGAATACAACGGTACCAAAATTTGATGGATATCTGTTGAATCCTCAAATTCAAACATTTTTAATTTTTTTCAAAATGTTCCACCAATTTTAAAAATGTGAAAAAATTCCAGGGTATAAAGGGCCAAAGAAGACATTTTATGTCAAAAAATGGCGGTGGACACTTTTTAAGAACACCGAAAAACAAATGACAAAAACTTTATTTTTTTTCCTAAAAAAGATTTTGCAGCTGAAATTCAAACAAATATTATACGTCTATTCCTTCAATAGCAAAGAATGGACAGAAAAAATCACCATTCGAAAATTCTGGATATCACAAGAGAAAAAAAATAAAATCGAAAAAAGTGTTTTTCACAGAAATATCAAAAATGGATAGAGATAAAAAGCTGAAAAGTTGGCTGAATTATTTTCATTCAATGCCCAATCGATCCCCTCAATATGAATCGAGAAGGCCGCGGGGGCAGATTTACCATTGAAACCCGGCTATACCTTTTCCCTTCTATCCCAAGAAGTAATTACAGACCACAGACCTCCAGAAACGATTCACTGTCGTCCAGACTCTAAGATAATTGGGCTACTCAATGTCAATTGAAGGCCCGCTTGAGGGACCCACTCTTGAACAGACACAGTCCAGCTTCGAAACACAATTAATTAGCTTAGAAAACCGCCCCCACATGACCAACACCCCTGTAGATAATTTCAGGGCGCGAGTGATCATAGGGTAAATACGAATTGCACACAATCAAACCTAAAACGAGGCTCTATGGGCTCACAATGCGGTGGTAGATGAGTAACAGTATTATCTGCGATATGATAATAAGGGCGGAGAATGAGGGGTTGAAAGTTAGGGGTTGATAGTTTTGATAATTAATGTCCGTATGGAGTAGAGATGAATTTGAGAGGATGGCGCTTTTTGATGTCGATGACGCGATGTTTTAGTGATGTTAGACAATAGGGGTTGATTCTAGTGGAATTTTTAATGGCGGAAAGGGAAGAATTAATCGTGCTAAGATGGTTTTATGTTGTTATTGCTACATGGTTGATGGGATAAGAATTAATTCCACCCTTTCTCGATGTGGAGTTACTCACGGTTTGAACTGCCACGAGTGTACTATTCATTATTCCCAACGATAATTATCAAGAATTGAGTTGAGAAGCTGTTGGATTGTATTACAAGTTTAAATTTTCTGGTTGTTTGAGTTTTCACGACGTTTATAAACAGTTTTCTGTGGTGGATTCCATTAATCATATTCTACTTCTAATTTCAACCCTATAAAATTTTGTTTTCAGATGTCTCCACACAAAATAATCTAGAGGTTTTAAATTAGGCGATCTCTTTGGCCAAGCAATAGGGCCCCCACGACCAATCCATCTGTGCGGACAATTTGCACACAATTTTCTCACATTCAATGCAAAGTGAGTTTGAATATTTGGCTAGGAACAATAGAGGGAAATTTAGTTGGCCCTCATATTTTTGCGGAAGGATTGAATAGTGAAATTAACCTGAACTTTTGGAAGATATCTGAAAACAAAAGTTAAAAGAATTTATTATGCAACGAGCGTATAATGATAGCGATAATTCGCTAGGTGATGTTTATATACTTTATCCACGACTACTGAATATATGTCTTGAATATTTCAACATTTGGCGATCGAGGCAAGACCCTCCTGTGACAAGCTTGGAAAAGTCAAGTTGAGATGAGAAATTTTTGGAGAAGGGCCTATTGCACCAAATACTTTTCACTTTTCACTTTTCAAATGAATTACGTTGCATGAAACGCATTCATAATTGCAAAGTAGAATGTGGAAATCAAGAAGTGTAAAATAAAATAAAAACACACTATTATTGTTTATTAAAATCTTCGGCTATCGATTTCGGAATTATTCCATCATCAGGCCAGTGTCTTGAATTAAAATGAACAGAAACTGTTTAAAAACATTAAAAATATTAAAATGGTTCTCCTCTGTCAGAATTGTTAAAATTTGAATTTTAGTCAACCTTTATTATTGATGTATCTTTCTTGTGGGAATGTCAAGGGAGTTGACATTGATGTATCTTTCTTGTGGGAATGTCAACTGGGAGTCAACTGGGAGTTGACATTCCCACAAGAAAGATACATCAATAATAAAGGTTGACTAAAATTCAAATATTTTTATTTTTAATATTTTTAATGTTTTTAAACAGTTTCTGTTCATTTTAATTCAAGACACTGGCCTGATGATGGAATAATTCCGAAATCGATAGCCGAAGATTTTAATAAACAATAATAGTGTGTTTTATTTTATTTTACACTTCTTGATTTCGAGAGAACATACTATGGAAGAATTCATTAGTAAAATAGAATGTGGAAACTCAAGTTCAATGTGAAAAGCACTTCGCAGAAAGTAAATGTTGAGAAAAAAATTGTGCAACATAATTAATTCCACTTTGGAAATTTGTAAGAATGCAAATTGCAAAGTTGCAAAGTATTTTAGTGCAATAGGCCCCAGGTCATTGCATATTTTGCAATAAAAAAAGCTTTAATTGATATAATGAAAGTAGATGTGGCCCTCGATTGACAAGGTATGCCCATATTTGTTAGTTGGAGTACTTTAGAATACTGAAGAAATACCAGTTTAAAGAATATTATATAAAAGCTAAATCTATGAAGCATCTGACAGCAGTGATTTATAATCTCATTATTCCCTTGTGATTAATGCGTATTAATGAGGCCGAGCACAGAGACGTACAATGGACGTGGATAAATCTACTTTCATTATATCAATTGAAGCCTTTTTCATAACAAAATATACAATGACCAGAAATCCAAAAATAACTCATGTGTCTTATTGCTGTCGCCAAATGTTACAATCTTCAAGAAATATATTCAGTAGTGGTGAATAAAGTATAGTATGCTACTCGCGTATAATGGCTATTATTATACGCTTGTTGCATAATATACTAATTGGCGACCGCCCCGGACTATATTTAGTAGTCGTGAATAAAGTATAGTATTCTACTCGCGTATAATGGCTGTAATTCACTCGGTGATTTAACTTCACCTCGCGAATAATAGCTATCATTATACGCTCATTGCATTACTATTTAACAACTACTTGTCATATTGACAAAACTATCTCACTAAATAAAATAATAATTGCAACATGCATAATATCGATAAAACGTCACATTTTAAGAAATTGTCTTTTGCCGAAATATAAAAGGCAAACCTGGTAACTGATTGTGTCCCCGTCTAAATAGAAACTTTCACAAAATATTGTTATTTAATTTTTTAGTCTTAATGCATTTATACGAGTAGTTTTACAGTTTCAACGCAAGGAAACAACATATTTAACATTTTCAGCTGGGTTTCCTTATCATATTCGACCTTCATCACCTCCCGACCTCCTCATCCAACGCTGTATCGCTTTGTACGCCCGCAGATACAAGCAGAGCAGATTATCCGCAGAATACAGAGGAGATAGCGTCGGGCTGGCGTCCTCCTCCGCCATCAGCAGGGCGCCGCCACCCCCCAGAGTTGGCCCGCCACAGGGAGATTCCTCGGGAAAAAATCGCTGGAGACGGCGCCCGTCTGACGGGCGTCTCCGCCGAGCGCCCGGAGCCGGGTTTACGGTCCGTTTTTACGGCGTCCCGGAGTTCTGGATGCTGCACGTACATCGAGAGATGTATGGCAAAATAGGGTTTTTCCAAGTTGCGGTTATGTTCTAAGCGTCAATGCAACGCGTTGATCAAATAGGATGGAATGACGAAAATTTCACACTATTAATGATACAGTGCTTTAATTTTTTTTTGGCAACCGTCCGGGATGTACCCACCCCCAGACTCGCTTCTACTACTTGAACGACTGCTATATCGTTCAGCCCAAATGTCCGTAATTTTCGAACCAACCAAAATGATCTCAAACGATAGGGTTAGACTACCTGATAACGAATTCGTAGTCAAATTCAATTCTGTCTGTCTGTTAGCACAATAACTTTCAAGGGATTGTCCTAGAGACTTGAAATTTTCAGGATGAGTTCGGGTCCCAAATGACTCGGTTAAGTTCGCTAACCAGCCAAATCGTACAGGGTGATCCATAAAATATGGCCATTAAAATTTTTGTTTCTCAACATCTCAGAAAAAACGAAACCAATCGAAATGGACGGCCAACTGCAAGATGCCTATAACAAGCCCCATGCAAAATTTTGTGGCCATGGTATGAACAGAAGCATGGAAAATTCAATTGGAATATTGAAATGAAGAAACTTCATATTTCCATCAGACGATATTCGATTCCAGAGAAATTTATTTTATGAATTAAGATTGATATACTGGATGTTCATGCAGACTTTCAAAAAGATCGCATCATCTGAACCATAGAAAATTCAATCGGAATATTGAGAAGAAGAATCTCTGTATTTCCATAACATGATATGCGATTCGAGATTTATCGAAATTTATTTTGTAAATAAGGATGATATACTGAATGTTATGCAAAATTTCAAGAAGAACGCATCATCAGAAACAAAGAATTTAATTTTTTTCTAAATTATGAACTTTTTCGATAATTTCAGATTTGTCAATTTGATCGAGCTGAAACTTTGCAGTGAAATGTTCAATGCCAATTCAAAGCAGTCTCAATAATTTGAGTCTCTCGTTATATTCATTCAGGTTTATGTCGTCGTATGAGTAGACACGTTCTGAGTTGCTCCGTTGTTGAAGAGATTATTTCCAGATTGTTTCCTCATTTTTCAATTTGGAATAGAAACAATTTTCACGTTGGTAACCATCGACCCTAAGAATATGGCCAATACAAGAAATAAAGTAGATTTGCAGTCTACTGTTAAGGAAACAATTAAAGAATTGTTGTCGAACGAAGAATTTCTTAACAAAATTTCAGACATTATCACAGATAAATTGGAACAAAAACTGAAACAGATGGAGGAAAAGATAAATGCCATGAGTGATGAGTTGGAAGAACATAAACGTACCATTCGAAATTTACAACAGGTTAGTGATGAGAAGATTAAGAAATTGGAATTGTACAATGACCGTATACAACAAGAACAAAGGTCAAACAACATTTGTGTACATGGACTCCCAGACGAACCGGGGGAAAATTTGAAAGATAGGCTTAACCATTTATTCGGTTCTAAACTTGAAGTTCGGTTAGATAACGAGGAAATATTGACTTGTTATAGAGTTGGAAAGATTTCAGAGTCGAACGTTTCAAAACCTAAGCCAATTATTGTGAAATTCGCAAGACATGACAGCAAAATCAAGATATTGAAAAACTGCGGTCATTTAAAGGGTTCAAAATTATTTTTATCTGAAGATCTCACTATATATCGTAGAAAGTTATTGATGGAAGCTAGGGAAACTTTGGGACGTGGAAACGTTTGGACGTCAGAGGGCAATGTTTACGCTAAAGTCGGAGGAAAATATATCAGAATTAATGAATTCGAGGACATACCCACAGTTATCTGATGAAAAGAATGAATTTTTATACTGATTTTTTTTTACTCAAATAGTTTTTTTGTCTAAATTTGGAATAGTTTTTTTTTGTCTAAATTTGGAATATTTTTTATGGACATGTTTTTTGTTTATAAGGTTGCGGAGCAACTTCCAGTGTTACTGCTCTTATTTTTTTAGGTCTATCTTAGAGAAAACGAATCTTGCGTGATTCTCGCTGAGGATGATAGATTTGTTAGATGATTTAGAGAATCATGTTGATAGAGAGACTGAGGTGTGTGGGAGTCTGGGTGAGAGTACATTGAGCTTGGGTGGTAAGAAGCTATGTAATATTTTGCATATGAATATTAGAAGTATAAAAAAACATTTCGATGAATTTGTTTTGTACATTGAATCGGCGAATATAGAAAAAATCGATTTAATTGTTCTCACGGAGTGTTGGCAAATCCACGATTTGAATGACTTCAAATTACCAAATTTTGATATTCTTCATAATAGTTCTAATTTCAACCAAAGCGATGGAGTTATCGTATATGTCAGAAAGACGATTAATTTTGAAACTAAAATTCATAAACTTGCTGAGACTAATCTTTTGGAAATTGTGTTCACATCGAATCAAATTACGCATACTGTAACAGCATGTTATCGTCCACCTTCTACGAATATGATTGGGTTTCTGGGGGAGCTTGAAAATTATTTAGTCGGGTTGAAGGAGTCTGATGTTAATATTTTTTTGGGCGATATTAATATAAATTTGCTCAACAATACTGATAATAATGTTATAAAATATACCAACATCATGGAACATTTGGGATTTTTTTCATACATTGATAAACCAACTAGGGTAACACCAACGTCTAGTTCATTGATTGATCACATCTTTATTAAAACTAAAAATGAAATTTCCAGAAAAATTGTTATTTATAGTTCAATAGTAACTACTCACATGACGGATCATTATTCATTTGTTATTACACTCTGTAGTAAAAATCCGGTGAAGCAAGGTAATGCTGCAACCACGACAAAGTTTCGATCAATTTTGGATGAAAGAAAGCTTGAGAAAAAGCTTAGGGGGGAGTCTTGGGAAGATGTCTTGACCAGAGCGGAGTGTAATGAGGCATATGAATTTTTATCAAAAAGCTGTCTAAGTATGTTACTGAATGTTCAAAGAAGAAAATGTATGAGGGGAAAATCAGACATATCTGAAACCGTGGATGACACAGGGACTTCTTGTTTCGATCAGGGAAAGAGATAGGTTAAAGAGGAAATACTTGAGATCATTAACAGTAGAATCCCGGGAAGAATATAAAAAGTATCGCAACTTTCTTAATAACCTTATAAAGATGACAAAAAACTCGTACTATGAGGATAATATTAGGCAGGCAGGAAATAATTACAGAAAAATCTGGCAACACATAAATGAAATAACCAACATTTCGGACGGCAGGATGGAGGGTGATGATTATAATGTAGTTGATGACCGGGGCGAGCTTTTGAGGACGGACGAGGAGAGGGCGAATCATTTCAATACATTTTTCGCGAACATCGGCAGAAAAATGGCTAGTAGAATAAATAATAAGAATATTCCTAAAATGAGTCACAATGAAACTAGAGTTTGCGAATCATTGTTCCTAAAACCAGTTGAAGATAATGAATTAGTGGATGTCATTTCTTCATTGAAAAATAATACCTCTTCTGGAGTTGATAATATTTCCGTGAAACTCATAAAGCGATTCCACCAATTTTTTCTTGTTCCCCTACGTCACATACTGAATTTGTGTTTCACCAATGGCAACGTCCCTGATTCTTTCAAACGATCCAGAACACATCCATTATTTAAAGGCGGAGATAAAAAAGATGTCACAAATTACAGACCGATCACAGTAATAAATAGCTTCGCTAAAATTTTCGAGAAATGTGTTAAAACAAGACTAGTTCGCTTTTTAGAGAAACATAATATTTTGTCCCCTCGACAATTTGGTTTCAGACAGAATAGATCTACTGAGGATGCTCTTAATGTCTTGGTGAGGAATATTGTGGAGAGCTGTGATCGTGACGAAAAATGCCTATCCGTGTCTTGGATCTCGCGAAAGCGTTCGATACAGTCGATCATAATATATTGTTGAGAAAGTTGGAACATATAGGGATTAGGGGGTGGCATTGACTTTGTTTGAGCATTATCTGTCCGGTAGAAATCAATGTGTCCAAATAAACAGCTCTTTCAGTGAATCTATACCTATCACAATAGGTGTCCCCCAAGGAACTGTTCTCGGACCAATACTGTTTTTGATATATATCAATGATATTTTCAAGATTGCTGATATGGAAGCTATAATTACATCTTATGCAGACGATACAGTTCTACTTTTCATGGGGGACCCATGGAACTCTGTATATAAAAAGGCAGAGGTAGGTTAGAGGAAGATTTCTTGTTGGCTGTGCTCAAATTTATTGAGTCTTAATATTCAGAAAACAAAATTTATGACTCATTCTTCAACAATCAAAGGCCAGCCCTCGCGGAATGTTTTGCAGATTCATAATTGTGACTGTAGTGCGAGCTCTCCTTGTTCTTGTCCAGTTATTTACAGAACAGATACTATAAAGTATCTAGGGATTATGCTGGATCAATATATGCGTTGGGATGTACATGTGAATTATTTGGTGGAGAGGCTTAGAAAGATGATCTACAAGTTTTATCAGCTTAGAGCTATTCTTGATAGAAAACTATTAATGATGGTGTATGATTCTCTAGCAGAATCTATCATCAGATATTGCATAACCGCATGGGGTGGGCTCACAGAGAGTTCTCTTCACAGGCTCAATATTACCCAGAAGACAATAATAAAGATAATGCTCAAGAAGAATAAACGATTCCCAACAGAAACTCTTTATAAAGAATCCGGTCTGTTAGACGTTCGAAAGTTATACATTTTCAGAACTTTGATGCGGATGGTGAAGTTTTCAGCGGAATTTTGCGGTGCTGGGTTGGTTGCGACTCGTTCAAGACTCAACATGGATTTGACTGTACCATTCTGTAAAAAAGCTGGTACACAGCGCTTTTTCCCATATCTGGGACCCAGATTGTATAATCTGTTACCTACTCATTTGCGAGGTATTACAACTAAGAGTAGATCGCGTCAATTGCTGTTATTTATTGTGGAAAATTTCGATGTTTTCAGGATTTGTTTTAGTTTTTTTTTTTTTGTTTTAACGCTCTCTCACTAGCTCCTGCACATTTCTGTCTCCTGTGAAGTTTAATATTGTAATAATTATTTGTTGATTTGTTAATATGGTGATTTGTTATGTTTGGATCAACAACACAACACAAGCCTAGCTTAGGTGTTTGATCCAATCAAATATGTATTGAATATTGTATATTTTCCTGAATAAAATTATCTATCTATCTATATCAAAATAAAAATTTGGTAATGTTGGAATTTCGGTGACCTTCAGATATGGACCGATTTGGTGTCATTGTATTCATTGGTCTTCCTGAACAATATTAGTTAAACCAAAGGTGGCGATGTGTCTGTTTAGAAACGAAGGCCAAAGTTCCGAGAATGTTCTATTTCACCTCACTTTTTTCACTATAAAAACACAAATTCACTGCTATATAATTTTCCAGAATATAATTCCAATTGTGCCGAAATTTTATTTATATATTTGGTATCAATCTCAAATCCCATATAATATTTTGCGGAAATAGTCTTATTGCTTCACCGAAGAACGAATGCACAAAAGCTCCTGCTCAGGGCTTCCTTATCTTTTTCAAGTTGCATTTTGCGGCCTAGTCCAGAAAGTAGTCCCGGCCTAGGCCAGGAATCAGCACGTTGCAATTGATCATTATCATTACAACGAAATAACGGCGGGCAGTTCATATGAAATTAAGGAAAAGATGCCCAAGATGATCTCCTTGAGCAAGAATTGTCTTAATACCTTAGTTTTTTCGAGTAGCATAAAATGAAAACGAACACTCCTCCTAGAGGTACAAAAGGATCATTTTATGCACCTCTTTGTGATGATCCCTATGATATTGGTGAGATGATCCCAGGGATCATTTTATCCCATTTTCAATTCACTCCCATATTTTCAAATATGAAATTGTGGAAACCAATATCTGCACTTGTAATAAAATATGTACTTTTGTTGTATTAAATAAAATATAGATTATTAACTGAATAAATAACTAAAAATCAACATATAGGGAAAAAAATATTAAGAAATACGAGAGAAGCCCTGAGGAGGTGCTTTTGGGCGCTCGTTCATTGGTGGAGCGATGATGTTATTACCTCAAAATTTTGTATAGAAGTTGAGATTCATACTAAGTACATAAATGCAGAATCTCAGCACGATAGAAATTATATTCTGGAAATTATTCAAAAAACGAAATATGTAAAAAATCAATAACTAAAGAAACTTCAAATTCCATGGTTCAGATAATGCGATCCTCTTGAAATTCTGGATAAACCTTCCGTATATATATATATCAATCTTCATTCGCAGAATAAATTTCACTCGAATCGCATAATCTTTTTTGGAAATAGGTTATTCTTTTCAATATTCCAATAGAATTTTCTATGGTTCTGTTAACACTCTGGCCACAAAATTTTTCATGAGGCTTATTGCATGTAGCCGCATAATTAAAATTTGATTCGCAAAAAAATATAGAAAGCAGAAGCGATAGTGCTATTCTAGACGGTTGCCGAAAAAATATATATGCGACACGTTCAAAAAGAGTTTTTTGGACTTACAGACATCCAAGACTCGCCTACCGCTCGTCTTGAAATATTGCTACGCTTTTCGTGCCAAATATGGAACAAGACTACTAGAATGTTACAACACAAATTTATGTATGGAAAAAATCGAATATTTTTCTCGTCAACAATATTTTCCTTACTACTACGCTTTTGGTGCCAAATATAGAACAAGAACTATTAGAATGGTACAACACAAATTTATGTATGGAAAAAATCGAATATTTTTTTGTCAACAATATTTTCCTTACTACTACGCTTTTGGTGCCAAATGTAGAACAAGAACTATTAGAATGGTACAACACAAATTTATGTATGGAAAAAACCGAATATTTTTCTTGTCAACAAGCTAGAAGGTTAATTTTCTGTGTGTGTAGTAACTTGATTTCACCGAATTCACAAAGTGTCAATCAAAAAACTCACACAGTGAGCCTCAAAATTCACAAGTATTGATTGATGTTTCCAATTTGATCAAACCATTTCTTCAGATTATTCACAGATTATAAGTGGTAGAATATTTTGAAATGGTCTAATATAATTTTTCTATTGGATTCACCAGAGGTTTTTGAAATTATTTCTGTTTTGAAATAACCATCACTAGCTAAATAATTAATAATTAATGAAATTGCCTGAAAAACTGTCACTCAATCAATTCTCATACCATAAATCTTATTATGAACACAAAGGTGATTCAATCTCAAATTTTCAAATGTTTCTTATTGTTTTATTTTATTATGGAATTTTCCGGGGCCAGTTTCCCGTTTCTGAATAAAACTGCTATGAATTTTTCAGTAACTTATTTCTTCATCATATGAAAAAACATTTCTGAAAGATGGATAAGAACAGCGTTTACAGTAAATTCGTTTTACCTTCAAAATTTTTTCGCATATTAATGTTTACTATCGCTCTTGGTTACTCGTATCATATCTACATTGTTTTATCACCGGAAGTTGACAGAAATTATTCAGTTTGCGAAGTTCTTATCAGGTGGCACTCGATGAACAGACTCTCCAAAAACGTTGCCAATTTTGAGCGATTGTTCAACATTTATTTGTCTTCTAAAATATCCCCTCTAAGAATATTATAGTGAACGTATTAATTTCAATTCGTTATTTATTATATCAAGAAAAACATTGCTGGGTTGATTCTCTTCTATTGAAAAACCTGGGAAAACTTTGTAATGATACTCATTCCATCCAGAAAACTTTCAGAAAAGCCCCGATCAGAAGCTTTTGGGCGATCGTTCTTTGATGGAGCAATAAAACTATTGATACCACCAAATATGAATGTTAAAGTCGCATCCACACTATGCCGAACGACATCATTCGACACGTTGAGGGCCAACACGTTCGATTCAACATCGGTGTGGACATGAATCATTCGATTCGACTTCCTTTGATCTGGACCGCGCTCATTCGGGTTGGAAGCGACATGATTCGATTCGACTTCTACAACGTCCACACTTATTCGACTTTGTCGAACGACACAAGTCGAATGATGTCGTTCGGCATAATGTGGACTATGTAAACATAAATAATTGAAAAAACTTAAATCTATGGTTCTGATGATGCGATCATCTTGTAATTTTGCATGAACATTCAGTATATCAGTCTTGCTTCACGAAATAAATTTCATCTGAATCGGTTATCCTGTTATGGAATATGAAGATTTTCCTTTCAATATTCCCATTGAATTTTCTATGGTTATTTCTACACTATGGCCACAAAATTTTGCATGGACATTCAGTGTATCAATCTTCATTTACGAAATAAATTTAATTAAAATCGGATATTTCTCTATGGAAAGATGAAGTTTCTTCTTTTCAATATTCCAATTGAATTGATTCTGTTTACACTATGGTCACAAAATTTCATTTCGATGGGTTTCGTTTTGTCTGAGATATCAAGGAACAAAAATTTGCCATTTGGGAACCGAACTCACCCTGAAAATTTCAAGTCTCTAGGACAATCCCTTCGAAAGTCGAAATTGTGCTAAAGGCCGGACGGCCCCACGGACAGAATTGAATTTGACTACAAATTGTCATCAGGGAGTAGAACCCTATCGTTTGCGACCATTTTCGGCTCAAAATTTGAAAATAACATACATTTGGGCAAAACGATATAGCACTCGGAGATCGAGAGCTCAAAAACGGAAAATTTGAACTTTCAGAAGCCTTTTCACTCCAGCTGAATCGGGAGTAATGCAATTATCTCAAAGCTCACCCTGTATATCTTTTCATTTCTACACCAATCTGCCTTTTTCCAGATCGGTCACTGCTTAGAGCAAACCTACATTTGACCGCACGTTCTACTTAAACGATGCTATATCGTTTTGCCTAATGTCTATAATTTTCGAATTTTGAGGCGAAATTGTCTCAAAGGATAGGGTTCGACTCCCTGATGACGAATTCGTGGTCAAATTCAGTTTTGTCCGTGGGGCCGTCCGTCCGGCGTAAACACGATAACTTGCGAAGAGATTGTCCTTGAGACTTGATATTTCGGTTCCCAAATGCATCGGTTAAGTTCGTTAACCATTCAAATCGTACAGGGTTCCGCAAAATATGGCCTTCCAAAGTATGTTCTTCAATATTTCGGACAAAACAAATTAAATTTTCTGGCTACATGCAAGATTCTCATAATGAGCCTCGTGCGAAATTTTGTGGCCATAGGGTAAACAGAACCATGAAAAATTAAATTAGAGTGAAATTTATTCAATGTATAAAGAGATTGATATACTGAATGTTCATGCAGAATTTCAAGAAGATCACATGATAAGAACTAAAAATTGAATTTTTTTAAATAGTACAGTTTTTACATATTTCAGTTTGAATAATTTCCAGAATATTATTTCTATCATGCTGAGAGTGCGTTTATACAGGGTGTTCCTAATTGAACGTACAAACGAAAAGGGGAGATTCCTTAAGTGAGTTTAAGAAAAAAATGTCTCATAAACATGGGGTCGCAAACGTTTCGTTTTCGAAATACAGGGTGTTAAAGTTTTAATCAAAACATGTTTTGATTATACGAGTTTATCGAATATTTATGAATCATCGCTACAGATCAGGAAAATTTCCATAAAAACTGACACTGAATTCATTCACCACAGCTTACAAAGTGGCCTTCCCATAATAATTTGAATTTTCACGAGGATTTCGAGAGAATCGTTCAAAATTTTTTTCTCGAAATCGTTGGTAGATACGACAAAACTACAAGAGACCGAAAAGTTTAGTATAAGAACAAAGCTTCTTTTTACATTTTATCAAATTAACAATTGCTCACAAAAAAAAAGTTCTGCAGAAGAACAGGTGGCAGTGTTCCAGAAAAAATATCACCCTGAAGATCTTCTATCGAAATTGCCATGTCACGCGGTGAGAACTCTCAAATGTAATATCTATGCCAAATTTCAGTTGAATATCTTGTGAAGTGTAGATACTATGAGAAAAAAACTTGAAGAAAATTCAAACTTAACACTCTGTATCTCGAAAACGAAGCGTTTGCGACCCCATGTTTATGGGACTTTTTTTCTTAAACTCACTCAAGGAATCTCCCCTTTTCGTTTGTACGTTCAATTTAGGAACACCCTGTATATTTAGTAGCAATCTCAAGTCCAATACAAAAACTCGAGGTAATAGCCTCATTGCTACACCAATGAAGCACCTGCTCAAGGCTTTCTCAAATTTTTATTCTCAAATCTCCCTCAATTGAAATTTTCTTGACTAATGAGACATCCATTGTTGAGAAATAGATCAGGAAGCATTTTACATTTCAGCGAATTTGTAATAAACATGACGAGTCAGTTTCAATTTATAGTTTCATAGCTTTGGCACAAATTCTCTGTTTGTAGTGGTGTAGATCAAGCAGTGATTGAAGGCGGTCCCCTTCCCATGAATCATCTCTCAAAATAGAACAATCGGTGAAGAGAACAATTTGAAATCACTATTTTCGGATATCGTATATATTAATAATAAGCACCTGGCCTGAAGTTGGTTTTCAAGTAGCAATGCGTATTTCCTGTTGAAATTAAACTCTGATCGCTGGGAAGAAAGACGATACAGGAAATGGAATATTTCAATTAGAATTTTCAGTAGCGTATCAAGACAAGGGCAACGACTGGATCTGAAGATGCTCAAGTGAAGAATGCTGTGTAAATGAATTGTTTCCATATAACCATTCGAGATCCAACTATCTTGTTCATTGTGTTTGGTTAGCACGAAGACTTATGTAGTATCATTTGATTCATATTTCATAGTTTCGACGTTGATCACTTGAAATTTCAAATATCAAACAGAGCATCCATAGACAGCTATTTCGCCCTATTTGGGGTTCTTCAGTATGGAGGAGATCTTGAGATCTCACTTTAAGAAAATTCAATATTCAATTAGCAATTAAGGAAAAACGTTATATGTGTTGAAAGCTACAATGGACGATTATACAGGGTGTTCTGATTTGTTTCCGACAAACTGAAATGGGTGATAGATCACATCATTTTAAGCAAAAAAGGTTTTATGAACATGGGTCCGGAAATCCTTCGTTTCCGAGATACAGGGTGTTAAAGTTGAGAAAAATAATTCGCGTTCTTTGATATGTTTTGACTGCTTCGAAATCCTTTCATGATATTTCGTATACGGGGGTTTTTTGGGACGATAAATTCAAATCTGTGGTCGATTTAGTTGTATTTTCTAGAGGGCGCCACCGGCAACCATTTCAACCCATGTAAACCGTTGCAACTTCTTTGTGCTACCCTGTACATTTAAAAAAAACCGATTCTCTCATCCTTTTTACTCAAAAAAGGTATACATCATCGAAGTCGCTAGGAGCAATTGTTTCAGAGAAAAATGAATTTAAAGCCAAAGGGTCTCAAAACTTCTCCAACAAATGATTCCCATTCAAATATTTAATTTAAATTCATTTTGAAAATTTCTAAGGCAAAATGCATGCGGATTATCTATTGCCCACTAATAAGTAGAAGTGGTATGCTATGTAATTGTTGTTTTTAAGTGTTCTGAATATTCATGCAATTATTTGAATCAGCCGAAAGGAATTAAAGAAAAAGTGAATTATTTTTCAACTTCAACACCCTGTATTTCGGAAACGAAGCATTTCCGGACCCATGTTCATGGGAACTTTTTTGCTTAAAATGATGTGATCTATCACCCATTTCAGTTTGTATATTTGAAATGATCGCTTTTAGACATATTATTAGAAAGAACGAATTTTCCAATGCGAGCTTGTATGGTTAAATTTAGAGACCGGACTAAATGCAACATAGAAACGTTGTTATATGCATGTAGATATGGGTGAAAAATGATTGAAATATACACAAATTTGCGAAATTGAATATGAAATGAATTTTAGGAACTCAAAAAAGAGTTATTTTCATTTCAATATAGAACATCAAAATATTCGAGTTTCATCCTAAACTGCAAATGGCGGCCCTTGCCTCACTTTTTCTACGTGACAGTAAGGAAGTTCGACGTCCAGTTAGTATTATAGGTCCATGGATAATACCTAGCTCGCAGCCATAGATTTATAATACTAACTAGATAGCGAACCTGTCAAAAATTTTGAGGTAAACGGCGGCCATTTGCAGTTTGGGTTGGATTTGAGAGGTGTCAATTTTTCAAGGAACTGAAATATTAGAATTAGCGACGTTACACCGTTTTTGAGGAATCTATAGTGTAATGGTGCATTATTGTACGGCATATGGTTGTTCGAATCAATGTATAAAAGAAGTTCCACTTCAATTTTTCAGGTAAACATTCACTTTCGTTTAAAATTAAAAAAATACTTATACGATTCGATTTTCAGTTATCCGCTTAAAAATCCGAAGCTTTTAAAAGCCTGGCTAGCAGCTGTGGGACGGGAAAATTTCGTCCCATCAAAATCATCCAAATTGTGTGGGGACCATTTCATTCCATCAGATTTTTTAGAAAGACCTGGAACTTACATCAGGCGACTGAAACCAACTGCTGTACCATCTAAATTCAATTGTTTTCCGATCAATATAAAGAAATCTACTGCGAGGAGGAAAATTTTACAGAAAAAAATATTAGTAGAATCCTCTACAGATGTTGCTGGAGCCTTGGCGACCGAAGAACCTGAGCTTCAAATTAGTGAAGAGAGTGTGAGGGAGATAAACGATGTGGAACACTTGAAATGCACAGTTGAAACACAAACAATTGTTACCGGAAGAACTATAAGTAATTATAAAAGAACCATAAAAAGCCTGAAGCAAAAACTAAATAGACGTAATGCTTGCAGCTAGTAATACCACAGAATACTGTGCTAATACCGAGGCTAATACTGCGTTCCGGAATGCGATACAAGTGATTCGCAAATCTGACAAAAGTCAACATTATTATTATTACTCAACAGACCACATATTTTGTGGAATTTGGTCGGATTCGCGGGATATCATCACATTTTTCGCATTTCGGAACGCATAAAAGAAAATATGTAACGGAAATATGCATCATAACTGGATCTTAGCTAAAATAGGCAAAAACCGCCGAAGATGTCTCAAATATGCAAATGCATATAATCTGGTCTCTAGTTATATTACACAGTTCATATTATAGGTTTGCATCTATCCGATCATCTTTCACTACCAAAAACAACATTTGCTCCATTCATTGACACGTTCCCATTGAATGTATTATTTTTGAAACTTTTATATGTGAAACTAGAAGTCTTTAAAAAAAGAAAATTGTCTAAGAAACTTCGTTGCTGACATTTTCAGTGTATTTCTGAATTGATGGGAAATATTTAAGGGTGTGATTCTTCAGATTTCATGAAAAAGAAGTTTCCATGAGTGTAGGTTCGGCAATGCGTTGTTTCCAAGACAGTGTGTTGAAGTGTTACTTGAAAAAGGTATTACGCCACTAATGGTCGATTACATGAGATACTTCACAAGCTGCTACTGAGCGAATTTAGTGACTGATTGTAAATTCGCTCAGTTGTAATCGTTTTGGCTTGTTGGCATGTGAACAAGCCGTGTGTAATCACAGTTGCTACTGAACAATCTGTGAGTTCTCATCCACTCGGTGGTTCCTGTTTCTTAAATTTGAAAACGTATTTGACATTTATCTTAGATCCTTGACAACGATACAAACATAAACCTCACGTGGATCGCTAGATTGTTGACTACTCAGCGAGTAGACAGTTTTATTTCTAATCATCACAATCTCACAGCTAATTCCTCGCTTCTAAATTCGCTCAGTAGCAGATTGTAAAGTATCTCAATGTTCAATGTAATCGACCCATAAGATATTTTGAACTAACTCTTTTCTTTATCTTAGAGTATAGCGTCTCTACTAAGTAATGTGTTGAAGTAATGACAAATACGTGTTTTCATGATCTATTTTCTTACATTAAAACTCGAATTGAACGAAGAATTCAAGAAAAATTGTTAGTTTTGAATATCTCAGTGGTGTAAAACTTTTTTAGTCCGTTTTTAGGTAACTCTTTAACACCCTGTATCTTGGAAACAATGCATTTCCAGACCAACATTTATGGAAACCTTTTTTCATAAAATGATCTGAGGAATCACTCCCTCAAATCTTTTGCATCAATTCTGCACATCTCTCATTCTCTCTGTGTCAAAAATTAAACACGCAACATTAAAATCCCCAAATCAAAAAGCAATCGAAAGAAAATATGTATACAAACATTGTTGAAGAATAAAACATGTGTAATCATAAGTTAAATAAGGTAAAAAAACCCAAAAAAGTCAACAAAAAGTGTTATAATTGTCTTAATTCTATTGAAATTCATGAAAAATTCAAAGAATATGAAGTATTCTTCATAAAATTAGCATTAGAAATAGATTTATGTCCTTTACGGAACATTTTTGGAATTGAATGGCTTCACGAAATAGCACTGAGAAGTATTACCAATTCTAGAAGAAAAAAATGTTGAAACAATTGTAGAAATGTATTTTCGTATAATATTCATCATATACAGAATAAATTAATTGAAATCATGATGATAATAATAGTAGACCACAGATTTTTCTGGTAATATCACTCTCATTCTGTTCATTTGATTCAAAACCCAATATCCATTGAAAGTTTGTTTTGAACCGGGCAATAAAATACATAATAAAAGGAAAAAACCAAGCCATTCTCAGTTTTTTATTGCAGAAAGACATTTTTTCTGATTCGTAAAACAATCCAAGCATAGTTTTATTCCATTTTTCAGATCCAGGCTTGCTGATTCACTGAATATAGCATTAATTTTTTTCCGTTGATCTCAAAATAGAAGGGGATTTAAATGTGTACTAAATTGATCATTAATTGCCCATTTTAATGCTCAATGTATGCTATTTTAACGTGCAATCCTCGTGGCAACCGTTCACGAAGTATTCAGAAGCACTACTAGAAATGTCAAAACTCAACTGAGATAGATACATAGAAATTTTATATCAAATATAAGTTTTGTGCAAAATGAGAATGTATTTCATTCAAGAATTCATACACAATTCATATTGAGATCGTCGGAAAAATCGCTACGCTTACGCGTTAAAATATCTGGATCGTTAGTCGCTGTCTTTAATAACCTGTTGATTACACAACTATTTGCTCATCCGATCCCTCACCGGGATTCGAAAGCTCACAGATTAAAAGTCAAATAAAAACGAAACAGAAATAAATCGCATAATTCGAAACTTTTATAATAATCCAATGTAGTGATTGCCGAGATGATTTCCAAATGAATTAGACAACAAATCAAATTTAAATCAAATCAACCAATGTCGTCCTGTAACACAAACATGAGCCTGTATGATCCAGAAATCCAAATTTCAAAGTTCTTTTGCGAGATGCCCTCGTATTTTCTCCGAGACGAGTTGGTTGAACTTGAAAGTGATATATCCTATCGGAAGAATGGGGATTTTTTATTTAATTCTCCATGTATATTAACAGAGTTGTTGATAGAATAAGTATATTCAAGATGCAATGTGTTTACTTAGGCCATGTACACTGTAAATATAAAGCGGTATGCAGAAGACTAAGGGGTAACATACCGGAGAAGATTTCTCTTCGCGAGCTTTGGGATGTTTCAGAATTCAACGAATATTTCAATATTTCGTCACCAATTAATATAACCAATCCTTATTTTACACATATCATCATTGGTACATCTTAAAATCATACTGTTTTCGTTATACGACAGAGCACGAATGGGAGATTACCTATTTTGAATTTAATAATTAATAAACATAAATTCAATCCAAATTTTCCTTTAATGAAGTTTCTGAATAAAAGTAACGTTCGAAACAGGACCTGAATATTTTATATTTTCCACATAATTTAAATATTCAGAATGCTTTTCAAACCAAAATTCGCGAAATTTCAATAAACCTATGAGCATAATTTCTGACCAACACCATCAACAAATGTGTTGTATTTTATGAACAGTAAAAGCAGAGATAATTATTAATTGATTAAAATCAAACAATATTAAAACTCATACTTCGGAAATAATTCCATCAACGCACAAAGAACATGCAAGGTGGTAATATCAAACAGAGCATCCATAGATAGGTAGCTATTTCGCCCTATTTGGGGCTCTTCAGTATGGAGGAACTCCAAATTATTCTCTACTTTCATTGTTTATATTATACCTACGTTCCTCTTAACGCATTAATTGTCACTTCGCTGTATTTTATACTACGATATTAATCCTACTAAAATCTAATCGATCTTGAGATCCCAATTTCCGAAAATTCAATATTCAATTAGCAATTAAGGAAAAACGTTATTCTGTGTTAAAAGCTACAGTGGACGATGATATACAGCGGAACTTCCCTATAACGAACGTCTGTATAACGAATTTTTCTGTATGACGAATTTCGTACAAGACATTGCACCTTGAATCCAAATTCTATGTTAAAAATACCCCTTAAAACGAAGTAAATTCTCTCTATAACGAAATATTCAAAGAACATCACTCTTTGAATGAGTATTGGTAAGAATGTATAAGGGTGGGTTTTTTTCCGAAAATTTTCCGGACGTAAGTAATAAATCCCGACCTTAACTAAATCATTACGACGGGCAGAGAGATCCTTCTGAAATAGTTTTAATAAATACACTCTGACTGTTTGGTTTCAATCTAACCATTACGCTAGTGTGAAAGTTGTGCGAAAATGTCTAAAAGGAAGTGCTTGAGTTTGAATGATAAACTTAAATTTATCAGTGAAGTCGACCGCGACATGGCCGACTAGAGAAACAAATTTCCTGTATAACGAAATTCCTTTATAACGAATTTTTTGCGGATTTAGCGCTTTCGTTATAGGGAATTGAATGATCGCTTCTAGACATTTTATCAGAAAGAACGAAAAATCCCCCTGATGTAGAATAGCAAATGGGACTTGTGAAGGTTTTCACCTAACTGTAATATCGAGGAGTACAATTTTACTCAGATATTAGGTACTTATGTTTCGAAATTTCGCAATTTCAGGAACGATTTTAAATTAATTTATTAGTTTCTTTGTTTGGTAACTGAAATATGTGGATAACCCCAAGTTAGCCGAACTTATAGCAAAGAATGTGAGGCCGCCTTAAGTCGGAGTGTTCTGTTCTGTACTAGGTACATGAATGTATCATGTGTTAGTTTTTGTGTTATCTATATAAGTGCCTATTTCCTTTCTGCGGCGTGAGTAAACCGGAACAGATAAACCACGGTGGTCTTATCTGGATTCTAAGGATGGAATTAAAAAATAGGATTACTCATAAAATCAGCTCTTGATCGACAAATGCGCATTGATACTTCGTACGCCAATGACAATTAAATTTTGCGAATTTTACTGTCATGAGTTTCTCTAATTAGGTTATATGGAAATAATTCACAACTCGCCGGAATCATTTCATTTTTTATATGGACGAATGAATGAATAATGTGTGAATCAATATCGACCCAACGACAAAATTTCGTGAAAATCCTTGATAAAAGAAAAAAATTCTGAATTAACAAAGATCTTTCCACTCAAAAAATAAGAAACTATTCGACATATTATATCGCTAAATTTTCGAGTGCAAATTAAAATGTAACACAGTTGCTTCCAATAAGTCAGATAAGTATTAAAAATATCTTTCTCTTTCTCGAAAAAGACGATTGAATTCTCCAAATATTATCGTTCATATTTCATTCCCAAAAATGAAACTTATTTTTATTTCAAGAAAGAAAATATTGTTACTACCGAAAGTCGTAATTTCTATTACGTAAATTTCATATCAACGGCGTCTGGCCTTCTGGCAAAATACCAAAAACTCTTGCAATTTTTGTTGGCGCTGAAAATATTTCCAGCGGTAGTTCTGAGAAGATTGATTTGAACAGGAAATTCATTCAGACTAACCCACAAAAAATTCAGAAAAACACTGACTTGCATTCAAGAGCTTCTTCGTTCGAGTGGACGGTTCGAAGGACAGTGTGAGGAAACCATATACGAATTGATACAACTTATGTTTTTTTTTGTTCAATACCATATGAGAATACAGTAAGTATTGGGCATTTCCACCGACTTTTAGGAAGAATCATTTTGGAAATAATGAACATTCAGAAAATCATAGCGATTATCCGTTTTATGTTTCGTCGTTAGGTTTTCGATATTTTTTTTAAATCAACGAAATAAGCTTGCGAATTCGAACGATCAGAATTGGCGGTTGAGAGTGACGTACGCGTTAGCATTAATTTCATTGATTGAATGTCGAATCACAGTTTACAACGATAATACTGGCCACTCTGTTGTGAATCGTCATCCCCACTAATTATGATTTTTCGTACGTCATTATGGCGCGAAGATAGAACTAAGTTGTCTAGAAATCGAAGTTTCAATATTTAATTAACCATTCATTATACAGGGTGTCCCAAAACTCGACGTCAACCCGGAACCAGGTGAAAAGGTGAGTAATGCTGGTTGTCAGAAAAATATAAAAAAAATCTAAGTTGCATGATTTTAAAATAATGGGCATTTAAAAAAACACGCAAAATTCCACATCCTGTGACAGTCTTTTCGCTGCTGTTGCCACAAATATCAACTTTTTCCAACTGTGTAACCTTGAATAATGCTTTTCTGAACTGTAATTAAAATTTGGATACCAGCTGCTCTAGGTTTCATAAAAATAGGGCTTCTGAGAAAAAAATTCAAAATAAACAGTTGCCTAGTTTCAACTGACTGTATATTGAAAACAAAAATGTACTACGCAAGTTTGGCATGTTTTGTCAAAAGTTGGCGCACTTAGTAAGGATTCCAAAATGGTATATTACTTGTTAAATTGTAGCTGGCGTAGTTCAAATTTATTTTCGATTGCCTTTGAATACACTTTTTCTTAAACTGCTTCCCAGTAAAAAAAGTCCAATGGATTCAAGTCCGGTGAACGGGCCTCGAGATTGGACCAGAACGTCCGATCCATCTTCCGGGAAGAAATGTTACCAGAAAAAAAATTTCCAAAGAAATTTCTTCAGAAAATATTTTTCTGGAAAAATTATTTTCTCTGGAAATTTTTTTTCTGGTAACATTTTTTCCCGGGAGATGGATCGGACGTTCTGGTCCAATCTCGTGCCGGCCATGTGCGAAATAAAATCAAAGTCAAAGTAGAAGTGAAAATATAAGAAAATTCCTATTGTCTAACTCTCATTCTGTAAAAACTAACACGATATCACTAAATGAAATCAAAATCGTTATTTCGAAGAAATTCGAAAAAAAAACTTCAATAACAATAAAGATTGGACCAACATCAGCGAGCTTAGCCGATATACAAGTCCCATTCCTGAAACTTTAAATTTTCTTGTTCATTCCAAATAAAGTTGGGATGTTTACGTCCAGACAGAAATACTAGAATTCTTCATAAATGTGTCCAACGAATTGGTATTAGGTCAGGTCAAAATCTTGCATTCCATTCTCTCAAGACCAAGAGCGCAAACAATCCAAAAGGGTAGCTTTTAAAGCACTTCCCAAAATACGTAAAATTAAGGAGTCCACAATCAAAAGATACGATTTTATTGATTCAACGTCGGCCACATCTTCTGAATCGATTTAAAATCAATTCCTTAGGCCTATTTGCATCTATCAGAACAGAGTGCGTCACTAGAGCAATAAATAAATAACTTCGTTTGAATACAAATAGATGAATGAATGAGACTCGCTACGCCGACTAAAAAGTGTCAATTGAATAGCATCTGGTGGTTGTTGATACCATCCATCCTAAATACCCCGATGTCTGTACCTTCCTAGAACGATGCCAACAATTTGTTCCTGTCCATTTTTATTTCATTGTTGTTCAGCACGGGACGTTACAGCAAGCTCTTATTGCTTTCACACTCTTCAGGTAAATTTCACGCCCTTTTTCTAAAATTCTACCTATTATTTACTTTGTACTTAAAGGTATTGTGGCTTATATTGATGGTTGGACGAAAGACTCAATTCGAAGAGAAAATGAAAAAGCTATGCAATTTACAGGTTGAATATACACATAAAAATACAACATTTGGTTCTTTGGCATAGATTTTGCGTGTCTGAAACTAATATTTACAGTAATTCAGTCTTATCGCCTTATTCTAGAACTATGTGGAATTGTTATGCTGGTCATAAACACTAGAAAATCGAAATACTCTGCTGAAAACAAATTAGAATACCTTTGAATGTTTGTGCACACTTTTTCCAATGAGTCTGGATTAATGAAATCTACAGCAACATTTTTAGCAAACGATAAGTTCTTCTCGAAGGTTCATCTGGAACTTCAATAAATCACTTATGGAAGGTTATGGAATTACATGTTGAACAGTTCGGTTTATATTTCTTCTGGAGGTAATAAACTCACAAAAATTTTCCCAAATAAAAAAAAATTGCATAACTTTCAGGCAGATAAACCTCATACATAATATTCAATTGAAATGAAAAGAAAGTAGGAAATGAGTTTAATGAAGAAGAATACGAAAAACAGATATCACAACAGAGTTGGAGCTTTTCGATCACGATTTTGAGTTACAGATTAAGGCAGAAATGATCTATTCGAGATGCAGTAAGTGAAGCAATTTATGAAAATATACAGGGTGTCCCGTAAATACCACGCGAAAGTGACACTGGAGATAGATTGACATTAGGTCTTTCAGATAGCATCAACATGACCTCAGTAAAAGTCCGCTGGTTTTCGAGATATCACCACTTTTGCAAACAAAAAATGAAAGGAAAGTGAGATAAAAGAGAAAGAAGAGCAAAAATAATGGTTGTTTGAAACGGTAGCGAGGAAAGAATATCAAGCAACATGTAATTTGGCAACAGAGGTGACACTTGTCCATTTTTCTTAATTTTTAATTATTTCGGAATAAACACATCCCTCGCGACAAAATTATATATTCTAAGGTTTTGACATAAAAAAATTGTAGTGTTGTATCATTTTGAAAAGTGCTGGAAATGGACCAGTTTTTACGATTATTTGTCATTCAGTCTGATTTTTTTCACATCATTCAGTCAAACTTAAGTTAACGTTTTAACTTCGTCATAAAATACAACAAGTTAGACATTTTTTTAAAAGGATTTTGTTCTAGTTCTCGGTGAAGTTATTACTTCATTGTTTAAAGCAACTATTCAGGGTAGCCTAGGTAAAAAAAAAACATGAGTTTGAAAACCGAAAATTGGAGATTTTTAAAAAAACACAAAAGTGGTTATATCTCGAAAACTGCGGACTTTTACTGAGGTCATGTTGATGCTATCTGAAAGACCTAATGTCAATCTATCTCCAGTGTCCACTTTCGCGTGGTATTTACGGGACACCCTGTATATGTAGTACTATTTTGAAATCAATTCGAGTTTGAATAAGTTTGCTAGTACATATACAGATGATTTGGCCGTCCAATAGTTTATACTGCCTTTTATTCTAAAATATGAAAAATTTGATAAAATGAATATGCTGTAGGCTACTAAAAGTAGAAAAGAATTGATTTCGATGTTTTTTTTGCATTTATTCTCATGCTGTATATAAGAAAGTTCTGGTCACCGAAAAATTCATTCCACCAACGCTTTTCGCATTCCCAATAACCGCATCAATTTCGAATACATAATATATACATAATTCACTATTTTATTCATTAGCCCACGACTGTCAGTACCACATGGCGTAAAGTGGTACCTGTTCATTCGTTCACACATAACCTATATCACCTACGCATTTTATGTCTCTTTTAGGATTCATACTTCTCTTATTGCCTTTCAGTTCCTTTCGTCAACCTACGTATAAAATACCTAGGAAAATGCATACTTTCGATATCCATACAAGGATGTTTTGACATCCAATAACATTAAGATCTTTAAAATTGGCGTTTGAAATCTTTAGCGAAGCTGTAGCGAAATATGATCAGATATATTATGAATAACATCAAATATCATTATAAATGATTTATCGAAATTGATAATATTCTGCAATATCCTCAGTCATTCTTAAATTGAAAAATCTTGTTACTGTTGAACTCTTTGTTCAAAATATTAAATCCATACAACAGATAACTAATGAAAACAAATTCGGAATATAAGTACACCTAAAGATCATGAAGTCACGTTATTATTCGTGATATCGAATGCGGGTGATTGACCCTATCTTACAACCCTCTCGCCACCACTGTCGTATCTACAACCTCCCCTGCAATCAACGACGAAACAGAAGTAAAACAGAATTGCCGGAATAGAAATAGGGCCCCAAGGAAAGCGGGACTATTGATTATTATCCGAATTCTCAACAAAACACATCATCGCATACCTAATTTAAACTCAGATTCAATCAGCGGGATCAATTTAGCAACGGAAAACTAATGAATATGGAAACTTAAAAGGAGATTGGGTGATATATTTAATAAATAAACATAGAAATTAACCCAGCTGTCAGCTGTTCGATAATTCCGCAAACCATAAAAGGGCATAAACAAAACTAATATATTCCGTGATCACACACTGATTTATTTGAATTTATTAGTCTTGAAATTAGAAAAATTTGCGTATTCCAAGGTTCGCAAAGCAGACTGGGTTATTGACGAAATTAGAAGTGAAGTAACCCGCACAGATGCAATATAAAAACATAATTTTCTCTAATACACGGAATCGGAAGGGTTCAATTTTGATACGACAATGAAACAAAAACACTAAAATTTCAATTACTTACCTTTTCTTATTATTAAACTAGCACATTATCATAAAAATACACATAAATGTTCGATTATTTGTGAAAACCAACACGCCCAGTTCACTGAGAATCTTTTACTAGATTATGCGGCGACGTTGTCACGTTGAGTCGCACGAGTTACCCGAAGCGATGTCAAAGAGTGACTAACCAGTAACCAGTTTATTTTGGGCATCGAATACGTGGTTTGTTTATCTATTTCTGTTGTTTGGAGAAATCAGTGTCTATAGTAAGTGTCATTAATATTGCTAAAAATTTATTAACAATGATTAACTGATAAAAACATCGTTAAGTGTTGCCATCGGATCCCAGAATTGTAGATTTGGCAAGCTGAGATTCGCACTTTGTGGTGTCTGTGGCGCCCTTAGTAGGGAATGCCTTGAACTAAATTCGGTAAACGCAGTGGCGTAGCATTGGTGAATTATGGGAATAGGGGGAAATAGGGTTTAAATCTATTAATTCTGGTTTGTCGTTTCTTCACTTCCTTTTTATTGAAGATAGCAATAGGATGATTTGGAAACACCGGGACAGCGATTCCACCAAAATTTGGACAGAAAATACATAATCTTAAATAATAGTATTTAACGAATGAAGTTCCTAAGAGAAAACAAATTTTTCAATTATTCTGAATTAATTGCAGAAGAATTGATGTGGAATACATAGTATATGGACCTTTTGAATAAGAAAAATAACTGACAATTTTTCCCCAATAAAAATTCAAGATACACTTTATTGAAATTTAATGGCCAAACCTAATTGTTCGATGTTATTAACGGCACAGCGTACAGTAATTACAAATATTTGGCCTCAAAAATATCGGTTTCAAAAATTATTATCTGTACTAAATATATGCTGTGCCCTTAATAACATCGAACAATCCGGTTTGGCTATTAAATTGAAGTGTATTTATAATTTTATTGGGGAAAAGTTGTCAGTTCTTTTTCTCATTCAATAGGTCCATATACTATAGTCCGTTCACGAAAGTTTGAGCGCATAGTAGGCGTTTGTTTATTGATCTGAAGTTAGCAGTATTTGCTGTCATAACGTAAAATAAACTCAACGTTGCCGAATGTACCCGGCTTCGTCCGACGAGTTTGTGAGTTATCAGAGAACTCTATGCAATATTGACAACATTGCGTATCGATCTGACAAGAAAATAAAAAGAACATTACCTAAAATTTTAATATACACAGTGAAATATGCCAAATTGTCATGGCCAACCGACGGCTCAACCTTTCGTGAACGGACTATAGGTATGTATTCCACATCAATTCTGCTGCAATAAATATTCAGAATAATTTATAAATAAATCATCATAACTTATAGAACAGAACAATTTTTCAATGAAGACAAGTTATCTGCAGATAGAAATACCTATTCATAATGAAAATGAAATGAAAAGCTTTATTATTTTCATGGAAAGAAATATCTTCGTAATGGTAAGAATTCCAGAAAAAAGTCAATAAATCAAATTTCAAAATATTGCTCCTGAGAGGTATTTGTACAGTCATATTTATTCACGTATTGAATATTGATGAGAAAATGTTACAGGATACAGGATTACTATACTCATCCGAAGATTTGGTGAATAAATATTTCAAGAGGTTTTTTGAATAAAATTATTTTATACGAGTGAAATTTTATCCTTGAAATATTTCATTCCATTCATTTATTTGTATCCCATAAAATCTTGTTATTTTATCCTTAAATCTGTTATTCCACACCGAAACTCAAAATTCAACATCATGAACATGACATTTTCCTTCGGACTCGGTCTTGAAAATTGTGTTGTTTATATCTCTGATTATACAGAAATTGTGATTGTATTTTTAATGATCATTTTCTTAAAATTGTATAGTCAGATAAAACCTACTTATGTTTATAAGTTATCATTAATAGATTATTGAAAACTATCTGTCAAATGATATTCAGAGCTCTTCAACATCAGAACGGAAAATTATTCTTTCTGGAAATCATACCTATAGTCCGTTCATAGTTTGTTTATTTATCTGAAGTTAGCAGTATTTGCTGTCCTAACGTAAAATAAACTCAACGTTGCCGAATGTACCCGGCCTCATCCGACGAGCTTGCGAGATATCAGAGAACTGTATGCAATATTGACAACATTGCGTATCAATCTGACAAGAAAATAAACTACATAACCTAAAATTTCAATATACATAGTGAAATATATGCCAAATTTCCATGGCCAACTGACCTCAACCTTTCGTGAACGGACGGATTTTAATTCAATAATGTGTGGATTACACAAATCTTTTTTATATTAGAAAAGTGAAGTGAGAGAAGGTACTTCTAGTTCAATCCTATATTTTGGAACTCAACCAGCACTTTGTATTTCCACTTAAATTTAAAAAATACGAATATTAAACATCCATTGGATTGTCACAGATAAATGGATAAAAACCGCCTAAACTGGTAAAAATTTCTAATGAATTTTGAATATTTTCGTAGATACTTCCTATCGGTCGTACCTAAAGTAATGATATTGATAATAATCTTAGGTTCTATTCTTCTTCATTTACATCTCTGATAATGATACCCTATCATTTAAGTTGTTATCTCTTCGATAACTGATAATTATCTTCATATTTCGAAAAGACCTAATTGCCAACCATTTTTGGCGTGCCGTTCTCAAATAATGAATCGTATGAACCAATAACATCTGGAAATTTCTACTCTTACAATAATAAGTTCGTTGAAAGTGGCATCTAACGAATCAACATCGATTAAAAATTTAATAAAGTCCTGATCTGAGTCAGAGGCGTTTGCGTTTGCTCGTTTCAAAATTAATATTATGAGATTGATTTCACACTAGTCATTTATGAACTCAACTTTTCTTTTGAGATATTTAATTATGTTTTCAGTGAAGCTTATCATTCCACGGAAATTATGAAAATGTGTTTGAAGTTTTTCATAATTTTTCTCTCTTCAGGTACATACTTTTATGCATTGGAAGCGAATTGTAGCCAAAGAACTATCCAGATAATTTATTGGCTTTCTTTGACCGAATTTTTTCTTGAGATTTGGATGGTTGAATATTTGTTGACCTGATTTCATCGATGTTCTTTACGTACAGGGTGACCAGAATTGGTGATTCCTGAACTACAACTTCTTAACTCTTTAGATAGTGAAATGGCACATTTCTGTCCTTTTTCTTCTACGAACTCGTTATGCCGTCTACCGCATTACTAAATCTTCTTATTTTCGAGTTATTAGCCCAAATTGGCAATTTCAACTATGGTCATTATCTCCGTGCCTGTTAATGGTAAAAACAGTGATTTCTCAGGTGTAACATTTTTACAGATGTGTTACATTTTAGAGCTTTTGTCACTGTGTTACGTACAATTCCAAATTTGACTGAATGTGTTACAGTTTGCGTTTTAGCACTTCAACAAAGAAAAAATGGTGCTTTCATATAATTTTCTTGAAGGAACGGACCAATTGGTTTTGGTGAACCTAAAAAAGATCTCCACATTCCCAAAATAACAACTACATTAATGAATTCGAAAAAAAAATATTAATACAGTTTATAGAAGGCCGAAAAAAAAGCTGGCTATAATCTTGAAACAAAAAATATTGTAAAAACACTATATTCATAGGACTCCTGTGGCTCAAAATTTGCTGAGGGCTTTCGAATAATTTATATACACTCGAAAATAATAACCGTTTTTGAGGGCTCGTTTTGCCAAATGTCCGTAATTTTTTTGTTTTGAGCCGAAAAGGGTCTCAAACGATAGGGTTCGACTCCCTGAATACGAATATGATTCGAGTGAAATTATTTTATGAATGGAGATAGAATAACTGAATGTTCATTCCAAATTTCGTGACCGTAGTGTTAACAGAACCATAGAAAATTCAATTGGAATATTGAAAGCAGCATCTCTCTATTTCCATAACAGGATATCTGATTCGAGTGAAATTTATTTTGTGAATGGAGTTCGGTTAACTGAATATTCTTTTTAAAATTTGTAACCATAGTGTTAACCGAACCATAGAAAATTAAATTGAAATATTGAAAAAAAAATCTTTATACAGGGTCTTTATAAATGATTGTAACAGCGCAGTTGGCTTTGCATTGAAGAATACCAATCTCTAACCAATCAGAGCATAGCATGATCACAGAATTCTGTGGTTTGCATAATCCAAAGCCAACTGCGCTGTTACAATCATTTATAGAGACCCTGTATTTCCATAACAGGATATCTGATTCGAGTGAAATTTTTTTTGTGAACGTAAACTGATATACTGAATTTTCATGCAGAATTTTGTTGCCATAGTGCTAATAGAACCATAGAAAATTCAATCAGAATATTGAAAAAAGAATCTTTATATTTCCATACAGAATATTCGATTCAGGTGAAACCCATTTTATGAATGAAAACTGGTTTACTGAATGTTCATGCAAAATTTCAAGAGGATCGCACCATCTGAACCATAAAATTGAATTTCTTCAAATTATTTGTGACATATCCAAGACCTGCCAAGCAGATTCAGATGTCCAATTTTGAAAGCTTGTCTGAATGGACAAAGTTGCCGTGGACATATAAAGGAGGAAGATGAAGAAGAAGATATTTTTGACATATTTCATTTCAGATTCTGCATTTACATTAGGGGCCATCCATAAAGTACGTCACACTAATTTAATGAGTTTTTGAGCCCCTCCCCCCCCGTCCTTGTCACAGGTGGTCACATTTCTGAGGATAAAAAAAAATTCCAAATTTTCGTCAATTTTCAACATGCCCTAACTTTGAGAGGAATGGTCGTACATGGAATTTAAAAGAGGAAGTTGTAGCTCCAAATGTCTCGTTTTGGGATTAGAACTTCAGAAATTTTAAAATTCAGTGGTTTTCGAGTAATGATAGAAAAATCAGCAACAAAAAAATTCTCAAAATTTTACCACTTATTTTTTTCTTATCTACGAGCGTGGAAATTTTATTTTTGCATAATCGGTATAATGATGAGATACTTTGTTAATTCAGCTTTAGTTTATGTTTTTATTGACCTCAATACGTCCACTTCTCGCCGAGATATCGGTCTTCAAATGGGAAAGGATCCATTTGTCTTTGATTATCGATTTCTCAGCAACCAATGATCGCACAGAAAATTGAAGGAGGATTTCAAGACCTTAAATGAACTCCTATTATTGAACAACCATTGCTTATTCATAGAATTTTTTTTTGCTTCATGTCACGTCAATATAAAAATTTAACAAACAAATGGCTTTTGGTGGTTTTTGGAAAATCTACCGCTGGATCGAAAATATTGAGGAAACCAATACTGTTAAGGGTGACTTTCACAGTTCAATATGTTGATAAAAACCTTACGAAGAGAAAACTCAATCCAAGAGCCGTTTTTTTTTAGACAGGATTGAATTTTTGCAAAAAAATAAGGATCACGTTTTTTGTTCTGAGAAGATCATAATCTTTAAAAAAGGCAGATTTCAAAAAAAGAAAAATAAAAAATAAAATAAAATTTTTATTAATTCAATAACGGGTATTGCCACCCCTGTTTTCAATAACGGCTCTCAAATTCAGCCATGTTAATTGATCCTTTTAAATTTGAAGACCGATATCTCGGCGAGAAGTGGACGTATTGAGGTCGATAAAAACATAAATTAAAGCTGAATAACAAAGTATCCCATCATTATAACAATTATGCATAAATGAAATTTCCATGCTCGTAGACAAGAAAAAAATAAGTGGTGAAATTTTGCGAATTTTTTGTTGCTGATTTTTTATCATTACTCGAAAACCACTGAAACTTAAAATTTTTGAAGTTTCAATCCAAAACTAGACACTTGGAGCTACAATTTCCTTTTTTTAAATTCCTTGTACGACCATTCATCTCAAAGTTACGGCATGTTGAAAATTGCCAAAAAATTTGGAATTTTTTCTGATCCTTTAATTTTTTCCAGTAGTGTATGTTTATATCCACAAAATAGCACAATTAAAAAAAACGACGTCGTTCACTCAGCGAAAGCAAATTGTCGAATGAAAATATAGAAACAAAAACATTACCTACATGAGGTGCGGTGCGTTTGTCGGCATTAGTCAAAGGGCTCGTCGGCGATCGGCACGTGTCAGAAGCGGCTATGAACTTGCCAACAAAACAATTTTAACCGTATTGCCCTAAAGATAGAGTTGGACATATTTTTTAGTTAAATTATATTTCAAATTACGCGATTAGTACCTCTAGATCAGGGCTGTCCAGACCTGATATGATCCCGGTCCAATAAATCACTAAATAGATTGGAGGGCCGCACAAATAAAAACATATTTTGAAAAGGTTTAATAACGTTCAATATAGTTGATATTTAACTGTTACATTAAATTTCAGGTATTATCATTGTATATCTTTATACAATGGTATTAGTGCTTCAATAATTTATCTTTCACAATCTTTTCAATTTCAATTTTAATATTAGTTGTAGCCGGACGCAGTGCGTGTGTGAGTGAATTATCCGATAGTGAGGATCTATAGATTTTATAAAATTCATCGTGGAATCCTCACTTCCACGAAGATAGGTACTGCCCACCATCGAACCCATTTTTAAGCCGAGATTGGTTAATTTAGCGATCGCCAAGGAGCTTAAAAAAATCTATTCCAGACTCTGTTCTGTCCTTGTAGAAGGGGTCTGATTGTAGGTCGCATAATTCTAATTGATAGTCAGTCCCCACATTCTCGATATCAATTGTTAACGGATGAGTAAAAAGTGATATATCACTCTCTAATTCTTTAAAATCTATGAATCGCTGCTCAAATTCTTCAATTATTTCGTCAATACATTTCAGGTGATTGTTCTTCCATTCTAATATTAAAAATATACCACGGCCGCACAAAAATTGACTGCGGGCCGCATGCGGCCCGCGGGCCGTGCTTTGGACAGCCTTGCTCTAGATTTTGAAATGTGATGTCACGAAACTTAGGACCCTTCCCACCCCTTGTCACACCATGTCACACTTTGTCGACCCCTCCCCCCTTTACGTGTGACGTACTTTATGGATTTGGATGGCCCCTTATCAATCGCAAGTCCCATATTAAATGACATAACACTCAAAAGCTTCTGCTCAGGGTTGTTAATGTTTTATCTTCCACCAAGTTCATTTTGAGAACGGTAGCTTATAGAAGAGAGTGGTTAATATAGTATTCGTATAGAGTATTAATTTACCTCTACAATGAGTAATCAATTATTTTGCGGATGAACAGAGACCGAATTATTTTCAACGAAGGCCGTCTGGCCGTCCGTTCGCACAATAACTTTCGAAGGGATTGTCCTAGCTACTTGAGTTGTGTATAGTTCGAGTTATATAGGTCCATCTTGACAGAATTCGACTTGAAGAATGAAAAAGCTAAAACATAGAGAAATACATTTTCGATACGAGATACGTTTATGTTATGGTTACGTACATTGTGAATTAATAGGACATAAGTACATATTCGCAATAAATTGTAATGTATTTATCTCGGTCACATTCATTGAAGGGAAAAACCTGCCTAATCACTCAGGCAAAATTTCTGAATGAAATTTGCTCAATTATTTCGAAAATAAATATCGAAATAGATTCCGACCTGGTTGAAATTTTTCCTTTTTTGAGCAAGCGCTAATAAGTTTCCCAGTAAAATTTCAGTATTTTTCTTCAAAAATTCTTTTTCTTCAAGTCATTCCCTCTAGCATCATGCCAGAGGACTCCCTTCGGCCCGTTTCAGCACCCCCGCGACGTCTTCAGGCTTCAGGACTTATTTTGACAAACTAGCGCCCTCCGTGTGCGCTCATGTGTAAATTTGGGGTGTCCTGGGTTGTCAGCGGCCTCGCTGGTAAAATGGATGCTTCTCCAGTGCCGTAAATTATTGTTATCGCCATCGTCATCGCTCGCCCTGTCCGATTTGTTTTTACGCCAAGTTCCCAACCCTGATCGTTATCCGAGAAGCGGACAAGAGCCGGAAACGCTCGAAATATTGTAGTGAATCTTAATTATACGCGATTTTTCATGGCCGATGATAGAGGGGGTTCGAATTGAGATGAAACTCGTACGTTTTAATTGCAGTAATTCAAGATGGGACGATAGGGGACATTTGGCAGATTGGAACTGGGAGGGCCGTTCATAGGGAAAGAACTACTTGTGTGAACATAGATTGCATAATGGTGAAGACCGCAAAGTTACACCGACAGTTATAGTAACTTCATTCCACTGAAAATTGTTGTACAGAATGTTCTTGAATAATATCCCAGTTAACACAGGTTGTTCATTTCAAGTCCTATTCAAGGCGGGATATCCGTGGACATGAACTGTATATCCATAGGATATCCTATTGCAGATATATTTAGGATATCCGAAACGAACCAAATAAGTTTCATTCTAGATATCCATATCAGGTAACATCTCAGCATCCATAAGATATATATAAGAAATCAATATTGGATATATCATCTATGGAGATCTATACATATACATATTAAGTTATAAGTGAGAAAAATATATGTAACTTTCGGTCTGTTAATGAATGATTTTTTTAAGGGTTGAACGCATGAATACTAGGCCAAATTAATTCAACACTACTTTTATTTTATTCTTTTGTCAACGTTCAGGTTTTATATTTATAAAACCCTACAATTACGATCCGACATTAACTAACTCAATCATAATCATTAGAAACACCGTTACATTTTTATTGTCAAATGCCAATCAGCTCCCAAAATTTATCAATTTCGTAGTGCTTTCTGGGCATGGACGTTTGTGTGTGTGTTTATGCACTCAAATAAAATTGTCTAGTCCTAAAAACAACTGGAATCTGGGTACATGTCATTAAATGAAAAAAAAAATTCAAAACCACAGAGAATTTAAAAATCACAAATCTACAGTGTTTAATTAAGTCACCATCCATTCGGATATACGAAGGGTGGCTAGACATACCTATGTCAAGTCAAAACTGTCAAGGGTCAAACGTCCCAAGATTTGTATCTTGTATAGAGAACTACTTGTTCTATGATTTGAATGTTTCCTTTTACTTTTTTGAAAAGAAACAGAAATTGCAATAAAAAATTGGACATCCTGAAGACATACATAGTAGGTTTATGCTAACTCTTGGGAATGTCCGTAGTTGATATCTCATGAATATCCATAATGGATATCTATAAGACATCCAAAAAGGTCACACTGTCCTATACTATGGACGTCCATAGGATATACCAGAGCCATTTTCGGTTATCTTATGGACATCCACAATATCCATTATGGATATCCATAGCATATCCATAAGATAAACTTGTGCTATCTGGGATTGATCACTTACGCCACAATAGCATCTCACCACTCTTACAGGACCATATCCTTCCAATGAAATTTTCCATAACCAACTCGCAAAGTGGCTGCCCTATGTCCTGGATAGCCTCACGAATTCCATCTTTGTGATGTTGAATCGACGCTTGGCTATTGGCGTAGACCTTCTCTTTCACGTGGTCCCAAAGGAAGAAGTCGCAAGGTGTTAAATCACAAGATCTCGGTGGCCAATTGTAATCACCTCTTCGAGAGATAACACGGTCCTGAAACTTTTCCCTCAAAAGATCAATGGTTTCGTTGCTTGTATGGTACGTAGAGACGTCTTGTTGAAAGTAAACGTTGCCCAGATAAATACTATCTAATTTCGGCAAAAAAAAATCATTAATCATCTCTCGATAACGCCATCTATTCACCGTAACTGTTGCTCCTGCCTCATTTTCGAAAAAGTAAGGTCGAATGACTCAGCCGGACCATAAACCGCACCAAACAGTCACACGTTGAGGATAGGAAGGCTTTCAAACAATAACTCTTGGGTTTTCCGAGCCCCAGATGCGACAATTTTGCTTGTCGACGAAGCCACCGAGGTGGAAATAGGCCTCATCACCCAAGATGATTTTTCGATTGAATTCCGGATCATTTCCATGCATTTAAACGACCCAATCAGCAAAGACACGACGTTGTTGATGATCGGCCGGCTTGAGTTCTTGTGTCAACTGAACTTCATAAGCCTTAAGACCCAAATCTTTATGCAGAATATGGTGTAATAACGTTTGTGGAAGGCCTAATTCCAAAGAACGACGAGGAATGGACAAACCTGGGCTTTCTTCATCACTTTCGGCTACAGAAGCAATATTGTCGGCTGTTTTATTCTTCACTAACTTGCCCCAACAGCTCAAATTTTTCCACCAATTTCTTTATGGCGGTCTGACAAAGTGCTTCACCACGACCCAAAAATGTTTTTGAGTTTTACGAACCGTCTCTGCCAACTTTTGACCATTTTTATAGTGAATTTTGATAAGTGCAATGCGTTCTTGAAGCGTGTATCGTTTCATTTTCATTAGAGGCGCAGTTTCTACTTGTCAAATATCAAAAAATGACAGCTTCAAACGTGACATCTCCCGAAATAGCGGGCTATTCAAAATAACACCTCTTATTGGAAAACCCTCTAGTAACTTAATTCCACTGAAAATTGTTGTACAGAATGTTCTTTACCAATCTTGATCACTTACGCCACAATAACCTCTCATCTGTGTGTCTATTCATACCTCTCAAAAATTGCATAAAAACTTAAACTCCAAAGAAATTTTCATTGAGTTTCAACATCATCGAAATTAATTGCATATGAAGAAGTGCTTTCAGCAGAAATTCGGCGAACCATATCTACAAATGATATTTATCCATCTGAGAAAGTTGTAGTGAATCTTGATTACACGCGATTTTTCATGACCGCTGATAGAGCGGGTCCGAATTGAGATGAAACTCGTACATTTTAATTGTAGTTGTTCAAGATGGGACGATAGGCGACATTTGGTAGATTGGAACTGGAAGGGCAGTTCTGATGGTGATGGCCGCAACGTTACCATTGCAGGCGACAGTAATAGTAACTTCATTCAACTTGAAACGGTTTTTCAAAATGATCTTTCCTATTCTTCCACAACAGAAGAAAGTCATAAGAAAGGTGAACTGCCCAAAATACACCAAAATCATTTCCCCCTTTGCCGATTAGGTTGAAAATGGTTTCAAATGAGAGGGTTCTACTCCCTGATGACGAATTCGTGGTCAAATTCAATTCTGTTCGAGGGGCCGTCTGGCCGTCCGGTCCTCCGTTAGCACAATAACTTTCGGAGGGATTGTCCTAGAGACTTTAGGGTGAGTTCGGTTCCCAAATGGCTCGGTCATAAAATATGGCCATTCAAAATGTTTGTTTCCTGAATATCTCGGACAAAACGAAACCCATCGAAATGAAATGTTGCGGCCATATGCAAGATTCTCATAATAAACCTCATGCAAAATTTTGTGGCCGTAGTGTAACAGAATTAAAGAGAATTCAATTGGAATATTGAAAAGAAGAATCTTTATATTTCCATAACAGGATATTCGATTCAAAATGTTGTGGTCATGGTGTTAACAGAATCATAGAAAATTCAATTCGAATATTGAAAAGAAGAATCTTTAAATTTCCATAACAGAATATCCAATTCAAGTGAAATTTTTCTTTGTGAATCACGACTGATATAGGTACTGAATGTTCAAAATTTCAATTGGATCGCCTCATCAGAGCCATAGAATTTAATTTTTTTAATTTTTAATTTTTTAGATGTTTCATTTTTTTTTTATTGCTCCACCAAATAACGACCGCTCAAAAGCTCTTACTCAGGGCTTTTCTCAATTTTTTATTTTTGGTATTTGGTATATGAAGATACCCAGTCTGGTAGAAATTTTGACAGGTTTATTGAATATTTCCCCCTGTCAAGAATTCTGTTTGAATGCAGGTCATTTTCTCAAAATCACAGCGACAATTACATTGAAGAAAACGAAAAAACCCAGCGGCCATCTTCCCGTAGACAAATTGACAGGTAAGTTGGCAAATATTTCCCCGAATTACACTCATGCGTCGAAATAACCGAATAATTTCGCATTCCAGCTTGTCATGTAAGAACTGCATCCAGTCATATTCACATTTCAAGAGGAAGATCCAAAAATGCACTTTAATTCATGCAGTTCTTTGACGAATGATCGCTAATTTTTTTTGCACCTTTGCAGTTTCTACAAATAATTAATCATCTTGAATGACTGTATCCGATCAGCGCAGATTAATCAGAAACTAAACTAATTAAGTGATAGGACATGTCACTTAAGCGCATTTCTTTCATCCTGTATATTAATTTGATTTGTCCCTCCATTCCCTGCCATTATCTCTAAACACTTTTCATTATTCAATTTAAATTCAAAGAGTTTGTAGCTCCAATAGTCAAAATTCAAAACACCCTCGCCCCTGAAATAATGCATCGTTTAATCGTCAAAAAGAATCTGCATGATTCAGAACGTAATTGAGATAAATATCTTTCGGGAACGAAGTTTTGGGCACGTATTACAAAACAATTTCGATTCTCTCGATTGTGGGGTTCCCCTGCACTCTCCTATATGGATGCTGTATAGACCTCCCGACTGCACCACGATGAGCAATAAAGAACCATGTCGTCGAGTTTCCAATGAATGGCAACCATAAATAACCCATTAAGGGATGCGTTACGACCCTCCACTAGACAGGGACGTATAGGTAGGATTTTTCACTCATTCAATTATTTCTTTAAATGAAGGAAAGAAAACTTGACATTTTTGCTTACTTCATTGTAAGTTTCCATCTTGAAACAAATAATTTCTAACAATAATAAAATACGATTTGTCAGTTCTTACACTCATTACACTTAATTTTACTCATATCGTCAAGTCTTGTTGAATGTAAAAAGACAATTTTTGGTATGTGGAATTTTCACCATCTTATCACTCAAATGAAATAATAAACCAGCAAACATTTTTTTTATATAATGGTAATTACAAGCAATCAGAATAACACATTCTCTAAGCTCATTTGCTGGCTTCAGAGCTGGGTGTTCCTAAATGTCTTGGAAGGGGTCTATCTTATCCAGTGACAAGTCCGCCCTCAAATCTGCTAACCATTTTTGTTCAAGTCGCCGATCGTTCTGCAATTGAGCCAGTGGTTGTAGCAGAGCTGTGCCGAAGTCTTGTGCTTAGTGCTCGTGAAAGCACTCGAAGCACTTTTGTGCTCGTAAGCACTCTGCTCGGGAGCACTAGATTGAACCGGTGCTTAGTGCTTGGTGCTTCGCGAATTTTTTGAAAGGGCTTAGTGCTTAGTAATTCGAAAAAGTGCTCCAAAGCACTTTCAGAAATTACCAAGCACTAAGCCTCTTATGGACTTGTCGGAACATGAAAATGACGGACTTTCGCCTGATTGGAATAGACAAAGAACTAAAATATTAATTTTTTATGGTCAACCTCTATGGATATCTAAGTTGTTGAATGTTTTCTTTATTATAACTCTGATGTTAAAAAAACGATCTCGCTCTATGTTATGGACTGGAACAAGTCTTTATGTTCCCATTCTGTTGACACGGAGAAATTGTTATGTTGTATGGCGAAATTTTTTTGGGAAATTCTTTGGAACAATGCGACCTTTTTCTGATCTACGATTCAAGTTTCTATAATCATGCTTTCAAGTTATTTATTGGCAAATATTCAAGTTACAGTCTGTTCACTTAATGAATGACATAAAGAGCTCAGAAAACGTTTTTTCATTGCAGACAGCATTTTTTCTAGCTTCGCCACAAGAAAAATTTCCATCTGATTTGTTGCCAAGACGTCATTGTCTTTCTATAACTTTTAGAATTTTATTATCTATTTAAGACCACATGCTATTCTTCCATTTTTTTATATGACGTCATGGTGCATATTGGACTTGCTGAGAAAAAACTATTGTTAATTTCAATTATGCCAAGCTCAAAACACGATAACACTGGAGAGAAAAAATTTAAAGCTAAGAGACATTTGGATGGAAAATACAAAGGTTCGTTTTGATAAGTGCTCGTGTAAAATAATTACTTTTCAAAAGTGATTAGTAATCGCGATTCCTTAAAAAATGAGGGCTTAGTGCTCGAGATTCCGGAGCACTTTTCAATAGGGCTTAGTGCTTTAAGCATTTTTCTTCAGTGCTCGGCACAGCTCTGGGTTGTAGTAAAGTGTTTGTGTGGCTCTAAAGCTTCGTGTGATGTTTGTTGCTTTTTTCTCTGATGACGTCCTTTACGTACGGTGCCTTCAGCTCGTCGTGTAGGGTTTGATTTGTTACGTACCACGGGGCATTGGTTATCATTCTGAGGATTTTTGATTGGCCTCTTTGGATGATTGACATATTTGACTGACTAGTACATCACCAAATATCGATTCCGTAAGTCCAAATGGGCTTTATTATAGTTTTGTAGATAAGAATTTTGTTCTTAAGTGTTAAATTTGACTTTCTTCCAATGAGCCAATGTAATTCCTAGACTTTCAGGTCTATTTGTTTTCTTTTTTTGACTACGTGTTCCTTCCAGGTAAGTTTTTTATCCATGCGTATTCCCAGGTATTTCACTGTAGGGGATTCCGGTATCCGAATTTGTTCACTTGTACTGGCGAATATTGGCCCTTTCTTAGTGTGAAATTGATTTGTACACATTTTGTTTCATTGATCTTTATTCTCCATTTATGCAGCCATTTTTGTATTTGGTCCAAGTGAGTCTGTAGCAAGTGCTTCTACTGGGTCCTCGTCGCTCGCTAGTATGGCTGCGACATCCGCGAATGTGCCCATTACAGTGTTTGGGTTGGTTGGCAGGTCTGCTGTGTACAATAAACACAATATTGGGACGAGAACGATACCTTGGGTACTCCAGATGATATGGAAGAATTTTTCGCTACTTTATCATTCACTCTTACCCTGAACTTCCTTGTATCTAAATAGGATTTCAATAATTTGAAAAAGGTTATATGAAGATATTTTTTTCATCTTGTACAGTAGGCCAGGGTGCCAAACATCATCCAAAGCTTGACTTGCGTGAAGAAATGCTGAGGAACAGTACCTTTTTCTTCTGTTCAAATGATTGGCTTAAGACATGGCTTATTCTATGAGTTTGTTGTTCATTCACTCTCTGTCCAAAATATATGCTTCAAATCAGGAGCTCATGAGCTTGAATCTTCCAAAACGAATACAGTAATAATATTCGAAATATTTTGTGTTTTCAAATAGTCAAATCTGTTCCAAACTCCTCCCCCCATGAAACCAACCCCTTAAATTCGCATCCGTTTACCAAAAACAGAAATCAATCACAAAGTGATTTTCATCATAGAAAACGAAACGATCAAAAACATCAGACTACCCCATGCATCATCCCTGCTGTATCGGCGGCTTGATGAATAGCCAAAATATGAAAATTCGTTACTGACGGCCCACTTAGTCGTACTGACGCTGTTGTTGTTGAAAAACTGAATCAGTTCATTTCATTTTTTGGGGGAAAATGCTCTTTCTTTAAAAATAGAAATAACCGAATGCAGTTTTTCAATGATATACAAGCTAAAGTGTGAAATAATCCGGTTTTTGACGCACGAGTGAAATTTGGGAGAATATTACATTTCAAGATCACGAATCGCTGATCATGTATGTTCAAATAGCGGAGATCATATGATGAACTGGAACAACACAAAGATCCTGATGACGGAACCTGATAATTATAAAAGGAAAATTAAGGAATCCACATGTATTTTGTTTGATGAAGTAGATAATTGGCCGATTGTTCTGTTGGAATAGATTGTATTTGGATTGATTTATTGAAGAAAGAAATGACATCACGAAATCTCAAAATTAAATAAATCAACATATCTATTTACTGACAACTTTCAATGTCAATTAGACTGCAAATGAAAAAACACACAATTCTGAAGATTTATAAGTTTATCTGAAGAAGGTGTCTGATATACACACCGAAACGTTACATTGTCTTTTCAATTATATCCTTCTTCAGTTTTACTGTTAGGCAACAATTTTTCAAGACCAGTTTTTGCTCCTGACAAATAAGTGCAAATAATCTCTCAGGAGCACTTCATCTTAATTAATTTTTTTTAAATTTTTTCTGGAAGACTGGAAGTGAAAACCTATAAAGTTTTTAGAAACGCAGAATCCTTCCAGGATATATTTCAATCGATATTTGAATATTTCTCTTGCTTTCTACAATGCAATCATTTTTGACAGGAGGGACATATCCATAATAATTTGGAAATTGAAGACTTCATTATGATATGATATTTATTATTACATATTATATTTGAAATATTTCGCATTTTCAACAGGCGAAACGGCTCCAAAGTACCAACGACCCTTTTTCCGCCCCACAAAACCAACCCCAAAATTCGCATCCGTTTACCAAAAACAGAAATCAATCACAAAAGTGAATTTTCATCATCGAAAACGAAACGAACAAAAACATCAGACTACCCCATGCATCATCCCTGCTGTATCGGCGGCTTGATGAATAGCCAAAATATGAAAATTCGTTATTCACGGCCCACTAGGTCGTCCCGACGCCGGAAGTGCGTCAGCACCGGAAACATCGATGACTCCGCCGGCAAAGAAACGAACAAAAGTTTCCTCTTCCTCTTTCGGGGGGAAGTCTAGGATAGATTGATATTAGACGATTTCTTTTATGGACTTGTTTACTGTTGTGAAAGAAAAACTGCCCAGGACGATGCTTCGAAGGGGATTCTGGATGACTTTCCGGAGTTGCGATTTTGCCCCGATTAATTGTCGGTTATTGGTAAAAATGGCTGCAGGGGATTTCGAGGATATATTTGTATTTTATTCATACTTAACGCTTATGTAGAGGATGTATGAAAATTAGGGGGTACAAATTACTATTACTTCCTTAATTTTCTTTCTGTCTCATGTGTTCCATCAATTCTTCAACGTTTTTACGTGCCACAATGTTAAAATTCGAAAGAATCATTCATTTTCTGCCAAATATTGTTTCTTCTCCTCCATGATTATATCTTCTTCGTACAGAAGGCCTGTGAAGATTTCAATAAATTCTTTATTCTTACGTTTTCAACAATATTGTTAAATGAAGAAATGCAGGTTAGAATCTGGAAAACATGACCACTTGAATTAGGTAAGCCAATGCTAAAAATATAAGACTGTAATTACATAAATATGTCGAGTATATCACTGTTCAACTGCAAAATACTCTTTTTAATGCATTGAATGTTATGTTTCCGATGTGAATTTTCGAACCTGTATATTTAGTATGTTTTCATTTCTTCAACGTTTTAACACTTAGCAATGTTAAACCCCCAACTATTCATCATACTTGGTGATCTCTCTTTCGGTGTAGAAGTTTAGGACATAGACAACATATTTAAGATATTTTGATATTAAACGATTTTTCTATGGATTTGTTTACTGTTGTGAAACAAAAACTGCCCAGGACGATGCTTCGAAGGGGATTCTGGTTCTGGATGACTTTCTGGAGTTGCGATTTTGCCCCGATTAATTGTCGGTTATTGGTAAAAATGGCTGCAGGGGATTTGGAGGAAGGGTAGATGGATATATTTGTGTTTTATTCATAACGCTGATGTAGAGGATGTGAAAAAATTAGGGGGTAGAAATTACTATTAGGTAGTTCATTATTATTTTTTTCATGATTTACGAGTATGTATATGGGTGGTTCTTTCTGATCATCAACGTTTCAATACTTCAAAATATTTTACCCCGAAGAAATTTTATCTATTTCAGCAGATTCTTGTCACTTTTGCATAGTATTCATATGTTGCTAGTTCTTTCGTATACAACAAGAGGTAAACATCTGATACACTTACCTTATTTTATACGAGCAGGTTGCGGAAAGATCCAAACTATTTGGCTGTTGAAACATCTTCTTCAAGTGTGGTTAGACCTTTCAGTTCAATTTTTAAAATAATCTATAAAAGTGATATAGTGCAAAGTCAAAACTATACAGTGGATAACTAATCAAATCGACGTTTCTAGATCTCATAAATGCAGGTAATTGAGCTTTTTTCGCCGATTGGTTTTTCTCATTTTTTTGGAAGAACTATGGCAAACAAATACTTGTGTGTCACTCAGAATTAACTGTTCAACGTTGGCCTTGTCGAGTTTTTACCAATAAACATAAACCATTTGCTGGGAGTGCTTTGGCTTCGAATAACTTCTGTTGGTTTTGGTTCATATTCAAACTCCCATGTAGTATATTTCTTTTTACCCTAGAATTCATACGCTGAAAGCAAGATTCACCACCTATCACAATGTTACAAACGTATTTTTTTAGCATTTTTTTTCGATGATTCACAAATTGTGTGGAATTCATTTTTTGACAGTCAAATGTTCAAGCAATATTGAATAATTACTGGTCTCATTAATGCCTGAGGTTGTCCCGAAGAGCATCTATCAATTACTGACTCTGACCAACTCTGAAAAATTTGTGTTTGGAGATTATTATTATTATTAAGAGGGGTCGTTATGGTCGGATTAGCCTTCCGGGAACAGCACGTGACATCTTCAGGATCTCTCTGGTTTGGGTGAGTAAATGAAATCATCCCGTATTTTCGGACTCAGTTTCCAGAGGGGCTGTTTCTCCAGAAGGTTATTCTGTTGTTGTCTTGGAGCTATCATAATCAAGAATTCGTCCTTGATGGAGCTCCATCACCCAAGTTCAATTATTAGGTTTGTTCCATCAGCTGACTTTTGTACGGTAATTTGACGGTCACGAAACTGTTAGTAATCGATTTTATGCGCATGTCTAAACTTTGACCGTACAAGAACCGACGAAGATGTTTGGAAGGGTTGGAACGAATTTTGACTGTTTGTTGACCATACCATATGCGTTAGACGGAACCATAGATCAATAAAGTTTATTTATCTACCAATAAATGAATTGAATACTCACTATGATCCTCGTTTATTGTTTAATTCATTTTGTTTTTCAGAAAATAAGTATATAGCAGAGACTCTGATTTATAGGTACTTTCACCGGCTTGTATCACTAAGAGAAAACAAAATGGTTCCATCCATAGATAAATAAACTTTATTCATGGATGGAACCATTTTGTTTTCTCTTTGCGATACAAGCGTGTGAAAGTACCTATAAATCAGAGTCTCCGCTATATACTTATTTTCTGAAGAACAAAATGAATCAAACAATAAACGAGGATTATAGTGAGTATTCAATTCATTTATTGGTTTTTCAACTAACTTCTGCTTTATTTGAATAGGTTACCAAGAATATATATTTATGCTTCCAGAACACAAACCCCTTACCGATAGAAATTTTTGATCGAATATGGGAAAACGGATAACAAAATTGCACTTTACAAACAAATTATTTGGAATTGTGTGCTCATTCCAGAGACACTGCTTGCTGTTTACATAGAGAAAGAATTTGTTCTATGGCTGTTTAATCTGAAACACGTGCTTATTCTTACTGTGACGGTCTTTTAAATCAAAAGTACACAGGACTGCGCATGACAGTCCAAACAGTACTTGCTCCAGACCAGGGATCGAAATTACGATCACAAAACCGTTCCACTCACGGTCCCGAAGCAGGATGGAACATAAACGAAACGTTCTCAAACGATACATTTTCAGTTGGAACACATTTTTATCTATTGCGCAGAATCCTGACGATCATTGTACGGTCAATTCTTGAGTTGGAACAAACCTATTGAGGTAATGTTACTGATTTAATACGAGTTGAAAGTTCTGAGCAAGCTCAACCTAAAAAATTTGAAGTTTTGCGATAGATTCTTCAGTTGCCTGCTCGCAACAAATGGGTTGTCCTATTTATGAATATGAAAGGCAACCCTCGTACTATGAATAACTCTCATAGATCTAGATGAAATATATCCTTGAAGTACGTGAACTGATTTTCTATGAATATTCAGCATGATCGATCTGAATAATATCTTTCTTAATGATATTGTTATATCTATCAGCTTTGCATGCAAATATAAACTTTTCACGCCGCTAAAGTTCCGAACCAACCACTCCAGTATGTCGCCAAAACGATTCCTCGTTTCGGGGTGGAATCCCCATTACAATTAGTACGACAGCTAAGAAGCCATGGGTTTGAAATTAATTCCTTGTCGGAGATCTAGTTGAATAATCTATCTATCCATTTACAATTTTGTTATTTCTGTAAATAACAACTCAAAGTTAACCAACATCAACCACTCCAGATGGATAACAACACATCAGATTAGAAGACAATCATCCAGATCTAGATCCTCTTACAGGTCAATAGACCGAGTTCACCAGGGCAAACATTGTGTAATTGTTACATACACATCCGGAAACAGGGAGGTGAAGCACTACATCTAAGAAGTCATGGGGTTAAAATTAATTCCTTGTCATACTGCTCGTTGAATATTATATCCATTTACAATCTTGTTGTTTTTGAAAATAACCTCTTAAAGTTAACCATCAATATTACTATTCTGAAGTCTACAAAAATATAAATTTAACTGGAAGAAAGGAAGCTATTCAATGTTCTTCCTAGTACATTGAGAATGATAAATGATATGAAATTTCTTAAGAAAACACTGCATGACTCAGTTACAATTTGTGGACCATATTAATTATCTTAATATTTCACTTTTTGTAAAGCTTATGGAAATTGACTATAATCAATTTTATGCACTTTAAAGAACAAAAGGATACTTCTAGTCCCTCTTTTGATGGTCTATAGTATCACTTTCAGTCAAATCTAATTTATATTTGAAGTAGAAAAGGGCTTGTAATTCAAATATGATTCAAAATTCATATTTATTCACGACTATTGTATAATCCACCCATAATACTTCTGTTTGCTCATCCATAATAATACCCATTAATCGCAAGTGAATGATTTAATATTGTACATTTAGCTCTAAAATTATATTTTCTTAATTGATATTTCTTCAGTATTCTGAAGTATTCCAGCTAACAAATATGGGTATAACTTGTCAATCGAGGATTTAATCTACTTTTATTTCATCAATTAAAGCAATTTTCATTACAAAATATACAATGACAAGTTCTCCAAAAGTTTCTCTGCGTCAACTTGACTTTTTCCACACTTCTAATAGAAGGGTCTTATCACGGTTGCCAAATGTAAAAATCTTCAAGACATATATTCAGTAACCGTGGATAATGTACAGTATCATTGAGTTTGAAAATACTTTATTCTTCAAGCGTGCACTTTCATTTTCTTTTCCGCACGTATTTCAATTCGTAAAGAGTCACATTGCCAAACAGTGTGGGAAAAACCCCTGCTATTCCATAACCGCACGCAAATGCGTGTGGTAATGGATTAGCAAGGGTTTTTCTCGCACGCTTTTTCTAAAGAATAAACTGAATAATGATATATCTCTATGCCACCGACGACGTTACTATGGAAACGATGAGAGTACAATGGTAACGACTGTCAGAGACTTTTGTCATTCATGTGTATTTAGAATGATCAATTCACATTTGATTTGTGTGTTGAATCGATCTCGTATAAGCGCTTGTAGAAAAAATATTTTTCCTAACTCGTGCGGAAAGTGTTTTTCCCGCACTCAACGCTTACCCAAACTCCGCTTCGCGTCGTTTGTGTAACGGCAGTTTCGTGCGGAAAATATCACTTTCCGCACTTGTTAGGAAAATAACTATACTATTTTTAAACTCAATGACAGTATGCTACTCGCGTATAATAGCTGTAACTGTCATTTCACAATGAAGTTAATGGTGGTGGTCATGTTAATGTTAAGCTACGATGTTGAAGCTCTAATAATAGAGATACTACGATATTGTTCAGATCAATGATAATGTTAAGCGTATTGTATTTCGGCGTTAACACTGTAGCAACATTAACATCATTGTGAAATGGCAGTTATTCGCTGGGTGATTTAGGACACTAGCCTACGACTCGTAACCTAAACTTCACCTCGTGAATAATAACTATTAAAATTGGCTAAATAACACATATTTATCCCAAATAATAGATTTAGTGTTTACATTTGTTTATACATATTTTCAGTTATGTTTACTCCACTGCAATTTGTATGTGGTGCATAAAATAATGTATAAACCACAGGACTAAAGTTCTTCAATCCCTCAGCGAAACTTTTTGCTTTGGTATTGGATCATGTATTCATTATATGCCACTTTGGATCATGTGTTTATTATATGCTACTATTGTATGTTGTACAATAATTGTTGAAAAATAATGAAAGCAAAGAATAATATTAATCGATTGAAATCAACCAATATCAAACTCATACTTCGGAGCTAATCTCGTCAAGGCAAATGCAAGTAAGTGGTATCAATCAGAGCACCTATGGATGGCCATTTTGTCCTTATTAGGACTCATCAGCACAGGATAGCTCTGAATGATACAAGGTATTTCTTTGAACTTAAACTTAAAATTTTCAAACTGCAGGTACGCTTCGGTCAATGCGACAAATGGAAAATATCTCTCTAATTCGTTCAAGGCTCATGCGACGGAGGAAAATTGTTCGTATGGATCTGGAGATGACGTCTTTGGTATATTTATACCTGAAAGAAGGTGTCATTTCGTTTTAAGTTCCAAGAAATACCTTGTATCATTCAGAGCTATCCTTTGCTGATGAGTCCTAATAAGGACGAAATGGTCATCCATAGGTGCTCTGTTTGATACCACTTCCTTGCATATTGCCTTCAACGAGGATGAGATTAGCTCCGAAGTATGAGTTTAATATTGGTTGATTTCAATCAATTAATATTATTCTCTGCTTTTATTATTTTTGTATTCATGGCGATGTTACGCGATTAACCTCTGCTTAATATTTTTTTTAGTTCAATTCATCTACTATCTATCTATAGCACAGCTCTGGTATACCAGAGCTGTGCCGAGCACTGAAGAAAAGTGCTTCGAGCAAAAAGCTATAACGAAAAGTGCTCCGGAATCTCGAGCACTAAACCCTTATTTTTTAAGGAATGCTCGCGATTACTGAGCAATTTTGGGAAGTAATTCGTTTACACGAGCACCGAGCACTAAGCACTTTTCAGAATGAACGTTTGTATTTTCCATCTAAATATCTTTAAGTTTGAATTTTTGATTTTGATGTCATGATGTTTTCTTTCGAGTGTTATCGTATTTTGAACTTGGCCTAATTGAAATTGACAATAGTTTTTCTCAGTAATTCCAACATTGTCGTTCACAGACAAAAATAAATTTACCATGACGTCATATAAAAAAAAATTGGAAAAATGTGATCTCGAAACAGAAAATAGAACTCGAAAAGTTATAGGAAGACAATGACGTCTTGGCAACGAATAAGATGGGAATATTTCTTGTGGTGAAGCTAAAAAAAATGCTGTCTGCAATGAAAAAACGTTTTCTGAGTTCTTTATGTCATTCATTAAGTGAACAGACTGTAACTTGAATATTCGCCAATAAATAAAAAAAAGGTCGCATTGCTCCATAGAATTTTCCAAAAAATTTCGCCATACAACATAACAATTTGTTCTCCGTGTCAAAATAATGAAAATATAAAGAATTATTCCATTCCATAACATACAGCGAGATCGTTTTTTTAACAGCAGAGTTATAATGAAGTAAAAACTTAACAACTTAGATATACATATAGTTTGAACGAAAAAAAATAATATTTTAGTTCTTAGTCTATTCTAATCAGGCGAAAGTCTCTCATTTTCATGTTCCGACAAGTCCATAAAGGGCTAAGTGTTTGCATTGAGTTTAAAAATAAATAAAAAAGTATTTTTAAACTCAATGGTGTTTGGTACTTTCTGAAAGTGCTCGGGAGCACTGCGATGCTTAGAAGCACTTTTTAGAATTACTAAGCACTAAGCCCTTTCAAAAAATTCGCGAAGCACTAAGTACTAAGTACTGGTTCACTCTAGTGCTTGCGAGCATTGTGCTTACGAGCACAAAGGTGCTTCAAGTGCTTTCACGAGCACTAAGCACAAGACTTCGGCACAGCTCTGCTATCTACTATCACTCGAGATGGATAGAACAACACATGAGAGGACAATCATCCAGATCTAGATCCTCTCTTCGGTCAATAGACCGAGTTCAGCAGGGCAAACATTGTGTAATTGCGACATACACATCCGGAAACAGGAAGAGCTATCTGCCGACGCTCCGGTATTCCGGTGCTGGAGCGTCGGCTCGACTAATTCGCGGTGGCGGCCTTAAGCGTCGACCCCACGACTACGTAATTATAACGAGTGGAATAGTTAATGTAATAAACAGCCCGACCCCAGCAATATCGTTAAGTAGTAAACCCTTATGATTTTAATACTTCCACGCATTCACTTCAGGGGTCGGATTTAGGATGGAATGATTTTTTTTTGGAGATTGGTATGAAATATTGGTTGATAGATAGATATTCACTATGATTTGTTTCTCTCATAAATGGAGGTACAACCAACAGCTTGCCATAGTTTGGTTCAAATGTTTGTTTTTTAGATTTTGAAGAAATTGCGATAACAACCCTATAGAACCAAAAAAACCACATAGGGGTGAATTTCACCCTGTGATCCCCTGTGCAAGAAAACGAGACTAAGCTCAATATAAAGCTGTTCTGAATGCAGATTTCTTACACGTACAGTGGAACTTCCCTATAACGAACCTCTGTATAACGAATTTCGTACGAGACAGTGCACCTTGAATACAAATTCCATGTTAAGAACACCCACTCAAATGAAGTAAATTCTCTCTATAATGAAATATTCAAAGAACATCCCTCTTTGAATGGGTATTGGTAAAAAGGTATAAGGGTGGGTTTATTCCGAATTTTTTTCGGACTTACGTAATAAATCCCGACCTTAAACTAAATCATTACGGCGGGCAAAAAGATCCTTCTGAAACAGTTTTAAATATATCTCTGGCTCTTTGGTTTCAATCTAACCATTACGCTACGTGAAAAGTTGTGCGAAAATGTCTAAAAGCAAGTGCTTGAGTTTGATTGATAAACTTGAATTTATCAGTGAAGTTGACGGCGACATTGCCGACTATAGAAACAATTTTTCTGTTTAACGAAATATCTTCATAACGAAGTTTTTTTGCGGATTAAGCGCTTTCGTTATGTATATTCATATTTTGAAGAGATTGAGATAACAACCCTATAGAACCGAAAAACCTGTTAGGGGCGAATATCAAAATGGACCAGCATACTGATCCATTTTTTCCTGGAAAAATCTACACACACAAGGGTGTGACATATATGTCAACCCTTGTGTCTGTAATCTTTTTCCAGGTTTCTATCTATGTATCTTTCGGTTTGACGGAATCTCCGATTTTCTTGAAGAGCTGAAGACAGTGGTAATAGAAAACAGACGTTATCTGAGAATGTGATGATTTTCCCGAACAGCTGAGGGCAGTGATTACAAAAAATCAGTATAGATTCTCAAATATCGTTTGTGACAAGGTTACTCGCAGAAACACGACTTCATTCTGATATTGGAACAAGTGATATGATTTTCATTTTCTGTGGAATACTAGAATTCAAAATAAATCCCATAATATCTCTAATTTCGTATTTGATTGCGCTAGTAATAAGAATTCTGAATACTGAAAATAGCTTATATCTTACAAACGGCTCTTTTGCGAACCTATGTTTATATGAAACTTTTTACTTATTTGTAGGAGTAGGACAAGGATAAGCTTCCAAAATATAAACGTTGTTTTTCAACATGTGTATGTAATGCTCATTAGGAGACCCATGTTTATATGAAACTTATTTTGTTATTTTGAGGTCTAGAAAGAGCTCCCAAAATATTGAAACACCGTTGTTCAATAACTGATATAGATCATAAAGCATTGAATCTGGAGTCTTAAAATCCTTACACTTGATGGTCGATTGATTTCCCCTGAATCCTGGAGGTATAAATCACAGGCAAGATTATGCATTAATATGTTCGATGAAGTGGCAACTCCATTCACAACTTAAATGATAAATTTAATGAATTGTCACACAGCAATTCGCCTCAACGACTCAAACTCAATCAACGAGTGGACCCGCCTGAGTTAGGAACAAAGTGAAGATCGTATCTCTAATATTCCGAACAAGGGGGACAATAAAACTTATAGCGGCCTCTCTCCACATAAACAACTACAATAAAAAATTCATATGAATATGCTGATCCGCAAATGAGTTGATATTAGAAAAATCTGAAATCTCTAAAATCTTTGACTCATCTTTATGTATATAAAATTCTCCTGTACGTGTGTCTTCGTGGGTATGTCACTGAACTCCTCCTAAACAGCTGGATCGATTTGAATGAATTTTTTTCATGGGTTTTTTGTGGCGCCCTGGATGGTTTGAATTTTCCAAATCAACCTGGAAGATGTCGCTGCTGTTGGTATTTATCTACACTGCAACCAAATGGCTGGGTCGACTTGAATGAATTTCTGTGTAAGAAGCAATATCCATTCATTCATACATTCAAATATCATGCAGTACAACGTCTGTCGGGTCCGCGAGTGCCCAAGTGGCATTTTAAAGATGCCAACCACATTATGCCCCAAAATTAACCTTGTCATTCGTTAAGGAATTAGTCGTTCTTGAAACGTCGCTTTGAAGACCACCTTACAACGTAGTAGTGACTTTAACGCATGACTATAGTTGCACTGGTCGTCGCGACAACGTTGAAGCAACTCCATACAAAATATGTTGTTATTATTTTGGGATTATGAACGACGTTCTTGAAACGTTTATTAGACAACTTTAGTTTTCTGCAACGTTGTCTCAATTCACAGACAACGTTGTTGGACTATAACCAGTGGATATTTTCTACTGAAGAAGTTGACTTGAAAACGTTGTCGCGTAGTCATTCAAGCAACCTACTAACAGGTTGAAATGTATTACAACGATTTAAGAAAGTTTTATAACATTTTATTTGGTCAATAGCAATCAGCTCCAGATTTTAAATAAAATGTAAGCAAAACATATTGATTAAAACCTCCATTTGACGGAGTTAACTAACTTGACAGCAAACTTTCGTCGTATAGGCAACTAGAGTTGCAATTTGGGTAATATATTGGTTGTCTAATAGCGCAACGTTTAGAATCAGTGCAGTTTTTGGTCAACTAAACTACTAAGCTACGCCATGTTTTAGGAATTGGTCATTGACCTTTAGAGCTGTATACAATAAAAATTTCTTATAAATAGGCTGGTTAGCAAATAAGCTAATATTTTGAAAACCGAAAATCCCATATCTCCAACACCAAAACTGATCATTTGTTGATGTTTATATGAAACTTCTTACTCATTTGAGTTCTAGAATGAGCTCTCTCAAAATATAGAAAAAGGTATCTGGCACCCAGAAATCCTTACCACTAGAAAATCGAATATATTAACCACCATGGATTCATTTGCCCTGAATCCTACAGGAATCAAAAGCAAAATTATGCATAACATGGTCAATGAAGTGGCAGCTCCATTCATAACTTCAACTGATAATCCAAACGACAAATTAATGAATTGTCACAGCAATTCGCTTCAACGACTTGAACTCAATCAACGAGTGGACCCGCCTGAGTTCAGAACAAAGTGAAGATCGTATCTCTAATATTTCGAACAAGGGACAATAAAACTTTAAGCGGCCTCTCTCCGCATAAACAATTAAAAGCTCTCAAAATGAAGAAACGTTGTTCTTCAACACCTAGTTTTTATCATAAAGCAATCTAGGTATCTGGCATCCTGAAATCCTTTCCACTAGAAAATCGAATATATTAACCATGGATTCATTTGCCCTGAATCCTGCAGGAATCAAAAGCAAAATTATGCATTAACATGGTCAATGAAGTGGCAGTTCCATTCATAACTTCAACTGATCAATCCAAACGACAAATTTAATGAATTGTCACAGCAATTCGCTTCAACGACTTGAACTCAATCAACGAGTGGACCCGCCTGAGTTCAGAACTCCATACTAAGTAGTTATTATTTTGGGATTGGAAACGACGTCCGTGAAACGTTTATTAGACAACTTTAGTTTTCTGCAACGTTGTCTCAATTCAGAGACAACGTTGTTGCACTCATCTATAACCAGTGGAGATTTTCTATTGAAGTAGTTGTCGCGTTGTCAATTAAGCAACCTACTAATTTGGAAACAGCACCTGAAAGGTTCAAATATATTTCTACGGTTTAAGAAAGTTTTATAACATTTTATTTGGTCAATAGCAATCAGCTTCAATTTTAAATAAAATTCAAACAAAACATATGATTATAACCTCCATTTGACGGGGTTAACAAACTTGACTGCAGGCTTTCGTCGTATAGACAATTAGAGTTGCAATTTGGGTAATACTCGTATATTGGTTGTCAAGAAGCGCAACGTTTAGAATCAGTGCAGTTTTTGGTCAACTAAACTACTAAGCTACGCCATGTTTTAGGAATTAGTCATAGACCTTTGAGGCTATATACAATGAAAATTTTTTATAAATATGCTGGTTAGCAAATTAGTTTAGATGAAACTTTTTAATCATTTTGAGGTCTAGAATAAGCTCTCAAAATATAGAAACGTTGTTTTTCAACATCTAGTTTAGATCACAAAGCAATCTAGGTATCTGGCATCCTGAAATCCTTTCCACTAGAAAATCGAATATATTAACCATGGATTCATTTGCCCTGAATCCTTCAGGAATCAAAAGCAGAATTATGCATTAATATGGTCAATGAAGTGGCAGCTCCATTCATAACTTCAACTGATCAATGCAGACGACAAATTTAATGAATTGTCACAGCAATTCGCGTCAACGACTTAAACTCAATCAACGAGTGGACCCGCCCTTGTTCAGAACAAAGTGAAGATCGTATCTCTAACTCTAATATTCCGAACAAGGGGGACAATAAAACTTAAAGCGGCCTCTCTCCACATAAACAACTACAATAAAAATGATATATAATATCGCGGGATGTCGGAATGTCAGGGGTGGAGATCCCGGCTAGAAAGGCCGATCGACTATGTAATTTCGACAGAGTCCTTTAAGTGCCGAGCCATGAAAGTCAGTGAATTATGAATAACAATGCGAAATTTGGGACCGAATATGAATAACTTCGCATCCGAATGCGTATGAGATGCATCGCCCAGAGAACAGGGGCGGGTTTCACCCCTTATTTCGTCATTAGTGGGATGAAATGGAGGAATTTGTAGGCATTAGTACATTCACGTTTAAAAAGTCAGTCGGCTCATCATGAAAGTCAAATTACCAAACAACGTTGTCGTTTCGCGCAAAAGTCAAACCAATACAACCTTCTATAAGTTCAGTAGGTACCTATACTTCATGAATTTGAAATATTTAAGGTCATTCTGGCATAAGTTTGTGCCAAATTTTTCATCTTCATTCCGAAATGTATTGAAGGCGAAATAATAATTTCGACTCTTTGACGATGACTTTCCAGTATTATGAATCTGTAGACAGTTCCAAATGTTTATCACTTGTAATTTACAAGTTGTAAAGCCAGACTTCGTTTGATGAACCTCCTAGTATCTTCAATTCAGTTGCAAATCTGTTCATTATGCCAGATTTCTTAGAAATCGAATAATAATACCTATAGTCTGTTCACGAAAGTTTGAGCGCATAGTAGGCGTTTGTTTATTTATTGAAGTAAGTTGGTAGTATTTATTGTCATAACGTAAAATAAAGTCAACGTTGCCGAATGTACTCGACCTCGTCTGACGAGCTTGCGAGTTATCAGAGAACTCAATGCAATATTGACAAGATTGCGTATCAATCTGACGATAAAATAAACAACATAACTTAAAATTTTAATATACACAGTGGATTATGCCAAATTGTCATGGCCAACCGATGGCTCGAACTTTCGTGAACGGACTATACCTCAGTTCTACAAAAATTTTATGGTTATATTTCATTGTTATTTGTTGTTACACGAAACATTTCCGTCTGAAATTTCTATGATTTCAATGCATCACAATATTTTCAAATCTTTTATTCGAGAAACTTCACAAAATTCTATTCCGCGTAGATTGCAACTTTTGAGAATATTTTGAAAATTATCAAATCATTGTAACAAGAAAACTTTTTGTAGTTATCGGAATTGTCATTTCCCGGAACTTCTTATCTGATCGGGTCGAAATTTCATATTAATTTAGCTACCCAAAGTGACCGATATTGATGCAAAAATTTATGCAATAATTCGTGAAGATCCTTAAAATAGAAAATATAAAAATAATAATTTCCACTCAATGTTTGATTCTCTTCAACTTATTCATAAAGAATATTCTAGGTTTTTTCTTCGAAAAATGGCACATTACGTCAAAAGGAACAAAAATTTATTGATCTGATAGATATTGATCTACAATTCATATCGTATGCGTATCTAAGACTACATACCGGCAGGAGCCGTAGAATTATCAGATTTATCAGCAATATCAACACAAAGCAGGCAAATTCAATATCCAGGAGACATTTTTCTGTAACAAAGTTTCATGTCGCTGATATTATCAAAATCAAGTTTGATTGAAAGAATATCATAAAAGTCAGAAATTTTGAAACGATTGGTCCAATTGGAAAAGCGATTTATAACTGAGCAAGGGGCTCTCAGGATAGTCAAAATCGAGTAATCGGAATTGAACTTGACCAAAATAGAAACAAAACATAATGAAATATGTGGAGGCAGATGAAAACACCCTAGATAGCACATAGTTTATTATATCGGTATAAATGTGCCCAATGTCAATCAATATCAGGGTGTCAACAGCTGAACCTCGTGTCCTATCTGGTAGTTGAATATCATACGAGTATCATAACCTGATAGCTATTGTTTTCATCTTACAAGTTTCAAATTGAACTTCCTTGAAAATTTCAATTAATTTCAATAAATTGATGAGGCCAATCCTCCTCAGGATATTCAAATTATCCCATTTCTGATATAAACAAGATGGCAAAAATGTTTTAACTTAATATAAGGTCCTCAATTCTTTCCAAACCTTTCCATCTTGCTGTAAATGAAACCGAAAATGAATTGATCCCGAATCCATATACAGAATCGAATTTCACACTCCATCTAGATAATCCTGTCAATATCTGGGGTTCTCAAGACAGAACTGCGTCCATGCTGGGGGACGACAAAAACCTCAGCGAAAGAGTACATAAAATAATTTGTATCATAACCATCGCGAAAATTTATGGCCAGTGGGTAAAGATATAAACTGGAAACGTTACCCTCGCTCACAGATTGATTGAAAGTATCTAGCAGTGCTGCACCCCAACCCTTATCGAAGTTTATGTTGTTTTTCAGAACAACAAGATAAGTAGATAAAAGCAATTGCAATTTCGGATATTGCATCTTGTGTATCGCTGTGCATTTATGCCTCAGACAAATCTGAGGAAATTGCGTATGATAAGGAAAATTTATGGATTGGTTTGTGAGTTGCAGAATTGCGAGTCGGGGTTGGGAGGTTCTATCTGATTCTGGTATTGCCACAAATAAATTTTATTTATTAGTCATGTAGTCTAGCCTTGGTGTACGGTTCAGAGAATACATATTGTGAAAAAAAACTGCGTGAGACGATACAACGAAACTCAATTCATTTTTAAGCGTTCGTTCTCCTTAAACGGGTGCTATGTAGTTTTGCCCAAATGTCTGTAATTTTAAAATGGTCTCCAACTATAGGGTTTTAATCCCTGACGACGAATTCGTGCTCAAAATCAGTTCTGTCCGTGGGGCCGTCCGCCCGTTCGTCCGGCCGTTAGCAAAATAACTTTCGAAGGGTTTTTCCTAAAGACTTTTTGTTCCACAACATATCAGATAAAACGAAACCCATCGAAATGAAATGTTGGGACCATAATATGCAAATTGCTCATAATAACCTTCATGCAAAATTCATTACCTTAAAAGTGAACAAAACCATAAAAAATTGAATTGGAATATTGAAAGAAGAAACCGCATATTTCCATAAAACAATATCCGATTCGGATGAAATTTCTTAATAAATGAAGATTGATACACTGAATGTTCATGCATAGAAAATTCAATTGGAATTTTGAAAAGAAGAATCCTTATATTTCCATAAGAGGATATCCGCTTCAAGTGAATTTTTCTTGTGAATGAAGACTGTTTTACTGAATTTTCATGCAAAATTTTGTGACTATAGTGTCAACAGAACCATAAAAAATTCAATTGGAATATTAAAAAGAAGAATCTCTATATTTCCATAACAGAATAGCCGATTTGAATGAAATTTAATTTGTAAATCAAAACTGATATACTGAATGTTCATACAAAATTTTGAGAGGTTCGCATCATCAGAACCATAGAATTTAATTTTTGTAATTATTAATTCTCAACATATTTTATTTTTTGAATAATTTCCACAATATAATTCTGATTGTGCTGAGATTCTGCTTTGATATATTTGGTATCAATCTAAGTTTTAGTTAATTATTATTATTATTATTTATTGAGGATAAGAGAGGAGGCAATAGCCTATACATCTCAAGTATAGACAAGTACAAAAAATTACATCGCAATACAATAAACTAGCAGCAGCGATTACGAAATAGTGAAGTAAGGATCAAGCCGATTCTCGAAGACGGGGCACAGACAACTTCACCAGACAGGGCGTAATAGTCTTATTGCTCCACCAAAGAACGAGTCCTCAAAAGCTCCTGCTCAGGACTTTTATTGAATTGTTTCATCCTTTTTTGGTAGAATATTAATAGAACCATGTCCTCTTGCTAAAAATCCGGAAATTTCTTCTTCAAATTATTTGAAGCAAGCCATGATACTATAGTACTTCATAAAAAAAACTCCCTGGAAAAGTGCTAGCATTGAAAGTGGTTAATGAGAAAATATAAATCATGCTTTCGGAAGGAAGTTTACATTCTCGGTTGAAGAATACATGAACTCAACCTGGATTGCCTTGATGTAATTTTTTTGTAATCAGGTGTTTTGTTTTATCGATATGATTCGAATTAAACTTTCATCAACCAAGGAATACACACAGACGATTTATATATTAAAGTTTATGTTATTCTTATACACTTTGGATGAGTATTATATAGTGTCTACTCTGAGCTGCTATGTCTCTTTTTGAGGACAATAATCACTTATTCACTTACTATGACACATTTTTCAATGAACTTATAAGTAGTTGTGATGCACTAATGAAATGCACCAAGAGAACCGGCAAGGAAAATTAGGATATTGTTTGTGAAATATTTACGAATCAACGACTCGAACAACCGTCCTCGCGATCTGAGGTCAATAGGCTTCTGTGCTGGAGAGGAGAGGAAACAACTCGGTCTGGTGACTGGTGCATTGACTGTCACCTGTTAACAAGCATTTGAAGGAATGGGATTGACGAGCTGCTCCCTATGCGGTGGTGCAGGAAGTACTGATGAAAACGGTTGAGCATATTTGTTCAACTGTGAAAACCTTACTGAGTTAAGGTCAACACACCTAGGAAATCCAACACCTTCTATTCCTATGGTGAGAGGGACCACTCCTGCAGGCTCGCGACGTTTCGTCTTCGTTGTCTGAGGAGCTGAGTCTCTATGGAACAATGCGGGTGAACAATGGGCCACTAGGCCTAGTTCGGCCGGTAAGGCACGCACAGAGAAGAGAAGAGACGACTCGAATGGGAACAGAAGAGCTTCTACCCTATCTCCTGAAGACCACAAGAAGCACCCTGTCACATATTGAATGTAGTTCATATATTGCTCTTATGCGCACCTCTTGTAAGGTGGGGATGACCACCTTGATTGGAAGAACAATAAAGTTCAGTTAGGTACCAGACGTTGTTTTAATCAGTTATCAAAGATATAACATGGCGCAGTCGGTAGTTTAATAAAAAAAAAAAATATATCCATAGAGAAAAGTGTTCGTAAAAATAAGAATACATCTCGTCATATAATATTCATAAAAACTCTTGTGTATATAAAAATAATACCGGAGTTGAAAAATAATGGAAAAAGTGAAGCCACCTGGCACGATGGAAGTTAACGGCGATCCAGCAGAAGAATGGCGTTTCTTCAAACAAAAATTCGAATTATTCCTGCAAGCATCGAAACTAGTTGAAGAATCCGAAGAAGTAAAATGTGCACTCCTGCTTAATCACATTGGAGATAAGGGACTGAAAATATTCAACACATTCCAATTCGACACACCAAAAAAATCATCATCATACCTAGATGTACTGAAAAAGTTCGATGAGTACTTCAAGCCGTCGAAAAATGTTACGTATGAAAGACATATTTTCCTCACAAGAGACATGAAAAACAACGAATCAGTAGATGAATACGTAACTTCCTTGAGACAACTTAGTGAGTATTGCGAATTTTCAACTCTCACAGATAGTCTCATAAAAGACAGATTAATTTTGGGAATCAAGGACGCAGCAGTCAAAGAAAGACTATTACGTACTAAAAACTTGGATTTGTTGAAAGCAATGGAAATTTGCAAAGCAGCAGAAACGTCAAAAAATCATTTACAAGCCATTTGTTCCAATTTTCCATCCATGAAAATCGAAGAAAATGAATACATAAATTCATTACAAAAAACGCCTACAAAAAATCCTTATCACATCGAACAGAACAATCTAGACAACACGATCATCACAATTCCAAAGCGCACTCTCCAAAGTACCAAACTGCGCAAACCTCTCATCAAAGTCAACATGGCCGAATCATCAACGTAAACAAACTGTTTGTGGAAAATGTGGAAATTATCATCGACCAGGACAATGCAAAGCCTATGGAAGAAAATGCAGAGTATGCAACAAAATGAATCACTTTTCACATTTATGCAGAAACAAGAAATATCGAAACATCCACAACATAGAAGAAAATTCAGATTCCGATGAAGACAATTTATTCTTAGGTTGTGTAAGTAATAATAAAAATACTAAAGAATGGGTTATGAATTTATTGGTTAACAACTATAATTTACAATTTAAAGTTGATACTGGTGCACAAGCAAATATCATTTCTTATAGTACATATAAAGAATATTTCAATAACATTAGACTTAAAAAAGATAGAGGTAAATTACGTACTTATACTGGTGAACCTTTAAATGTGATTGGTGGTGCATATTTGAATTGTTGTTTCAAAAGAAAAAACTTATAATATATATTTTCATTTTGTGAAAAATAATGGACCTAACATAATTGGTTTCCAAACAATTAATGATTTGAATGTTGCTAAAATGTTAAGTTATGTAGAAACAAATATTTTGGATGAATATAAAGAAGTTTTCGAGGGAATTGGTTGCCTTCCAGGACAGTACTCAATAAAAATCAATAAAAATATTCCACCTATAGTACATGCAAGTAGAAAAGTTCCATTCAGTATTAGAGATAAATTAAAAGTAAAATTAGATAAACTAGTCAAACAAAAAATTATAGTAAGGGAAACAATGCCAACAGAATGGGTTAACTCTTTAGTTATTGTCAGTAAATCAAACGGTGATTGATTTCGTTTGTGCATCGATCCAACAGATTTGAATAAAGCTGTTTACAGAGAACATTTCCAGATTCCAACATTTGAAGAAACTATAAAAGATTTAAGTAATGCTAAAGTATTTTCAGTTTTAGATGTTGCTAACGGATTTTGGAATGTTCAATTGGATATGCAAAGCTCAAAACTTTGTACCTTCAACACACCCTTCGGACGATATCGTTTTCTTCGCCTTCCCTATGGTTTGAAGAGTGCGAGTGAAGTTTTTCAGCGGAAAATGCTAGAGTGTTTTGAAGGTATCGAAGGTACAGCTATTTATATAGATGATATTTTAATTTGGGGTTCGAATAAAAAAGAACATGATGAAAGATTGAGACTTGTCTTGGAACGTGCAAAATTGAATCAAGTTAAATTTAATAGAAGTAAATGTAAAATTAATGTTAGCAAAATCAAATACTTAGGTCATATAATAAGTGAAAATGGTATACAACCTGATGAGAGCAAAATTGAAATAATTAAAAATTATCCTGTGCCAAATAATAAGAATGAAGTTCAAAGGTTTTTAGGAATTTTGAATTATGTTCACAAATTCATTCCAAACTTATCTGATTTAACACAACCACTAAGAGAACTTTTAAAGAAAGAAAATTATTTTCAGTGGGATATTGAACAACAAAATGCTTTTGAAAAATTGAAGAGAATTCTCATATCACCTCCTGTTTTACAATATTACAACCCTAATTTGCCAATTACTATAACTGTTGATGCCAGTCAATATGCACTAGGTGCAGCATTGCTCCAAAATTGTAAACCAATAGCTTACTCATCTAAATCTCTAACTTTGACACAACAAGCGTATGCTCAGATAGAAAAAGAACTTCTTGCTATTGTGTATGGCTGTAAAATGTATCATCATTATATATTTGGTAAAAACAGTAAAAGTAACAGTAGAAACAGATCATAAGCCTCTTTTGGGATTATTCAAAAAGTCACTAGTTAAATGTCCAATGAGACTTCAAAGAATGTTGTTAGATCTACAAATGTATGACATAAATTTGATTTATAAACCAGGTAAACAGATGTATATAGCTGATGCTCTGAGCAGAATAAATGTACCTAATTCTAATAATGAACAAATTTTACCAGAAAATGAATATGAAGCTCAAGTGAATCTTTTGACTGAAAATTTTCCAGTTAGTCAAAATAAACTTGAACAATTCAGAATGGAAACTAAAAAAGATCCACAGTTACAAAATTTGATGGATTATGTTAAATTTGGTTGGCCTCATACAAGATCTAAATGTATAGAAAACACAAAAATTTTTTGGAATGATAGAAATGAAATAGTTGTAATTAATGAAGTTTTGTATAGAGGTGATAGTATAATTGTACCAAAATCACTCAGAAAGAAATGTTGAAAATTTTACATTTGTGCCATTTAGGAATCACAAAAACCAAATTGAGAGCATTTAATGTGATATATTGGCCAGGCATGTCAAATGATATAGAGAATTTAATTTTGAGTTGTTCAACATGTATCAGATATTCTAGAAATAATTTCAAACAGTCTTTAAAGCCTCATCCCATACCTGAAAAAGCATGGATAAAAGTTGGTATTGATCTATATGAACTGAATAATGTTACTACCTCATGTAATTGATTATTATTTCTCGAAATATGTAGAACTGAGAAAGCTTCTTTCAACCACTAGCAGTAATATTATAAATCATTTAAAAAATATCTTTTCCATACATGGGATACCTCAGATTTTGTTTTCTGACGGAGGTCCTCAATTTACGAGTAATGAATTCAAAGAATTTTCTAATCAATGGAATTTCAATCATCAGAAGTCTAGTCCATTTACCACAATCGAATGGCATGGTAGAAAGAAGCATCCAGACAATCAAAAATTTAGTAAAAAAATGTAATTTTGACAAGACTGATATAAATGCAGCACTGCTAGAATATCGAAGTACACCAATTTCTCATAAAATTTTATCACCATCAGAATTACTGTTTCGAAGAAAAATAAGAAGTTTTTTACCCAATTTTGAGAATGTTCATAAGAAGATAAACCTAAAGAAACAAAAGGATTTCATGAAAGAAAAACAGAATTTATCTAAAATTTATTATGATAGAAAAACAAAAAATTTGAAACCATTATACAAAAATCAAAAATTTATATAAAGAAAAATAATGTATGGATACCTGGTACAGTTATTGATAAATATAACACTGATTCTTATATTGTACAAGAAGAAAATTCTGATAAGTGTAAACGAAGAAATAGAATTTATTTAAAAAACCAATGTATAATAATATAACATTTAATTATGATACTGATAGTGATGAAAATATTCAATGTAAAAATGAACAAGTCGCCAGTACTTCTGGAACAATTGAAAATTGTAAATTTGAAATGGAAGATAATTCAGATAATGAAACAAAAAGTATAGATTTGGATAATACAAAGTCCTCATTTTCTAGATATGGTAGAAGAATAAAAAACCAGACAAATTAATGTACAATTGATTTGAAAAGTTTTAATGATTAAGAACCTGTAAATACAATTTGTAAATAGTAATTTAAATTAGAATTTACTTACCTGTATATGAATTCTGAATTTGTAAAAAAAGGGAGATGTCACATATTGAATGTAGTTCATATATTGCTCTTATGCGCACCTCTTGTAAGGTGGGGATGACCACCTTGATTGGAAGAACAATAAAGTTCAGTTAGGTACCAGACGTTGTTTTAATCAGTTATCAAAGATATAACATTGAGTCGAATACCTGTTGAATGGAGATTGTAATATTGTGCTTCCTATGAAAGTCGGCAGTGGTAGTGCTACTGTACAAGCAAATGGAACTTGGCTTAGAAGGTAACACTCCGATTACACTCAGCTCACTTCCACACAGTAGGAAGGGCTGAGTGTAATTCAGGCTTATAGGCTATGTCGATGACATTGTCTCAATAGTAGAAGGTCCTTTGATAGTGTCCTCTATTGCTTGTCACAGGGGGGCCTCAGAATTATTGAACAGCTTGTGTGTGCGCTTGTCAATGGATCTAAACATCAACCCAGCCAAGACCACAGTAATAACTTTCACCCGAAAAAAACCTTCCAGCTATGAATATGAGACATCGTAGAATTGAAGTCTGAGGTTAAATACGAGTATCTAGTAATTAGCCAAGACAGTAAGCTACTGTGGAAAAAACATGTTGGAATAACTACTAGTAAAGCGATAAGGGATTTAATGGCGTGCAGAAGACTATCTGGTAAAACTTGGGGATGTAATCCTAAAATACTATTGTGAGACCAATAATAACAAATTGGGCAGTATTCTGGTTTGCCAGGGTTGGGCAGACAAGCACGAAGAAAATACTCGGCAAGGTACAAAGGAGAATGCACCTGATAGAGGTCATCACAGATCTTTCTCTTTTGTAGGAATCTAGTGATCAATAGGGTAATCCATGAGGCTATCCTTTCTGAACAAGTACATCTCATCAGTGAACCTACCTAGTGATGTTACTATCAAAGAGTAAGCATCGAGAAGAATTTTAAGTCAATGCTTTCACAGATCACAGATCTTACTCTTTTATAGGTATCTAGTGATCAATAGGGTAATCCATGAGGCTATCCTTTCTGAACAAGTACATCTCATCAGTGAACCTACCTAGTGATATTACGATCAAAGAGTAAGCATCGAGAAGAATTTTAACTCAATGCTTCCGAAGAAGGAAGAACAGGAAAGATGATACACTACTCAAAATTACCAAAATGAGTAGATACCGTTATCATGGTTTGAAAACCATATGTATACCATACACATGGTTTTCAAACCATGATAAGGGCCAAGAACCAAGTTACACAATCGTTAGTCTCCTATTCAGGAGTTTTTTTAGGCAGTTATATTCTGCAATCGAGAGATCTATCATATGAACTTGGAAAGAAACTATCAACTATCAGAAGAAAAGTGTAAGCGAAACAATGAGAATAGCGAACGTGAGGGTCAACATGCTAAAAACTAGGCTAAGAACTGAATTCCTAAATTGCATACTTAACAATAATTAAAACACTATATACTGCCCACTTATCTGTCTGATATTTACATAATATACATTATAATGTTGAAAGTTCAATGTTTATTTAAGGATATAAATTATTCTATAAGTAAATATTACACAAGAATATACCTGTAACCTGGAAAACATTAACTTCAATCTGAGTGAGAGAGTTGAAAAATTTAACCAAAACTGTATTCAGTTTTATCTTATTGTTCGAAATAAACTTTTCTTATTTTAAACAAATATTTTCTGTTCGACAAAGGCTTTTGTCACTCTGGTATTGGTCTGGTATAGTTGATTCGTTTTCCAATTAGTTTTTTTAAGATTGTGCACTTTCAACTGGAACAGTTCAGTAAATATTACAAACGATGAATTAGGTACATTTATTTAAGTAGGTACAAACCTTCATTTAATGGAAAGAAAAAAAAACAGAAATCACCAACAGAATTGCCAACCCATTTTGCCTCCATCTGTCGCTTCAACTTGTGCTGGGACGGGGGTTTCCGAATAATGGATGTAGGATTCAGAGAAAATAATCACTGACAGGAAATCCTCAATTTAATGAATCTAAAACGTTGTTACATAATTCACAAAATTTAAACTACAAATACAAATCTTACCTAAAAACGTTGACCTAGCTCAAAAGTGGAATTCTCACCGTTAAGACAGCAAGTTAAACAAATGAACGAATAAAGGGCTCAATGTAATAAATTCAATAATTATTGAGGTTCGTTATTCGAGAAAACGCCGACTTGTGAAATGATTGAATTAATAATCCAGCGAACAAAAGAAAATAACGCCACACATGGACAAGCGATAAGATTTTCACAACATTCGGTTTTTGATGAAATGGCGCCTGGCTTTCAGACAACCCATCATACACATACTATACAGGATGTCCTTGTACAAACTCAAGTACCCCTCGCCCATAAGCTCGTATATTTCATAACTCCTCATTTGTGAACCCTGATGCCCTGAAAGAAATGGAAAACCACCCAGCATAATAATTTCAAACGGAATTTTATATTAACAACCATTTGATTTATTATTTGAAGATATTTTCATAGAGAAACTCCCAGTATTTCCAGCAAAACTATCCTTCCCCTAGAAGAAGTTTCAAACCTCCAATATCGTATCATTTTCATCTGGCAAGGAACTCCTTATTTTTTCAGTTTTCGCCGATCGAACCAAGACTGGTGTCATTTTTCGGGACAAACCTGTTATGATCAAAGAGTAAGCATCGAGAAGAATTTTAACTCTTTAATGCTTTGGAAGAAGGAAGAATAGGAAAGAGAATACACCACCCAAAATTACCAAAATGAGTAGATACCGTTGAACGGTATACACATGGTTTTCAAACCATGATAGGGGCCATTTGGACTATATTATTTGAAAAAATTAAGCTAAAACTACATAATTTCCCAAATTGAATACTTAACAATAATTAATACACTATAAACTGACTTCTTTGTACAATGGATCCTTTAAAAATAATCGTCTTCCGTGAGAAGCTTTGTATAATGCTTCTGATGAGCCTCAGTAATAGAGATACCCTGAGTGAAATGAAAAACCACCTAGAATAATACTTTCCAACAGAATTTTCCGTCAACAACCAAATTCGATTTATTATTTGAAACGCCCAGTATTTCCAGCAAAAATATCCTTCCCCTAGAAGAAGTTTCAAATCTACCAACATCGTATCATTTTCATCTGGCAACAAACTCCTTATTTTTTCGGTTTTCGCCGATCGAACCAAGACTGGCGCCATTTTTCGGGACAAACCTGGCGCCAACCCCTACCCCTTGCCTAAATGCATCGCTTCGCCCCATCCATTCCGGGCATTGAAATAACAAATTGTTATAATCGGGATGGCACAAAAAGACATTTACTTTTTGCCGAAACTTCTCTGTTTGCTGGGCAGATAATTGTTTTGGCGTACCGTTAAGGGAGTGAGAAAAAAATTGGATGATTTATGGGGGCTGATGTTTTTGTGGTATGGAGGGAAAGCACGGATTTGAGCACTCTGGATGGTTATACCTTTGTGTACAGAGTGAATCGGTCGAAGTTAATGTTCCTTTACTATTCTGATTTAGTTTACTGTTAAACATAAGTTTAAGGCGAAACATTTCCAGTGGATGATCCTTAAAAAATCAATAGAAGTTTTTCGAATAATTTTTTTCACAATCATTTCCTAATAATTGCTCGAAATCAGAATTCATGCGTTTAGGAGTAACGCCGGTATAATATAAACAATGAATGCACAGAAATATATAAATTGATTTAAAATCATCCAATATTAAACCCATTCTTTGTGCGTTGGTGGGATAAGTTCCGAAGTATGCGTTGATTATATTATACCTGCAATACTCTTAAACGCATGAATTTTCATTTCATACTATTATCACTACGTCTGGTTTATGACGATTAACCGAGCGTTTCCACTTCATCGACTGAAGTTTAAATCCACATAGTTGGACTACCACCAGTTTGTATGAAAAACGGATAAACATCTCGCTACTTCGTTCAAGGTTCATGTATCGGAGGTAGGTGTTCGTAAGAATCCCAGGAGATGGCGTTTTGTTTCTGTTATTCTTAGAAATAGGCGATATTTCTTCAAATAAGGGAACATAGAATGTCATTCAGACGGTGCTCCTCCATGAAGAGCCCCAAATAAGGCGAAGTAGCTATCTATGGATGCTCTGTTTGATATTACCACCATGCATGTTCTATGTGCGTTAACAGGATTAGTTCCAATGTATGGGTTTAATATTGGTTGATTTTCAAACCAATTTAAACATATTATTCTCTGCTTTTATTGTTTATAATAATTTCATTTCAACTATATTGTGAACAAAAATCTTTCCACTTTCTTCTTTACGGAAATTTGGATGATAATTTCGACTATGGTTTTTCAGAAGCAACATACAGTTCTCAAATTCAAGAAAGCATAGAAAATCGAAAAGGTTGAACGCGTATAAAGCTACGAAACTTTGAATGAACATTCAAAATATCCATCTACATTCACAAAAAAATCGAATCGGATATCTTTTTATGGAAATATGAAGTTTTTTTTCAATATTCTAATTGAATTTTCTATTGTTCTGTTCACATTTCGACCACAAAATTCTGCAGGAGGCTTGTTATCAGTATCTTGCTTGGCCGTGATAATTGATTCCGATTGCTTCTGTATTTTCTGAGATATCGAGGAACAAAAATTTTTAATGTCCATATTTTATGGAACACCCTGTACGATTTGATCCAAACTCATTTGAGAATTTGAAGTCTCTAGAACAATCCCTTCTAAAGTTATTGTGTTAACGGACGGCCCCACTGACAGAATTGAATTTGACCACGAATTCGTCAGGAGTCTAACCTTATCGTTCGGAACCATTTTCGGCATAAAAATTCGAAAGTTACAGACATTTGGGCAAAACGATAAAGCACTCGTTTAAGTAGAACGATTCAACGTCATGGACTAAAGGTTGAATAACTACATACAGCAGTCTACCATCTGCTCAAATGACAACAGGAAAAACTTTTCGATACTTCGTTCAAGGTTCTTGCAGTAGGAGGGGGTAATTCGGAAGCATTCTCAGAAGATGACGTTATTTTAGTTAAAGTGGCACTCTCCATACTGATGATACCCAATATTCAATACAACGCAATAGTTGTCTGTAAAATCTTTGGATTCTGAATGATATTGTCTTCTTGTAGGTTTTTCAAAAGTTAACGAGACTAGGTCCAAAGTAACTAAAGTAAGAGTTTGATTTTTGCTAATTTAAATCGATTAATATCATTCTCTGCTTTGATATTTCAGAAAATTTATATTTGTCAAATTTAAAAATTCATTTGATCGATTGAAATTTTTGTTTTCGTCATGTCTTTCTACAGTTGAGTGCAAATTTCGATTTTAAGAACGATATTTTCGTGAAAGGTAAAATTTTCCTCTTGTAATATTAAGGTTCTTTCCACTGGCGCAGCTAGGAGGGGGCTTTGGGGCTGCAGACTCCCGCCCCAAAGATTCCGACATTTTCAATTCTTTCCGAGTTAATTTTTCTGCAACTTTAGTATTTGTTGTATCATCAAGGATTGTTCAGTTCAGCCCACATAACAAAATCCTGATTGCGCCACTGGTTCTTTCTTGTGGCAACTTCGCCCATGATATTTTTTCCAGAATCGCATCAGCTCATGATTTCATTTGAATATATAGTTCAAAAAATTGCGGAAGAACAAATTTTTATAATATCTACTAATAATAATTTACGGGCCAAATTTCATCTTTAGTGAATTACCATTATTGTATAAATAAAATTTTACAATTATTTTAATAGTTATTGAATCAACTAGTTCATTGATGAGAGCGATACGTTGTCAAGATATTTTAAAGCGTAGGCGTAGCGGTTAAATATGAACTAGCGCATTCGCCATTTTGAAGTGACAGGACTTGGGAATTTTGATTCACTTTGCAAGAGGGGAATTAGGGAGTTCTAGCAAAATTTGATATTTAGTAAATTGCGAGAATACTCACAAAACACATGAAGATATGTCGTATAACATTCGATGAAGACAGTCGACTCAATAAAAACAATTTTTATTGCAAACAACTTTGTACAAGTCAAAGAAAGCTTCGGGTTGCTTGTTCATACTGTGAAAATTTTGCAGTTGTCCCTAAGCAAAAGCTCACTGATCGTCAGTGTGCTTCTAAGCTTTGTTCTATGACGCATTATGGTTTATGTACTTCACTATAACGGAGTAATAAATGAATAAAAAAGAATCTTCGAATTTCAATAAAAAATTGTATTGATTTTCTGAAAATTTTCTGAAATCCTTGCTAATTTGATGTAATAAACGGATAGTTAATAACAACAGCATGACTTCTGTGAATTATCAAGACCTTTCATAATATTGGGTATACAAAACGAGCGTTGTCCGATGGTCGAACACATAATATCTTCAAAATTCTTGTTAATTTCCATTCATACCTCATAAGATACACACAAAAAATGCAGTTCACAGCCATTCACAATTCTCTCAACCGAAGACAGACGGTGTTATACCACGCTTTTGAATTGATAAAATGCCCTTGTCGACGAACATAACTCCATCTTCTTTCCCTCCTTTTTCTCCATCCTCCACCTCCTCTACGCTCCATCGACTCGAGCCATCTCTAGGAGTATAATAGTTTTATTTACTTTATTTATGGATGTTTTCGACTGCTCTCAGAAAATGACATTTGTCAAAATAACAAAGCGCCGTAGAGTGAGGCGTGGGAATCTCCAAAGCAACGTCATTGTTTTACTCTGCCCTCTTGGATTTCGCGAAATAGAAGAAGAAAGTCCGTTACTTGGCTTGGGGTTCGTTGTTTACATGGCGGTTTTTGTATGGCTATGGGGTGAAACGCCTATGTTGTTTTTGGTGCGAGATGGGGTTGATAGATTGTTGACGGAAATATGGAATATCAGTATCGATGAACATCATCTGATAATATACCGTGCTCGTCAAAATTATGAAACAAATTCATTTTCTCAGAAGGAAAATATTTGGCAACAAAATCCTGAAACAGGTCAATTTTTGTTTCACTTTTGCCAATTCTAATGCGTTTTGAAAGATTTTTGTTGCATTTTGTGCTATCTTCATCAACCTTCGAATTTTTTTAATTGGGAAAGTGGCTCATGTGGTAGTTTTTGCAAGGTCTTTGTATCTTTTTCACAAGCGTGCAGAAATTTTCAAGAAAAATATTTTTTTTGATCATTTGTTAGTTCAAAGAGGTTTTCAGTATGTGCAGTATGTCATGGCTCATTCACATGGTAGGTATCTGATGAAATTTGTCAGCAAATGAAAGTCGACCATTATTGTTTTGTTCATGCAGAACGTTCAACCAACTTAGTAGGTATTTCATATTACGTTTCTACAAGTTGAAACTTAACAATAACATTTCTAGAAAACTTTTTAGGTATTAACTCCCAGTCTCTGAAATAGAAATAATCAAAAATGTCAATTAGACTACAAACGAAAAAATATACAATATCAAGATTTAACAAGTTTGTCTGAAGAAGGAGTCTGATATAGGACACCTAAACGTTACATTATCCTTTTCATTTATTTCCTTTTTTGTTTTACTAATAGGCAACAATTCTTTCAAAACCAATTTGCTCCTGACAAATTAGTGCAAAGATTTACGCAGGAGAATTTTCATCTTATTTAAAAAATTTGTAATTATTTTTATTTCATAGAGTGGGAGTGAAAACCTAAAAAGTTTTATAAAAATGCAGTATTCCCCCAGATTATATTTCAATCGTTGCCAATAACATACCTACTTAAGGTTCTAATTTTTCACGTGAGGGGATGTGAAAGGGGTTGAGAGTTATGCATGAACAAAACTGTAATGGTCGATTTTCATTCAGTGACAAATTGTATGAGCCATAATTGCACATCCTGAAAACCTCTTAGAACTAAACAAATTTTCGAAAAAATTTTTTTCTTGAAAATTTATACTCGCGTGTGGTGAAGAAACGAAGACTTACCAAAAGAATTCCACATGACGCACGTTGCCTATTCAAAACATTTAGGGAGTTGGTGGGGATGGCACATGTGCAACTAAAAATCCTTCAAAAATGCATACAATTTAATAAAATCGGAACAAAAATTGACCTGTTCGTTGCCAAATAATGTTGACGCGAACTTTATAAAGCGTTGAAAAAATTCGAATGTCCTGGTTTAATTCTATTAATCCACAAAAAGTATAAATTCCAGAAAAATCCTTAAGTCAGATAATTCCTTGGTATAAGTCCATTCTAATAATATTTTTTTGACTGAATGTGATTGTGCAGAAAATGCCAAAGCCATACATGACTGAATTTTGAATTGATCGCAATAACAGTATATTTTTCAGATCCCCATTTCAAGTTATCTCAAATTGTTAAAAATACATTTCATTATGCAGAAGGCACAGCATGGAGTTGTTTCCACACTAAAAATGTCCTACCTCATCAAATTTTTTCATGGGAGAAAATATTGCGTATTTTATATTTGGAATTTAGTATGGCTTCACCTGCAATATATTATACCTAATTAGGTACTCGTATCTATGATTATTCTTCACTTCGAATATTGAGTTGAAATTTGTGATGAAGAGCAACCGACATAAAAGAGTTTTGCCGGAAATATTGGCCTTTTTGGCGTATCTCACATAATTTTCGAGCTAATGAAATTTTTAGGACCATGGATATCTTTTTATGGATATGATAAAAATTCCCATGTGTGCTCGTTCGAGCTTGAAGTCGAATTCATAAGATGGCAACTTTGTTACCATTTGTTTCCAAACGATAAATCTGCCTTTCATTGTTTATTACCTCAGGCGCTAATATTTTTCTCTGGTAAAGATTAGGTATTCAATATTTTCCAAACGACCGAACAATAATAGTCAACTAAGGTCATATCGGTTTCTGAAGTATCGAATTTTTAGTGACAAATTATTTCTTCATTTTCTAGTGAAAAGATATTATTCTAAATCTTTATGAATTTGACCGATATCGCTCATCAACTAACCTTGCCAAGATATTTAGATCCTTCATCAACTTTGGAATATACCTACATGTATCTGGCTCATTTCATTCAGAAGTTAGAGGTTTTTGTTTTTAATTCTTCATTTCAGGAATTCTTGTATTGTTTTTGTGCAACCAAGTCCTTTTTTCTTGAAGTTATCATCTTTACTTCTGACGTCTAACCATTACTGATAAAAAGGATAGGAGAATCCTCTATAACAGTTTTGAGCATCACAGCCTTAAACAGTATTAAATAGATGTCATTACTGAAAACATTCATGAATTAGTTCACTTTCCCAATCACTGTTAATTTAGCATAACACATGGAAAATGTACGGTGTACCATACCATTTTTTCGCATGATACCAGAGCTCAGGGAAAAACCTTAGTAGAAAAAACCCTGACTCGCCGTTCTAACTGAAATTACATTTGAAAACTATTTTAATATTGGAGGATTTCTTCTTTATCGAGTCCAACCGATAACACTCTCTAAGATGCCCTCGGAATTCTAAATCTGAAACGAAAAAATCGAAGCAGAAAAAGGAACAGAAAAATAAATGATAGAAACTCTATTAATTCGATTTAAAACTAACAACCGAATTCAAAAATGACTTTGAAACTTCATATACATATAGCCCTTAAGACATCCTGAAATTTAAATATGGGACAATTACTTATCAGATGTTCCATTATCTCCTCTGCTTCTCCGCATTTGCAACTAGAACTCTCAACTGAAAAGCATTTTATTACGATTCACCATAACAGAGTGGCCTCTTGGCATCGTGGTAAACTTTGTTTCAACATCCAACCAATGATGAATGCTGAAGCGTACTTCACAAACAATCGCCAATTCTTATCGTTTGAATTAGCTAGCTTGTTTCGGCGATTTTCATATTTTTTTTTGAAAATCTGACTACGAAACGAGAACGCTATGATTTTCTCAGGGTTTTTTCAAGTAACCTTATTTCTATATATATATATCGGATATCTACGGCTCTCGCCGCCTCTCCGTTTCCAGTTTCCAATTCCTTCTGTCCAAACACATATCTCCCTCCAAGTTTCTTGCTTCCATGGCTTCTTCGACGTCATCTCTCCAGCTTCGTCTTGTCTTCCTCTCTTTCGTCTTTCTGGAGGTATCCACTCCAATATTTTTTTCGGCCATCTGGTATCTCCCATTCTCTTGGTATGTCCGAACCACGTCAGTTGTTTCTTATCTACATCGTCAATGATATTCCTCTCGACGTGCATTTGCCTCCTGATCTCCACGTTCCTCACTCTCTCCAGTCTCGATCTTCCGCAACTTCTTCTAGAAAGTCCATCTCTGTGGCTAGTAGCTTCTTTTGTTGGTCTTACTCAAATCCCATATTTCCGCACCATATACAACATAATGCTTTGAACTATTGACTTATAGACACGCATTTTTGTTTTCTTTTTGATATTTTTTCCCAAAGTATGGAATTGAGTGCTCCTATGGTTTGCGACCCTTTGTGATTCTGTCCTGAATTTCATCTCTACTACTTCCTTCTTTATTGAAGATAACTCCCAGGTATTTAGCTTTATTGACGTTTTTTGATTGATCCGTATTCTAGAGGTAAGCTGTTGTTGTCATCGCTAGCCACGGTTAAGTATTCACACTTATTAAGGTCATCGTGAGACCTGCACGTATACTCCTCATTCAGTTTTCTGACCATATAACTCAAATCTTGCTGATCTTCTGCAATCACGATCTGGTCGTCTGCAAAGTACATAGTATACAGCATGTCGTCTCCTACTCTCAGTCCAGATTCTTGCACTTACGTGTCCAGTCTTTCAGCGATTCGTATAAATACATTTTGAACAACGTAGGAGATAAACAGCACCCTAGCCTGAGTCCCTTTGTCGTGTGAATGATTCTGTTAGTTTCATGCCGATTTTGACAGAAGCATAGTTTTCTTTGTAATAAAGCTGAACTGCTCGAATTAATGTTGGTCTTAAATCGAGTTTTCATTGCTTTCCATAGTTGGGATACCGGAACGTTATCATAAGCTTTCTCTAGATCTATAAAGGCTATATGTGTTTCTTTGTTTCGCTGAGTTCTCTTTTCCAAGGCTATTTTTAAGGTGAATAAATTATCTATTGTGGATCTCCCTGCACGAAATCCTGCTTGTTCTTCTGGTTGTGCATCTTCAAAATCTTCCTCTTTAAATTTTTCAGGATCCGGGAGTATATTTCTTCCAATAGTAGGGATGACTGCTATGCCTCGGTAGTTCTTGGGATCATCTTTCGATCCTTTCTTGTGAATCGGTGATATATAAGACGTTCGCCATTCGGTTGGTGTTTCCTCCCCATTCAAGCATCTTTCAAATAGAGTCCTAAGTATTGCGGTTAGTTTTGTGTGGTCCATATTTTATGGATTCTGGGTGTATTCTCCAGGTCCAGGAGATCTCTTCAGCTTCGTGTCCTTAATTGCTTCTGTACCTGTTCCAAGTGAAGGTCTATATGAGATGTATCAGTTATTGGTTGTTGTTCCTCCAAAAATGTTTGTCGCTTTTCTTCCAAGAGCTCTTTGAAGTAGCGTTCCCAGTCCTCATTTCTTATATTTCCCAGATTAGTTGTGCGTTTTTTTTGGTTTTCATAGACTTTATAGTTTTCCAAGCTTCCGAACTTCCTTATTTCTGATTTTTGAAATCGGTCAAGAAATGAATATCTGAGAGTTTTGCAACTAATCGAATGGTTTGTTCGTTTAAAGATTTGAAGAAGTCAGCAATAAGGTGGACGTAACTGATTCTGTTTCATCATGAGCGTTCAATTTTCAATATCCTCAATGAATAAAACGCCGCTATCCTCCCCTTTCAACAAGATTTATGTACCTTGTATAAATCCAGGTCCGCTAGTATTGAACAAGATTTCCCTAAAATATTTCAAGAAATTCTAAACCTCGAACCGCAGTGTTCCCCTCTTTACTGACAGACAATTCCGCATAAATACACAGTGTCACTTGCAAACATCGCGACTTTCCGATGAAAAACAAAATCGCAATTTTCGTAATTCAATAGTGTCGCCAACCCCACCTATATCTTCAACGATGAAAGAATCTGGCGCTTAAATTAGGGTGAATCAATTTTTCCCGAACCCTAAAAGGACAAGATTATAGGGAGAAGAACCCTTAATGTTTGTCATGTGCATAATAACGGTGGTTATGCAGCGCAGGCGCCAAATATGTACTTCCCCCAAAGTACAGCAGGAAAGCACATTGTGTCACTGAACTTTAGTGTTGCAGAACTGCACAAGCTGACAAGCCGCCTCTGAAGTCACGTGGTGGTTGTTTCAACTGAAAATGTATCCAATAGGGATGGAATTTCACAAAGTCCTGCTTCCAGTTTCAGGTTCTTTATGGCACATCAATACAAGGCAGGAATTGAATGGAAAAATGGTAACGATTGCAAGAAGTTGGTTGGTTTCCTGCATTGGAATGGAATGGAACGAAAGGTATATAGTTAATACTCATTTTATATATCACCTGTTATTGTTACTTTCTTCCTCAGGCCGTACAAGTTGATTTCCGTAAGATATGTTTGATATTCTTGGTTGGTTGTTTTGTTCAGCCAGGAATCAAACGTATTACAATGGAGATTGGCGACAACTTCATTTTTCTGGATTATACAATCTTATATTTCCATTGTCTTTAATATGTATGCGAAAAATACCTGTGAGAAATTTGATCTACTATATCTTTGTTTGTATTATGCTTTCAATTCGGAATATCTATACTCTTAATTCCATTTTTTCCAGTACTTTTCGGAAAAAATATTTTTTTCAGGGAAGCTAATAAAATTCAAACAGAATGTTCAATTATGAGGCGATAAAATCTATTGCATGAACTCATCTATGAAAAGTTTGAGATAACAAAGTGATGATGTCCTACAGCTGGAAGATGAGGTGAGTGGTTAGTTTCTCCATTAATTTTCTACAGTATAAGTAACTCTCAGTTTTCAATTGTTCTGTTTATAATGAGATCTATGCTAATGAAATGACGTCTGTTTTTCATGGTTTTTCCTTTAACTCATTGCATTTTCGTAACAATTTTTACAAGTTAGTAGTACATATTATTTACATTCAGAGTTGTCAAGTACTTGCTTCTAATTTCATTCATCCTTCTAATTTCAGAGTTCCTGGAACAAATGTAGTTCTCAATAAACGTTCTCAAACTATTCGAAAACGATATTCGTACCTTATTTCATTCGTATCTATTTGTTTTCTTCTTCAAAATTGCAAATATCCTAGAGGTTTTTTTGACCTGTAAACTCACTGACAGTTTCACGTACTCGCTTCTAATTTCATCGTTCCTGGAACAAATATTTTTAGTAATAAACGTTATAACAGTATTTAAAACAATATTCGTGCCTTGTTTCATTTGGATCTGGCCTTTTTCGTCAGAAATGAGCAAATATTCTCGAAGGACTTCCCTCTCGTAAAGCCACTGACAGTTGTCATAATTTTCCGATGTCATAAATAGTGCATAGCTTACGACATTTTCGACAAATTCTTGAGATTTTTTTGGAATTTATCTAACCTTTTTACAAATGAGAAACAAATAAAATATAAAACAATACACGCAAGGTAACGTGTTTTACTGGCTCCAGGAGGTAACTGACTCGCCTGCGGCTCGTCAATTATATCCTCCATTCGCCAGTAAAAACCCTCTTACGTTGCTAGTAATGTTATATACTATTTCTATAACGATGAATGAAAAAATGTTCGTTGAATGAAAATGACTTATTTTGTGTATGTATTTATAATTTAAACTTTCACATTAACATGGAAATTCAAATTACTAAAGTACATTAATCCCGATGCATTGAACGAACCAAATGAATTCGAGTATACTGCATAAATTCTGCACCATATTTTGATGAATGTAGTCTTTTGACTTTTGAATTGATATTTGTTTCCTATTCTATCAATTATCAGATATTTCTTCAATCAGACATATTCTCTTGATATACTATACGAAATAATCTGCACTTTTACCGGTATGGGCACAGAATCTTGATATTGTCCAAACGCCTGTGAATACCCAATTTTGAGCATAAAATATCAATCTTCTATAATGACCAATTTTCAGAAACAATTAACACTATACTTACTAATAACTTTTTATTACAGACCCAAGCGAGTTGCAATTTATTCATCAGATGTAAATGAACAGCACACAAATCAACACCTGTATTCAAGAATATCACTCGTATAATCCTTGATAAAATGCACCAGAAAAGGCGATATGAATAACACAAGGTGTTTTCTTCTCTTTATGGACCAAAAATGAACCTGATAATAAAAAGAAAGAAGTCTGAATAGCACATTTCTACTGGTTCATTATACTAAGTTACGCTGAAGAATAATTGAAATCGGAGGAAGAACACTTTCAGAATTTGCACAGAGGAAGGGGCAATATTGTATATTTTTTTTGGAATTTTTTTAAATATTTGTCTTTGTGACTGAAAATTCCAAATCCAGCAGGATATTGAAATAATTGAATTAACCGTATATTTTTTAGATCTATCAATTTTTTGAAATTATTCCAAATTGTTGAAAAAACATATCATTAGGCAGACGGCTGTTTTCTCATCAATATGACCAAACTCAGTACTTTTTTCAAACAATGTCGAAAATCCTTGTTGCTGATTTCATATTTGTGATGGAGTAATATTTAACCTGCAATATATTGTAATTATCTATCATTTTGTTCTTTAAGTATTCAGAGGAACATAGTATTAAACCAGTTTACCCAGAAATATTGTAAATTATTGAGTGTACCGTTATCTAACTGATGAGAAAACATCAAGGTTTTGGACATTTTTGCATGAAGATGATGAAAAATTTCCATTTGAGCTCGTTCGAGTTTGAAGAACTTTGGTTGAATTCTAGTTTTGAAGATAACATGCCTATCATCATTAATTTACGAGTGACAAACCTGCCTAATATTGTGTATTTCTTCAAGCAATAACATTTTTCTGTGGCAAAAATGAGGTAATCATCATTTTCAGATGACGGAACAATATAATAGTTAACAAAGGTCATATCAAGAGCCCAAGTTTTTTTATGGAATTTGCCAAACAAAACGAAAAAAGAGATTCCGCACTACAATACGGATGCAATCTGCATTTCTATATGGAATGCAATATATCAGAGATTTGGGGTCAGAAATGCTTTCTTTTCAAGATATTTTACATGTATCTAGATAAATAACAGATTTTGAAGGAGTGCCTTATAGAGATGATTATTTTACATTGAATATTTCGTCTTCAGCAGCTACAGAGGAGTGCATAATGACACTGACTTTCATATTTTTGAAAATATAGGATTCCTTTTATGATTAACCTGAAAGATTAAACATTTCGAATTGTATAACTTTCTGAAGATGCGGTATGTCAATTTATGTTGTCGAATTTACCTTATTTTAATATCTACCAAATTTCTCAACTGAATGTTACCATCAGAAATAAAAAAGAAAAAAGAATGCATGACACTGTAAAGCATATAATGTACGTAATCAGATTTTTATATCCTTTGAATAATGTTAATATCTTTAGCTGTAATAAATGTTTCAATAGTAAGAATATGTGTTTCAATTGATTTTTTGCCGCATAAGAGTGTTACGTTATGGAGAAATTACAATTTTTTCAATTCATGTATTGAAAAGTGGAGCAATAAGATCCATGATTTTATTTATTGGAGAATGTTCCTAATTATATTTGGAAAGCTACGTATATTGAAGAAAACTTGTAATGTTGATAAATACACTTTTTCAAAGATTGAATATCAGAAAAAACAAAAAGCTCAAAAAACCTTCAGTGTGCCAATGAATATATTTTTTCCTAAACCAGACTCTAATAAAAAATGAAAGCCATTGGAAAAAAGATACCTACTAATTCAACCAAATCCACTCTACTAAACCACTAGATCAAGGTTCATGTCAAGTGGACATTAGCCGTCCTTCTTCTCTAAGCCGAGTGAAAGTGTCACCTGCCATCTACGATCTTATCAACTGGCAGGACGCTTCCTGCTGAGGCGGAACTGGGACGCCACGGCGCCACTGAAACGGCGCCAGCCAGATGTATCTATAGCGATGCTGGATAGAGATGTTACGTAGGAGGCGTCCATTCGGCTGGTTTTGATATTTTGACGATTTTTCTGCATGTCCTAGAGAGAGAAAGAGATTTATTGATGATTACTCACAAAAATAAATCATTGTTTTCACACGTCATCGACAATTATTTCAAATATTTAATAAAATTTGTGACCTTTGACCTCGAATAAAAAACAACGCACAAGCGGGATCGATGGGGACTTTTGACATATCATTTGTAATGACGTATTCAAGGCCTCCACAAAAATCCAGCTTGTTGGGAATTAATGCAAACTGGAATCATAATTTAGTCTATTTTGACTGGACTATAAGTACCAATCTATATTAATAAAACAGGATCTATGGTTAACGTCAAAATCTTTCATATCTTTCAAACGGCTGCACCAAATTGGATAATTTTTTTTTTGTTTGTTCATAATTGCAAGAGCAAGGTTTATATTCCAAAAAAATCGTTCAGAGAAAAATAAGAGGCTTTCCTTTTTTTATGGCCAATCAAGCAGTCATAGAATACATATTTATAAATTATAATGATTTTGACATTTGAACAAAAAGTGAAGTCACATCAATGAATCGAAAATTTAAAATTTTAATCAGAAATAACGTATGAACTAACATATTATACAATTTTTTACTAATGCCATATTTTACAAATTTTAAACCTATGATGTATGAATGTATTTTGGCTTGCCTGATGCCCGTATGTTCATGATTACAAATCAGATCAACGCTGTAGTCGTTATCTGGGTTATTCATCTATTCTGTAACTAAACGCCTGAATCGATTTGAATGAATTTTTGTGTATGCAGAACAACGTCTGTTAGGTCCGCTAGTAACAAATAAATACCTAAAAGAATAATTCCAGAACAGGTTCGGTAATTCAGTTTCATCTAGAGTCAAATTATAAAATTCGTCAACTGCATAAAATAGTTAACGAGTGCTATATCGTTCTGCCCAAATGTCTGTAATTTTCGGATTTCGATCCGAATAGTCTCAAACGATAAAGTTCCACTCCCTGATGACAAATTCGTGGTCAAACTCAACTCTGTCCGTGATGAAGGCTGTCCGTCCCTTAGCACGGAATTGTTCTGAAAACTTGAGATTTTCAGGGTGAGTTCGGGTCCCAAATACCTCGGTTGATTTCATTAACCAGCCAAATCGTACAGGGCGTTCCATAAAATATGGCCATTCAAAATTATGTTCCTCAATATCTCAGACAAAACGCAACCAATCGAAATGAAATGTTGCGGCGACGTGCAAGATGCTCATGATAAGCCTCATGTAAAATTTTGTGGCAATAGTGTTGATAGAATAATGGAAAATTCCACTGGAATATTGAAAAGAAGAATCTTTATATTTTCATAAGAAGATATCCAATTTGAGTGAAATTCATTTTGGAAATGAACATTGATATAGTGAATGTTCATGGTAATTTTCAAGAGGATCGCATCATCAGAAGCATAGAATTTAATTTTTTTCATTAATGATTTTATACATATTTCATTTTTGGAATAATTTCCAGAAAATGTTTGAGGTACCTCAAAAACATGCATTCTGAAAAAATCAACCGTTTCCTCAGCTGTCAGAAAATGTTAAAATCTCAGTTTTTGCAAACGGGAATGACAAAAAGTCAGTCGGTGTCAAGTCTAGACTATACGGAGAATAACTCATAAAATCAACGTTTTGGGTGCTCGAAAATGCAGGTTTAGAGGTGGTGAAGGCTAATGTGTCTCTGGAAGTTAGTTCACCGAATTTTGGAAGAAATTTTGCCAACAAATGGTTGTGTACAACTCAGAATATTAGGGCTCTTATATCAAAACTGCTGTCAGTTACTGGAATGCAATACTAAGATTGAACCCGAAATATAAAAGGCAACTATCGTAATAAATCGTTTGTAAAAAATAACTACAATGAACTCACCAATAAAATTCAGTGAAAGTAGTCAGCACAAGTCAGCCTTGTGTTATATTGATAACTTCATCAGCACATCAAAAATTGATGTGATAGACCTTCAGATTCGAACCTCTAGGATATATCATTAAGAGTGAATCGATAAGATTCGAACATTTTCAAATTTTGATTTCTCGGATATCTAATTATATAAAATTCCAAGTCACAATGTTAGTTACCGTACTCCTCCCTAACGCTTTACCGATTTTTAGCAAATTTTATATGCGTATTCAGTAACTCTGAGAATCGGCTACCATCTATTTTCCATACCTCAAAGTTATTCACCCTTTAATTTTTTTTTTTTTTTGGACGAAATTTTTTTGTTCTTATTTTTTTTAAAATGTGGCATTAAAAAATATATACAACCCCAAATTTTTACTTTTTTATCGAACCCCTATTTTCTTATAGCCATTCTTATACTTCGATTAAAAATTTAATTTTTTTTGAGAAATGAACTTTAATTTCTATTATTGAAGTTTAGTCCTGATATATCTTATTGTTACCAATCTTAGATTCTTATAAATTTACCGCGCTTTTACTGGTGAGTGAGATTGGCATTTGTAGGTAATGTACCAATTATCGACAGTGCCCCAATTATCGACACTTTTCATTTCTTTTCCAAATATTAAGTTTCGGGACCAGCCATAGAATTATTTTTAGCGAATATGTAACTTATAGTTTTCTCAGCATATCTGAATATTATCCCGATTTTTTCTGAGTATCCTCAGTGCAAAATGTGCCCTCATTCAGTTGAGTTTCAGCGTCACCGAGTTTACAGCCTATTGTTACCAATTCAGTAAGAAAAGCCTCCTCATCATATCCAAGCAAACTCGCAAGATTCAAGTGATATAATTTTTTTGTACATTAACACACACTTTCATATGGTTGATGATTTCAGTCTTATCAATGGAATAAATTTTTCTGTGATATCTTCATTAAAAAAAGGGTGTCGATAATAGGTACATCTAAAACACGACCATCCCCATTCATAGACCCAAGTGTCGTTAATTGGGTAAAGTGTGGTGTTATTTGAAATACTTCCTGGAGCTTATAGGTATACTTTTTTTTCGGAACAAAAGTAACTTTATTGTGTGCGATTCAATCATTATTTATTATGTACCAATTATCGACATAATGATTTTCTTCAAATTTTCCAATTAGAAAATGAAATATTTCAATGTCGATAATAGGTTCAAATCTATGCCGAATAATGGTTAAATTTTTGCTGATCATAGGGCACCTCGGCATGACTTTTCAATGTATTTTTTTGTGGATTGTTGAGCCCTATCAACAATTTATTTTCAACATTTTGACCGAAAATGATCAAAGTTTCAGTCCAAACAACCGACACCAAATGATGATAAACTCCTATGATATTATTTCATACTTTTTCGCAGATGTCGATGACGAGTACATTACATTATCGATTATTGGTTTCGTTAATTTTTAAGTCTATTTCGAATAATAAAATGTCACGGATGTGAAAACGTAATGCCTGCTCTAAGAACTTCCAAACAATTCGATGTTACCAGAACCACATTATGAAAGGCAGATAGGTTCTGAGACTGTCTTAACCAAAGAGGAGGATGAACTATTGCTGGTGAAATGGATGTTTCACGTCGCGAAATGTGGATCTTTCATGACTAAAGCTACTTCGTCAAGAAAATAGGTGAAAATCCACTAAGAAACTGCAAATCCAATCAACGACTCTGACTTGAAATTTTTAATCTCTTCTCAATTTTCACAGAGCACTTTGAATGAATTTAGCGTACACCAAATTTTAAAACGATTGCAATAGTCAATTTCGAAATATAAAGAAAAATTTTTTTTCTTGAATTTTGATATCCGGTCTTTCGGTAACGAAGCCGTTTCGGACCCATGTTTGTATAAACTTTTCTTCTTAAAAGAAGTTGAGAAGTCCCCTTTGGCATTTGGTAACTTTATTCTGGAACACCCTGTATATGTTATTCTATCAGATTTCATGATTTCATTAATTGAATATTTATTTTTCTCTTATCCATACAACTCTTTATTATTCTTGATTTCACAGTGTCGATAAATGGTCCTCATGTGTGTCGATAATTGTAATTTCAATTCCAGAGCTGTCGATAATTGGGACATCTGAATTTCAACTTGATTTGAATTTTTTTTTAAATATCAAAACTTTCTGTTAACGATTTCGTGTTTGTTTTTGAAGTTAAAGGTACAATGAGTGTAAAACTGGCTTTATGTGTGAAAAACAATTGTTGACTATCCGTTAAACTTTGTACATTCCTAAGTTTCTACTATAGTGTCGATAATTGGTACATTTACCTTAATGACAATCAACAAATCCAAGGCCTAACGATGTCCATTTGAGTCTTAGATTTGAGTACACCATGTTGTTCACTCGGGCAATTCAGATATATAGAGTCTATATTTCAGGGGCAATTGTACGTGTAGCATGCTCTCGATTGGGTAAACCATCCAGTTTGTTTATGCTCGCTAAAGATGGGCTAACAAAATATATTGTTTACGCTATAGCATTAAAGATCCAAGTTGTTTATTAGTATTACTGTCGTAATTAATATGTAATATGTAATTTCAAGAAATAAACTATAATAACTTGAAAATAATATTGTTTGGCGTTTGTTATTTTTATATTCCTTATCGTTCATAGTGCTCCATGCCTATTTCGCGCATATAAACACAAACTTACACACTTATGCGGCGTTCCCACAAGGCGTTATTTCACGAAAGCGTGGTTCACTGTCGTGAATAACGCCTCGTGGGAACACCGCATTATAATAAGTAAGTTACTTTTTGTCTACCTGAATTAATCTAGAAACTAGAAATAACTTATAAGGCAACAACGTTTGCCGGGTCAGCTAGTAGGTACCTAATAAAAAGTGTAAAATTTCCATACATAAAATGACCACGGTAAAATTTTAGACCTGTTTTGCTGGCTACCTTAATCGTTTCACTTTATGAAACATTATGACTCAATATAATGTAGGAATCATTATCAAGGCCAAAGTGCCTTCAGTTTTATAAAAAGGCAAAGACAATAGGAATCTAACATTTGAATATTCAATCAGCCTTATTTTTTGTTTCCATACGAAATTGCTCAGAAGACTAACAGTATCTATGTAATCAACACATCAATACAGATGAGGAGTTATATAGTTTTTTCCATAATATGTTTCGCTTCCATAGGTTTGGTGGTTCTACAGGGTGAGTTCTAAAATGTTTGATAGATAACATTTAATTTGACTTAACGCTTATATCTCGATACGATGATTCTAATTGAGGGGAAAGGTCTTGAATTAATGTTTTCGACACATAGAACGTTTGGAGTTAGTTGGGTTTTTGGTTCACAAAGTATAAGGATATCTAGTCTTTTCAGTATTTTCATGGTGGGGCAACTATCCATAACTGTAGGCATTTTATCCCCAAAAAAAAGACTTCCATAAAAATGAATTTTTTGTGAAATTTGGGATTGCTATGATATATAAAAGTATCAATATTTCAAGTCACATAATAGGGCTAGTTGAATTCATAGAGATTATTCACACAAATCAATATTTTTGAAAATAAGGGGCAATTTCTAAAAATGGGGCACTTATCCCGGTTTACCCTATTAGACAATCTTTCAGGTCTTCGTGAATTATTAGAGTCCTTTTATAAAGCTTCAAGATTTCAATGAAGTTTCGATTACTCTTATTTCAATAACAAAGATTTCTTTACCTGAAATAGGTGCTCAAATATTTTTTCTTGATTAAAGCTTCCACGCATACGGTATAGCTTCATATCCGTTTGATACGATATGTGGTTGGGTATCATTCTTTATAAGGAAGGTCTGCATTAGGGTACATATAAATAATATGTGTTGCTTTCGAAAGTTGTTACCCTCACACCAATGTACAAATAAATTTTTCTACTAAGGTTTGAAAGAGTTCAATGAGCAAAACTAATCACAGAATGAGATAAGGATACCATAAGGAAGTAGAGGGAAAGGATTATGTTTCATTTCTAGCAGTTGATTTTCACCTTAATAATTCCACATTCTTATATTTTCCAGAACTACCACCGAAGTTCCGCCTTCAAAACAATGTCATCCCCAAATCCTACAGTATCAGAATACAACCTTTTATGACAAATAACAGTTTTTATGGAGAAGTTACAATTATTGTGGAACTACAACATTCCCTCAGGAATATTTCACTCAATGTCAACAATCTGACTATACACAGTTTGCTATTGGATAACAACAGTAATGAAACAAAATACGAAATCCAAAGAAAAAACGAATTGATAAATATCTACCATGAAGACCAGATTTATATAGATCCAGGAGAACATGTGGTACACGTAAAATATTCTGGATTTATGGGATCTGACAGCATAGGCCTGTTTAAAAGTATCATTAAATCAGGAGGAAACAACTGTACGTTACAAATTTATGTATTATGTTTCGAAGATGAGTGTTTCTGGTGCATAAATGAGAACTCATCGAAATGAACCATTTAAAAAAAAATAAGCTGGAAAGTTCCAGAGGACAGAGAATTTCATCTGTTAAAACGTGAAAATTTGAGATTTTTAGATCCCGATTTTCCGTACGTTGATTTGAAATATCGGATTTCATGATCATAGATCTCTCGTGTTTGTATTCGAATAAAAAAATGAAAATGAGGAAACAAAATGAGAAACTTAATATTTCATCTGAATTTGAAAGAATTATCCGGAAAACAAAGATAATTTTACTCATTACAATTACTGAGGTAATTATCTGTTACGACAAAATCAGAATGCGCCTGGTCAAATTATTGGATGAACAATGAAGTATTACGAATAGATTTCATCATTGTATAGCTATTTACACATTTTCAATCTCCATCTCTCGCCATAAAGCGTTGTTTATTCCTTCCTTCCACAGGCGTATTTACGAAGAGGGGGGGGGTACTGGGGGTAATTACCCCCCAGAAGAACAGAAGAAAATTTGCAATACCGCTCCCAGAAGAACACTCGCTAAAACTTACCACTACTCCCCCCTTAAAGAAAATCTGCAATACCCCTCCTGGAAGAACAATCGCTAAAACTTACCACTACCCCCTCCCCCCAGACTCGCTCTGGATACGCCCTGCTTCCTCCACATCAAATCGTGAGTTTATTAACACTTCCGTCTAACCTCAAAGCTATTCCTTGAAGGTAAAACGTAAGTTTGGGTACTACTTTTCAATTTTCCCTATCGAAGTCACCAAAATTTGAGCATCATCATCATTTTTTAATGCTTCAATTATTACTGAGTGTGCTTCTTTTCAAGTCATTTGCTTTGGTGGCGAGGGACTTTGGTAGATGATTCCTCGATGAAAATATGCAGGGGTAGTTCATATAAATTTTTTTCGAAATCGACTCCCCTTCCAAGATACAGGCTTTGGAAGGCGATGACGAGTTGGCAGTTTTAATTTTTTTTGCGCCTTCTTAAAAACGCCGAGTCATAAAATTATACATAATATAAAGTACTAAGTATAAATTGAGAGTTTATTAGGATTTCTCGGTCGAAGGATCAGTGATACACTTTTATTTACCAAGCTTTCGGTAATTTTTATTACCTTTCTCAAGGATCTACAAATAAATATACTGTTATAAGGGACTAAAGTGACAAAATTATTATACATACATATATTGTGATTTTTATCCTAGTAGTAGTAAAAATTTTGTAATCTCACTCTCACTGAGATACAAAATTTTAATATTGCCTTTAATACATGAAAATTATGGAATTATAGTTGAGTATTTTTGAAAGTTCAATTGCTAATCATATTTGACAACTATTTCAGTCATTAATGCTATCTTGTATTGTCAAATCACGAAATGGTGTATTTGTATTTTTAGATAGTTGAATTAAGTATGAATATATATTATTGAGATTGTTTGTGTCTTGTTTTGTGTTCATTGTATTTATAGAATTTGTAATGGCCAACATTTCTAGAAAAAGTCTCTTTGTATAATGTGGTTCTTTGAAAAGAAGTTTGACGCCTGAATAGTTTATTAATGGTCATGACTATTTGCATGTATCGCTAAGGCACAATTTAGTAGATTTCTTTTAATAGCGCTTTTATGATTAGAGATTCTAGATTTAATCCAATGAGAAGTTGTCCAATGTAAACTTTCTCACAATTTCCACAGGGTATACTGTAAACAACTCCAGATTCATATTCTAATAAACTCTCAATTTAATAACAATTACGGTCGAAAATAATTTTCATATTTGTACTAAGTATATGTTACTCACACATTTTTTTAGATCTCATAACTATATTATAGGGTGTTAAAATAACAACTCCCTTTGATTTTCTTTCAAAATTGTTTTCGAGGGAAAGAATTTCAAAAAATAGAATTCTCTAATGGTTTCCCATTCAATTCTGGAGGAAAAAAGTCTTTTGCCAATTCCGATACAGTTGATACTTTCCCGGAAAAAATAAAAACTTGCAAACAATTATGATCACTGTTCATTCCATTTCATCGTATAAGTGTTCCATAAAAAGAATATTTTAAGATATTGTATGTCTATGTCTATGTCTAATGCATAAACATTATCTTAGAATAATCATTCAATAGAACATACGATGAAATGGAATGTGACCATAACTGCTTATAAGTTTTTATTTTTTCCGAGAAAAGTATGAACTGTATCGACTTTATTTCTCCAGAATGAAATGGGAAACCATAAGAGAATTTTATTTTCGATAATCTATCCCACGATAACAAGTGTATACATCTATTAATTCAAAATACGTAAAGTAAACATTAAAAAATGATCCAAATCTTTCAATTTGATTTTTCAGAGTTTCTGCCGCTACTATGTTTTCTGCACCTTATGCTAGGATGGTATTTCCTTGTCTTGATGAACCTGCCTATAAATCGAGATTCAGTATTCGCCTTGTGAAACCAGATTCCACATATACAGCTCTTTCAAACATGGAGGAAACAGTAAGATACAGTCTTAATTTCTATATTATAGTTTTTGGGGGTTGGTATTACCAGGTCGAAATATTAATTGCTTTATGATAACAAGCAGAACATGCCGAGTAAATAAACTTAATGGAACAAAGGTCAAATACTAAACCAGGAAAGAGACAATGACTTCTGTACAAGACAGGAATTACTACACTTTAGCATAGGAAAAATACCTTCAAAATAACTCACGAGAAAGGAGGAAGCAAACATAAGGCTGCCATAAATGTTGGAGCATCTACCGGGACAGTGGCACAAAAAAGCTTAAAATACCGTAAAAAAAGCTCATCTTATAGGCGTTATATATACAGGGTGTTTGTAAACAAATGCGGGGGACTGGTCATTCCATTTCATCGTATGTTCCATAGAATGGATATTCTAAAATATTGTTTATGCTCAACATTGGTTTTGTCAATTATGCTTATTAATCGAAAAAAAGTTCTATTTGTGAAATTAAAATATTACGGATATAATTTTCTTCCTGAAATTAGTATTGAACCTTCAGAAAGATTTATAAAACATCTTTATCTCCGGTCATAGACATACAATATCTTAGAATATTCATTCTATGGAATACTTATACGATGAAATGGAATGAACAGTCATCATAATTGCATATAAGTTTTTATTTTTTCCGAGAAAAGTATCGACTGTATCGAAATTTTGCAGGAGACTTTTTTTCTCCACATTAAATGGAAAATCATAAGAAATTTTATTTTTCGAAAATCTATCCCAGGAAAACAATTTTTCAACAAAAATCATAGGGGGTTGTTATTTCAACCCCTAATAATAAAGTTAGGAGATCTAAAAATGTGTGTGAGTAACATCTACTTAGTGCATCATATTATGTTAGTTTTATGACTCAGTGTTTTTGAGAAATTGTAAAAAAAATATTCAAAACTGTCAACTCGTCATCGCCTTCCAAAGGCTGCATCTTGGAAGGGGGTCGATTTCGAAAAAAATTTATATGAACTATCCTTGCTCATTTTCATCGGGGAATTATCTCCCAAAGTTCCTCGTATTTGTTTACAGACACCCTGTAAATGACCTATTTCATATACTATAAATATATATTATAAAATTACTGACCGGGACCATTGAATAACTGACGGGGACACCGGGACCCAATGCTTCAAACCGGGGGGGATGTCCCGGCGTACCGGGACGTATGGCAGCCCTAAGCAAACAGTGAGGCAATTTTTTAGAAACTTCAATATGGTAACATCACAAACTCTCTTTGAACTCGTCAAGAATGAATTGCAACTTCTCACAAGGTTTTTCATGGTTCATTGCTGTCTCAGGAAACTCATTTTGAGACTGGATATCGCCTTGCTTCAATAGTCCTAATTCTGCGGAGAAGAAGAGGAAACTCAGAGACAGAGTCTGGTTGAAAAAATTATAAGGGGAATGATATATTATCCCTAAAACTACTCAGGTTTCCAAGTTTCATCAAGACTTTGGAAGTGGACTTTTCGAACTTTATGGTCAGTATTGTGATCAATTCAAGATATCATTCCTAAAACTACTCAGGTTTCCAAGTTTCATCAAGACTTTGGAAGTGGACTTCGAGCTTTATGGTCAGTATTGTGGTCAATTCAAGATATGTGGGCACAATAATACATCATCACATTATGAGCAACCCTTGGATTAGGAGTTCTGTTGCTCAACAAAATATTCCTTATACTGGATCACTGCATGCCGAGCCATATTCTCTATCGGAGTTCGTCACAACTGTCACTAAACGGCGAGCTCAGGAGCTGTTAGAATTTTGAATCTTGATGAATTAAATACTATTGAATGAATGGTATTATGATGTGTGTCATCATATTTAAACAACATAATTAGACACAAATTCCATTTCTGAGATATACAGGGTGAGTCTTTGACTTGTACATATATTTTAACCGTAATTCCTGGGGTCGAAAGAAACACTTTTTTCCTCTACCATTTTTTCCGATTCGGCCTAAATAAGAAGATATAGCCCTTTTTTGTTTTCAGAATGAGCTATGCCGCCACTGGTAAACTAACCACTGAATTTTTGCAAGTACGAGATATAGCATTCAAACCTTTGAAATAAGCTATTGTATCGAAGAAACGAGTAGATATACCATTCGAAATTTTCAAATAAGCTGCTGTATTAAAGAAAAATATAAACTCACTTTTTCAATACCAGTTGTATATTTTCTAATGCAATGATTGATTCATCCAAAATTTTGCTAGTGATGAAGAGCAGAATAATCTCTTCTTGATGTATACTTCATTTTTGATTAAATCGGATTAACTTTTAAACCACCTATTCTAGCCATAGCATTCATTTCCAATATTTCTTGAAATCTTCCGTGCAAGAGTTTCCGAAATCAAAACAACAACTCAACCATAACACGCATGACATTTCACGTTCATAAACACCAGTTGGGGCGATTGAATTTCAAGGGGTGTCCGCATATTTATGTTCTGTGGTCCGCATGGTGAAAGTCACAGACGTGACACTAGATTCTTTGACATCGGTGTTCTGTGGTTAGTTTGTTTTTCAAAATCATACGACTACATGAATAATAACTTATTAGGTCATTTTAGTAGTAATAAATATGATGAATAAATGAGAAATGAACGTATTCTAACGTAATGTAAATTTGGATCAACGTATATATGTCAAAGCTCAACGAAACAAAATTGCAGTAGGTACTCCGAAAGAGGTGTGGAAATTTGCTTGAATAGATAAGGATTTACACTGAAGAAGTATAGAGGTGAGCTTATTCATTGTAACCCCATTTTTAAGAAAATCCGCTAGTTCTCTTACCATTCATCATTCCAGATAACAAATTCTCGAATTATTCTTGAAATTTGTTAAAGTGACCACATAGGAAAATTGAATTCTGTGAATATTTTCGACAGAGTTGCATTCAGCCAAAGTACCCAATTTTTCGAATTTGTAAGATTTTTTTTTCTTTCAACATCGAAGTACTCGGAATTTTGTAGTCGGGAAAGATTAATCATAGTCATGAAAAACTATGTTTCAAAAATCATTTCATTGGAAGAATCGTTTGCGAGATATTACTAAAAATGTATGCTTTTCATGGATTTTCAACAGCCTGTATCTTTTAACCAGGCCGAATGGGAAAAAATGGTAGAGGAAAAAAGTGTTTCTTTTGACCTCAAGAATCTACGGTTAAAATATATGTACAAGTCAAAGACTCACCCTGTATACAGGGTGTTACATAATATTATGTCACAACTTGAGGGGGCAAATCTAAATGTAATTTCAGGAAAATTTTTTTATATAAACATGGATCCGTGTTGAAATTTGCAAAAAAAATTGGTTTTTTCTTCATAACAGTTTTCGAGATATTTAGTCCAAATTAAGAATGCGAACTATTTTCAACAGTTTCCGTCATTGCACGTCATGAATCTTAACTAGAATCTACAGAGCGTTTTCTTTTCCGGAGCCATGTCTCCTTTTTTCCTCCTAAACCTACTTGCGGTATGCCACTGATAAGCGTAAAAACAATTTTTTATATCTTCGTTCAATTTAGATTAATGATAATAAAGTGAAAGCAGAGAATAATATCAATCGATATAAATAACCTGTGCTGATGAGTCCTAATAAGGACGAAATGGCCATCCATAGGTGCTCTGATTGATACCACTTCCTTGTATTTTGTCTCGAACAAGGACGAAGGTAGCTCCGAAGTATGAGTTTAATATTGGTTGATTTATATCGATTAATATTATTCTCTGCTTTCACTTTATTGTTTTTCAATATTCATGGCGATGTACGCGTTAAACCTCTGTTTCTATTATTCATTACTAGTCACATGACGTTAACCGGGCGCTCCTCGTTGTAGACTGAAGTAGGAAAATTTTGCGATATGCAGAAACGCTTCAGTCAAGGCAACAAATGGCAAACATTTCGCTACTTTGTTTGAGATTCATGCTATGGAAGAAGTTTTCGTATGGGACAAGAGATGGCGTCTTCGGTATTTTTACATGCATTCAGTGTCTTTCAGTGTTACTGTTATGGCATTGTTGTGTGGAATAATACCTTAAAGAGGACGCCGTTTCGCATTAAGTCCCAAGAAATACCTTCTATCATTCAGAGCTAACCTGTGCTGATGAGTCCTAATAAGGACGAAATGGCCATCCATAGGTGCTCTGATTGATACCACTTCCTTGCATTTTGTCTCGAACAAGGACGAAGTTAGCTCCGAAGTATGAGTTTAATATTGGTTGATTTATATCGATTAATATTATTCTCTGCTTTCACTTTATTGTTTTTCAATATTCATGGCGATGTACGCGTTAAACCTCTGTTTCTATTAATGATAATAGTAATAATGAATTTTTTAGTCTTGTGATTTTTTCGTTTTCTAACCTTTTTCGGGTGAAAAATTATTGAACTATTGTATGTTGTTCGCTGAATAAAAAAATTATTAGAAATACTCGATAGGTATGCCCAAAATTAGCTTTTATTTTGATAGCTCGTCATCTGAGACTCAACTTAACCTTATTCAATATCAACATACAATCGTTCAATAATTTCTTACTCAAAAACTATTAGAGATACGAAAAAATTACAACTGTCAAAAAAGTTTTTAAATTGAACGAAGATATCAAAAATAGATTTCACGCTGATCAGTGGAATACCGCAAAAAAGTTTCAGAGGGAAAAAGGAGACATGGCTCCAGAAACAAAAACACCCTGTGAATTCTGGTTAAGATTCAGAACGTGCAATGATGAAGACTGTTGAAAATAGCTGGCATTCCGAACTTGGACTGAATATCTCAAAAACTGCAGGAGTTACGAAGAAAAAACCATTTTTTTTGGAAATTTCAACACCCTGTAGCTCCGTAACGAAGCTTTTGAGGAGCCATGTCTATATAAACTTTTTTTCTTAAAATTATACGTAGATTCATCCCCTTAAGTTGAGACATACTATTATGTAACACCCTGTGTATAAGTTCCTATAACCTATAATTATGTTGTTCTATAGGTTGAGGAACAGTTCATTGCTACAAAAAGGATGAAATGGCGCAACTTGTCCTAAAATTTCAATTAATTTGTTTCAGCAATCCTTTCCAGTAAACGATGGTATAGCTGTTGATTTTCAGACAACACCTCCGATTTCTCCTTATATAGTTTGCTTTGTTTTCACTCAGTATAAATACAAAGCTTCCAAATATACGAGTAGGGATGGAAGAATTATACCTCTCAGGTTTTTCCTGCTCGACGAATATTTAGACCAGGCTCCGTTTTTCTTAGATGTGGCAGAGCACGCACTACAGTTTTTCGAAGAATACACCAATATGAGTTATCCCACTTCTAAACTAGGTGATTATTTAGATTATTAGAAGGTTGCGAATGACTACAAATAAATTCAGACGACAATTACAAGATTGAGCCATTTATGGAATGAATATTTGTGTACTTACCTCCAGAGTTGAAGAGAAGGTGTCTGTGGATTCACCCCCAATCTGATAGCAGAACTTGGTTGAGGATAGGGAAAAGGGATGATTAACCTGTTCTGCATCGGCTTTGTGGTTATCATTTAGCTGTTCGAGTCTCACACACTTCACTCAAAATTACTTAATCGTTTTTAACAGAAGAACAGATGAAATTGAAATAGGTGCTGCTTATGGTGAAGATAATAGATACATTTTTTGAATTATCAATAACTCAAGTTTGATCACTTTTCGAATCAGAGCGCACAGTCGCATACCAGGAAAAAATTCCTAATTGATGGCGAAACATCGCCATCAATTAGGATCAATTAGGTAAACAAACAGTTTACCGACGGGATTCATTCCGCAGCCGCAGGTGGCGTCAGCAATCGGGACAATTTACTCCAAGAGCTAGGCAACATTCACGACTGAACAATATTGTGCGCAATTTTTTTTCATCCGAATTACTTTCCGTTCTATATTAATTTTTTTTTTGATAATTATGAATATCTAAAAATTATTTTTTTAATACAGGTATGTTATGTCAAAAAATAAGACAAATTTACCGGAGTGAACCTAGCAGACCATTTCTAGCAGACTGTTTGACGGAAACGCCCGAACGCGCTCCCCAGTGGCGCGCGGTGCGGAAGTATATATTAATACTGGAATGAGGCTGATTCAGATAAATAATGAATATGTTACTCTCGGCTTTGATTATAGAACAATAAAAAGAGGTTATGAAGGTGTCGACGGTTGGTTATCAGAATAAATTACGACAGATTCGATATTTCGAGAAACAAAACATTCAAAAATCCATATCTCCGAAAATATTCGCCGGCGCATAATAAGATTTGGCGCGTAGGTTAACAATATTAATATCATCATTCCCTGAAAATTTTATCCACTTGCAAAGGGATCCAGGGGGGTTAAAACGGCCCCCTTAACATAGAAAAATTCATATCTCCGAAAATATTCGCCGGCGCATAATAAGATTTGGCACGTAGGTTAACAATATTAATATCATTATTCCCTGAAAATTTTATCCACTTGCAAAGGATCCAGTTGGTTAAAACGCCCCCCTTAACATAAATTATATTAATCTTATTATGCGCCGGCGAATATTTTCGGAGATATGAATTTTTCTATGTTAAGGGGGGCGTTTTAACCCCCTGGATCCTTTGCAAGTGGATAAAATTTTCAGGTTATAATGATATTAATACTGTTAACTACGTGCCAAATCTTATTATGCGCCGACGAATATTTTCTGAGATTTGAATTTTTCTATGTTAAGGGGGGCGTTTTAACCCCCTGGATCCCTTTGCAAGTGGATGAAATTTTCAGGGAATAATGATATTAATATTGTTAACCTACGTGCCAAATCTTATTATGCGCCGGCGAATATTTTCGGAGATATGGATTTTTGAATGTTTTGCTTCTCGAAATAGCGAATCTGTCGTTATTCATTCTGATAACCAACCGTCGACACCTTCATAACCTCTTTTTATTGGTCTATAAATCAAAGCCGAGAGTAACATATTCATTATTTATCTGAATCAGCCTCATTTCAGCATTAAATATACTTCCGCACCGCGCGCCACTGGGGAGCGCGTTCGGGCGTTTCCGTCAAACGGTCTGCTAGAAATGGTCTGCTAGGTTCACTCCGGTGGAATTCGTAAGGATTCTCAAGGCAACGCGTGGCTTTGGTTATTGTTCCAGAAGCAAAACGCCAGATCATGAAATAGGTTCCTAGAATGAGGTGTTTGTGGATGCTCTGGATGATATCATGCCCTTGTTGATTCTTTAAATATTTACGAGACTAGCTCCGAAGTATGCGTTCGATATGTATTAATATTCATCGATTAATATAATTTCCTACCCTAATTTCTCATATTTTCGCTTGCGTTTACCTTTCCTGAATGTTTCACATGCTTGATCTTTCACTTCTAATGATATCATTGAGTTTTTAAAAATATTCGACACCGAAAAAGTATCTGAACAAGACGTTTGTCTCATATGAATTAATATCGAATTTGATTTAGAAAAACTTCTATTTAGGACATGCGAAAGACAAATCTTGCTAACCGAGTGCAATGTTTTATACTGTCTCTTTGCTTTGTGATGTTCCGAATGGTCTCGTTGCGTCAAATCCATTATTACATAGATTTAGTACGAATAATCAACGGAAAGTATTATGAAAGTTTACCTTTTCAAAATTATGGCATGGCTTTGAAAAAACCGTAACTTCTTAACGACAGGTTTTATTTCACCTGTTGTATTCTTTGAATGTGAGGTATTACTTTAAGACCTTCTTCTTTCAATACTATAACGAATAAAACAGACAATTGATTTATGATTAACCTTCATTCAGATTTTATAGAAGTACCAGAATTCCAATTTGAAGGCATGGAAAATGTAGGATTAGTGGTGTTGTCCATAACTCTGTTTCTTTCAATCTTCGAAAAATATATCTCAAGTTGAACATCAACAAAATGCAGCACAACTTATAGTCCATGAAATTGCACACATGTGGTTTGGAGACATAGGTAATTGTCGTTTCATGTTAAAATATCATTAATAGAATTAAAATATTATATTTGAATGCTGAATATTTTCAGTCACTCCTCTATGGTACAATGATTTGTGGTTAGCCGAAGGATTTGCAGAGTTTATGGAGATCAAAGGACTGAATAATCAGTATTCCAAATGGCAATTGGTAAGAAAGAAATTATAGATGCTCTTCTGGATAGATGCATGTTCGCTGATATAAAATTATGTAATTTAGATCGCCTAAGAATTGTTATTTCAACAGGATTTTTCATAATCTCATCCGATATTTTAATAAGACATTGGATCACAATGAATCATCCCCTCTGTCATCAAAATTACATTTTTATTGTTTTTTTATGTTTAAAGGGATATTTTCAGTATTTTAGATTATTTGGGTGTTTTCATGTGCATTTATTTATCTAAAATTTCTTGTAATTGATTTTTATCAAAGTATCTAAATGCGATTGATAAGTTCGTAAGTTCGTGCAATGATCACGTATGAGCAATCATAATTAATGGGGATGACGATTAACAAGAGATTTGCCAGTTGGCAGCGTTGTGAACTGTGATTCAACATTCAAGCAACGAAATGAATGCTAACGCGTTCGACACACTCAATCGCCCATTCCGATATAGTTTTGATTCGCTACCTCATTTCAAACATTTTTTTCGTTAAAATATTGAATTTTTGTTCGTCTTTCTCTTGTCAAAATAGTCTAGAGAATTCATGAGCAACTTTTTTTGTAAGAAAATTTTAAACAGTAATAAAATGTATTCAACAAAATTTAAAAACACCTTACAATGGGAGAGATGAAAAAACTTGAACTGATATATTTCACCCAAAAACTCCGTAACACATCAGTCAGAAGTTCTTAATTTCTTATCTGTCTCGTTAGACACCTAAGATTGCGTTTCTATCGCAAGAGCATCTTTGACACAAGCAAGTCTTCTATAATTTTGAACGACTGCGAGAATGAGGATTGCTAACTGTGCTGTATCAGTGATGTCAGTGCTTTCATCCAATGCTAGAGAAAAAGCAACAGATGTTTCACCACTTTTCCGAAAGTGACTTTTATATTTACAGCTATTGCATCTATTTATCTTGTGATTCTTCTTCTTGATAGATTTACTACTGCGAACGTGTTCTTTCATCTGGATACAAAGTATCCGCGTGTTCCAACAAGTACTCTTTTATAAATTCACCTTCTGAAAATGGCTACGAGTATCCCGCTTGCCCGAACGATAGGTATCTTTAGCTTCGTCATTTTCAAAAGATATTCTGCTGTCCAACCAAATTCCCCTTTGAACTTCTCTATTCTTTCATTTCTAAAGTGTCCAGTCCAACTTCCGTATTTCTGCGAAAACACTGCGCAAATTAACGCATATTCTGAAAATCTCAATTTTAATGAAAGTTAACTCTACATTGACTTTATAACTTATTTTTATGTTCTCTCGGGAAGGTTTTGAAAGAAACAAGATACATTAAATAGTAGAAAAATTCAGGATTTCACCGAATCTCATGTGAAAGAAGAGAAATAAACAATTTTCAAAATACTAGAATGCTGATAAGTGATTTAATAGTTGGTATTTCCAACACCTTTAGTTAATTACAGCCCGGCAACGACGGTTCATACTCAAAATGAGTGATCTTAAAATGTTCTGATCTTATCCTTCCCAGATTTCTCTGAGTTGGATTCTTAAGTCATTAAGAGTAGCTGGATGATTTTCTGAACTTCTCAGCCTTCTATAGAGGTTGTCCCAAACCTGCTCAATAGGATTGAGATCTGAACTTCTTGCTGGCCATTCCATTCGATAGACTTCAACCTCTTCAAGGTACTCCTGAACGATGCGCGCACGATGAGGTTTGGCATTATCGTCCATGAAAAAAATTTCACCAATATATACAAATGGCAAATGGCACTACATGCTCAAGAATGTTCCTACCTATCAGCATTCATAGCACCATTATCAACGCCCACTAGGTCTGTGCGAGCAGTCAAAGATATTCCACCTCATATCATAATCGATCCTCTCGCAAAACCAGCAGTATTCAGGAAATTGCACTGAGCATATCTTTCATGTGGACGTCTGTATTCAAGAGACGTCGATCACAATGGTAGAGGCAGACTCTAGACTCATCTGTGAAGAGAACTCTTTCCCAATCAGCCTCTTCCCAATGGATATGCTCTCTCGCATAATCCAAACGCACCCTTCGATGGGCTGGGGTAAGAGCTGGGCCTCTTGCCGCTTCACGAGGCCTCAAATCATATTCTCTGAGGCGATTTCTTAGGGACTCCGCAGACTGCAGACTTTTAATCGGCCGATATTTTAGTCAGGTTGGACTGGAAGTGCGCACACCGAGCCAATTCAACAAGTTTATTGTCTGAGTGCTAATTTGCACCCCATGAGTTTGCTCAAGCTGATTTTGAAGGAGGCGAGCGGTTGCAAACCGTTGTTTCAACGAAGAAACTCTCAAGTAACGTTCTTGAATGGCAGTTGTTACCCGTGATCTACCCTGTCCTGGTCTTCGGACATTCACACCTGTCTCCCTGAATCGCTGCAATATTCTGAACACACTGGTATGGGAAACTCCAAACCTTTCTGCAATTCTTGTGTATGTCAATCCTTCTTCTCGCAAAACTACCGCTTGGGAACATTCCTCTTGGGTCAAATTGCGTGTTTCGCGTTGCATAGCGATCAAGTGTAGAAAATAAAAACGAAAGAAAAACTATTAATCAGAAACAACTTATTTCAGAACGGAGCCAATACATTCAAAATCTGATAATCTCATCTTTTTTATTCCTGCTGGGAAAAAACATCTGTATTGAAGAAAAACGTTGAGAGTGGATAACTGGATAACATATGCATGCATAATAAAATAAAAATAATTATCCTTGAGAACAGCTTCAGTTGTAGAATAAATTTGAGATTTTCATAATGTGCGTTAATTTTTTTGTGCAGTGTATTTGTTAGTAAAATGTCTTCTTGAATTATATTCTTCAGCCACTGCTACGGTCTCATTACATATTCAGAGGGCTAATTTGGAGGTTTGTCGTATGTGAAAAAATGTATTGGCGGGCCAAAAAAATTCTAATCGCGGGTCGCATGTAGCCGGTGAGCCGTAGGTTGCCCATGTCTGGTCTAGAGTATCAGCTGACAGCTGCTTCGTTTCATTTGCTTTATTTGTTCTTATTTCTCCAGGAGGGTTTGGAAGCAATAATACGCCATGGAAGTACCTTCGTAGGCGACCATGCACCAATTGTAAATTTTCCAGAAAATAATGGCGAAGTGGAAAATCAATTTTCTGATTTAACCTATTCCAAGGTGAGAAATTCTGCTATGCCTACAATTATTTATTTATAAAATTTTTATCCTAAGATATGTGATATAATTAATACTTGTAGGGTAGTAACATTTTGAATATGTTGGAGCTGGTAATGGGAAAAGATACTTTTCGAAATGGCGTCCGACAATATCTCATAGATTTCAGCATGAGTTCAGCAGCAACTGGAGACTTCATCAACGTCATGCAATCTTTTATTCCTCGAGTGAACATAAGAGGATTTTTGGAGACCTGGCTTCATCAAGACAATTTTCCTGTGGTAACCGTCAAGAAAAACAATTTCACGAATAGTTATGTTTTGCGTCAAAGAAGTCTCACACCATTTTCTGATTTCAGGTGAATATCTTGATCAATAAAGCGCCGGAAACTACCTGATGCGTACTGATTTCAGTACAAATTAGTTATTTCATTTATTTTTTTATCGGTTTTTCTAATCCAATTATTTTATTTGGTGTCGTTGAAAAATTTTCATTTCTTTTCAGTGGAAATAGGAGTACCTTTGATGGACTGGAGGTAAGATTCTTAGGGTGTCAATTCATCCATAAAGCATAAATACTTTTTTATTTGTAGGAATATTTCGAAGACATTTTCGGGGAACTATATAAGAAGCTACCATGGAGAGTTAATGATAAACATGTTGTAAGGTGACAAAATTCGCAATACTTTTCTAATTGATTATGTGATGATGATTCAAGGTGTTCTTCAATTAAAACAGTGGTGGTTGAAGGGAAAAAAGTAGATCTTAGCTATAACTAGAAAAAAATTCAATTTTGATTATTTCAGGAAGAAGTGGACTATTCCTATTCACTTAATCAGTAATTGCAGAAATTCAACATCTACAAAATTGATTTGGTTTGACAGGGATATGGACATATGTGAGTGAATCATAACAAATAATATTAGACAATGCAATTTTTCAAATTTGCATATATCTCTGCATATACCTCCTTTTTGAGCGCTCGTTCTACTTAAACGAGTGCTATATCGTTTTGTCCAAATGTCTGTAATTTTAAAATTTTGGGACAAAATGGTCTGAAACGATAGGGTTCGACTCTCTGATGACAAATTCGTGGTCAAATTCAAATCGGTCCGTGTGGCCGCCGTTCGCACAATAACTTTCGATCGGATTGTCCCCGAATTTTCAGGATTGTTCAGGTTCCAAATCGTAGTGGATGTTCCATTGAAATATGGCCATTCAAAATTATTTTTCCTCAATATCTCAGAAAAACAAAACCGATCGAAATGAAATAATACGGCCAAATGCAAGATGATCATAGCAAGCCTAATGCTAAATTTTGTGGCCACAGTGTAAACAAAACCATCGAAAATTAAATTGGAATATAAGAAAGAAGGAACTAAACAAATATTTTCGATTCGAATGAAATTCATTTTATAAATAAAGAATGATACACTGAATGTTCATGCAGAATTTTGCCATAGTGTTAACAGAACCATAGAAAAGTTCAATTGGAATATTGAAAGGAAGAATCTGTATACATATTTCCATAACAGGATATCCGATTCAAGGGAACTTTTTTTGCGAATGAAGACTGTTATACTGAATTTACATTCAAAATTTTGTGGCCATAGAGTCAACAGGACCATAGCAAATTCAATTGGAATATTGAAAAGAACAAGCCCTATATACTTCGGGTAACCGATTCAAGTGAAATTTAGTTTCTGGGTCAAAACTGATATACTGAATGTTTATGCAAAATTTCAAGAAAATCGCATCATCAGAACCATGGAATTTATTTTTGTAATTATTTATTTTTTATATATTTCATTTTTTGAATAATTTTCAGAATATAATTCCGATTGTGCTGAGATTTTGCATTTATATATTTGGTATCAATCTCAAATCAGCTCTCTCAATCTGCTCAGGGCTTTCTTGAATTTTTTCAGTAACAATACCCATTTGTGAAGATGAGAAATGGACAAAGTTCAACCACAAAGTCAATGGTTTCTATCGAATGCTTTACAAAGAAGATCAATATCAACGACTTCTGAATAATTTCGATGTAAGTAGGTATAGTTTTGTTTTGGTTCTTAGTTCAGAACTATCCTAGGACTTTTGGTTGATTTCAGAACCGGTGTTGGTGCCGTATTGTCGACAAGTGATCTTTTAAAGCGAATACGAGCTTCATTGCGCGGTTTGCATTTTAAGAGGCAAAAGAGGGACTCGCGCAATGAAGTTCGTATACGCTTTGAAAGAACACTTGTCGAGAATACGGGGTCTGGCAATTCTGCGCTGGAACTGTGTCGGGATAGTTCTGAACTCGGAACCAAAACAAAGCTTATGTGTGAGAATTGTCTGGGTAAAGATTGTAAATCGATGTTTTGATTCCAATCAATTGATCATATAATATCTGAAAGAAAGATTTTTCATCTTGAGCACATTCATAGAATGGAAAATCACGCCGATGTGTCACTACATTTTTCCTTATTTCTCTAGACATTTTGGGGACTTGGCATCAGCGTACAATATGAATCCAATACTTGTTTCTACACCAATTAGACATATAGAAATTACCGATTAATTATTCACTCACAAGCAGAATAATCGATCCACACAATAAATCGACGAGGTTTGTTAATTCATAAATGTATTATTTTGAGTCCTATTTGATTGATTTTTTCAGTTTTAAGTTGATGATCCGAAATCAATAATCAGATTTGAATCTGAAGAAAACTTGGCGTGCGTCATTTTATACAGAGAGAAACGAAATATGTTTTTTACATCAAGACCACCTGCGGCGTGTTTCAGTTGTTCCACCATAAGATTTCTCATTTTGTCATCGAGACACATCTTGCCTGAAAATTTCAATCTTTATTTAGCCCACTTTTCGTTGGAGATACATTTTTTTCACAATTTCGCTGTGGTAGGTAATAGCAGTGGATACTTTAACAAATTCAACCTTAAATCCCAACATGATGAAAATAAACTGAAAACTAAGTGAAAAACATAAAACATAAAAAGGGTTTCCCCCGTGCACGGATAACAGCTGCAATTTGTCTTGATATGCCTTCAATAAGGTTTTGGCAGAAAGCCTGGCCGATTGGATTCCGTTCTTCAATAATTGAAGCGTCACTGAGCTGCTGCAAGTTTTCAGGAGTTTGAGAGATAAAACTTTTCTCCTAAGAGTATCCCAGCATGTTCAGTTGAGCTCATATCTGGGCTTAGGTCAGGTCAATTCAATTCTTGGACATCAACCTTTACCAAATACTCCCTGATAATCCCTGCCATATGCGCTCTTGTACGAGTATTATCATGCATTACCACGAATCGTCTTCAATAAACCGTGCATGCAGGAAACAACCAGTGGCGTTAAAACTTCAACACATATACATAGGAATGAAATTATCAATAGAAGACGTGTCTTGATGATAAGAAAAAATCATATGGTGGAACAACAGGAACACGCCACAGGTGTTTTTAGGTTTTGGAGTAAGGGTAAAAAAACAGATTTCGTCCCACTCTGTATAAAATAACGTACGCCAAGTCTTCTTGTTGATTTCGGGTGAACATATCTACAATTAAAATTATACTCAAAATAGCGCATTTATGATTGAACAATCTTCATCGATTTATTGAGTGGATCGATTATTCTGCCGGTGAGTAGATTCCGAATTCGTAATAGGTGAATAAATACCCTTATTTCAAACCCTGTAGAGTTTTGGTTCAAGTTCTAAAACTTTGAAAATAAGACACGCTTCTTTCTCTATGTGTGGAAAATAGTACTCTGCAATGTAATCATGTTTTTTGCAGGATTTGAATCCAATAGATCAAGCAGACTTAATTGAAGAAAGTTTGTTCTTGGCATTCCAAAAAGAGATTCCATGTGATGTACCCTTGAAATTCGTAGGAAAACTCAAAAATAAAGGAGAATTGCTGCCATCGCTTTCTGCTTTTAATGGTGTTAAAACCTTAACTTTTATTTTCAGTAAAAATAGGAGTACTTCTAATAGACTGAAGGTATACATATAGGTTTGGAAAATTCACTCGGAAACATAGGAACCAGCATGTAAATCTCCAAGTCGCTCTAGCTCCAATCGAACAGACGAAAAATCTGGTCATCGCGAACGGCCGCTGGCAAGTGGTAGTGAGGATCTGTCGGGTCCCTCGACCTGCGTGCGCTAAGGAATCAGACGCAACGCAATCCACACGTGATTTGCGTTAAGCCGGGTTTAGACGAAGCCTCGCTGTATCGTTTGAACAAGCTTCTGGAGCTAGTCGAGTCTCGGACTTTATACTAGGCTGATTACTAACTCGCCTTCATCCTGGCTCACCCTTCTAGGCGAATCCAGCGCGTAGTGTAAACACAGGCGCGAGGATGAGTTTTGATGCGCGAGTAGGTGACGAGGTTTGACTCGCGAGTGGGTGCGCTCCGTCTAAACCCGGCTTAGTGCCGTTTCACATGGAGCGTATCATCAGCGCTGACTGTCAGCATAGGAATTCAGCGCTGATGATCCGTTTCGATGTGTTGACTTCACATGAGGCGTATCCTCCGTTGTCAGTTGTAACCTTACCTAACCTAATCTGCCGGCAATCGGCAATACAGAAAGCAATATGAGCTCGTACACAACTGATCGTCAGTGAATCATGTGAAATCCCTCATAACAATAATGGCTCGTGCGTTAACTGACATACGCCGAGAGCAAGGGCTCGTCGTATGGCCGTCGTATGGAATCAACCACTCCGATCATCCGCGCTTCATGTGAAATGCTACATTTATTGCATGGTACTTGGTTATTCGTCCGGATGGTCAGCGCTGATGGTACGCTCCATGTGAAACGGCACTTAAACACTGGCGCGAGGATGAGTTTTGGTGCGCGAGTAGGTGACGAGGTTTGTCTCGCGAGTGGGTGCGCTTCGTCTAAACCCGGCTTTAGACCATATCGGTTTGAAAATTAATTATGTTCAGTTTACAAGAAAAAATTCAAATAATTAAATGGTATTTTGGTGCTCAATCAATTCAGGAAACAATAAATTTATTTATTGTTGCCTTTGAAAATAGGACGATACCTTCAAGATCCGCGATTTCGAAAAAAAAAATCGGGACATGTAGATGTTTACAACAATCTAGTCATTGCATAATTGATAAACCTACCAAAACCACAAATGAAAGTCGTCTGAATAGAGAGGTAGATGAGTGATAAAACTTTTCGGAATATTTTGAAAAGAAATGGTCATCGATCTTATGAGGTTAAAACAACTCAGGAGATTTTTCCAGAAGACCATTTCAAACGAATGGAATTTTGCGAAACGATGATGGAAAAAGAAAATGAAAATAGTTCATTTTTGAGGAATATCCTATTTACTGATAAGTCATCGTTTTCTTTGAATAGAGAACGTGTGAGTATTTCTGTGCATACCCAGTATACTAAACAACTCAATTTTTGGACAGGAATACTGGGGAGTTACACCATTGAGTCATTTTTCATCGACGGTAACCTGGGCGCTGCAGAATATTTGGAGCTTTTAGAAAATAGAATTATTCCGATAGTTCGACACCTACCCATTGACTTCAATCTTGTCTGGTTTCAACAGGATGGCTGTCCAAGTCACAACTCACGAGCAGTCATACAATATCTCAGTACGGAATTTTCTGACCATGTCATTTCTACAAATGGTAACATCAAATGGCCCTCCAGATCACCAGACTTATCTCCCAATGATTTTTTCTTTAGGGAAATCTGAAAAATTTGGTTTATAGGCATGAAATTGACAGAGCGATAAATCTTGTTGAATTAAGTTCCAAAGTTATCGGACTTTGTGCCAAAATAGCAACTATGCCGAATTTGCTCAGAGAGAAGAGATTTTCTCTTTATAATAGATTTGGCAACTGTTTGTCTCAACAAAGTGGATTATATTTGAACATTTAATTTGAATTTGTCGATATCTTAGTTTTTAGAATTCGTTTTCTTGTTTTTCATTCTATTTGTGTCGAATTCATTTTATTTTCAATCCAGTTATGACGAAAAATAACCTGATTTATACTGACTGAATTATTTGTTGCATTTATTGTGGCAAATAAATTCTTCGCATACACACAACAAACTTGTCGTAATAACATTCAAATCAAACCGATATAGTCTAATGCAAATCACGCTTGGATTGCGTCTGATTCCATAGCGCACGCAGGTCGAGAGACCCGACAGATCCCCACTACCACTTGCCAGCGGCCGTTCGCGATGACCAGATTTTTATTTCATTTGATTTCCATTGGAGCCCGAGCGACTTGGAGATTTGTACGCTAAATCCTAATTTTCTGAGTGAATTTTCCAAAACTGTAATGTCAATTGAGTCATTAGGAATTGATACTTTGGTATTTGCAGAAATATTTCTTAGACATTTTCAAGGACCTGTATGAGAAACTAACATGGAGAGTTGGTACAAATGATGAGCATGTTGTAAGGTGACAAAATTTTTCTTTTAATTTGATTGTGTAATGATGAGTCAAAGTGTTCTACAATTAAAACAGTGGTGGTTGAAGAGTTCGATCTATTTGTTGTCAATTTAGTGAACAAGAGGAATAGTTTAAAAAATCGCTTAAAAGCTTGTAGTACTCTTAAGACACCGTGAGTTGTTCATTTTTGAGCGCCGTTCTTCTTAAACCATTGCTATGTCGTTTTGGTCCAAATGTCTGTAATTTTCGAATTTTTAACCGAAAAAAGTCTGAAACAATAAAGGGTTCGACTCCCTGACAACGAATCCGTGGTACGATTTAATTCTATCCGTGGGCCTCATGAGAAATTTTGTGTCCGTAGTTTTAACAGAACAATAGAAAATTCAATCGAAATATTGAAAAGAAGAAAATATACATTTCCATATCAAGATATCCGATTCTGGTGAAATTTATTTTATTAATGAGGATTGCTATATTGAATGTCCATGCAAAATTTCAAGAAGATCGCATCATTTGAACCATAGAATTATTTTTTTTTAATTATTGATTTTTACATATTTAATTTTCTCAATAATTTCCAGCAAATAATTCAGATCGTGCTGAGATTTTGAATTCGTAAACTTAGCTAGAATTCCGAGTACTGTACAAATTTTGACGTGATAGCACCTGCTCAGGGCTTTTCTTGAATTTTTATGCGTCCATAATCTCCATCTATTTCTTCTTTTCAGCTTCCAGAGTCTTCGGTTCTTGCTGACCCAAATTGACAGAATGAAATTCATTACCTGTCACAATGTCTTACCTCCGAATTTTTCTAGATGGTAGAAGAATCTTTTTGTATACAAGAGAACCTCGAATAGTCAATTTCCATTCTGAAACATTTATTTGACGGGATTGAATCAAGCAATATAATGTACTATGAGAGTGTGAATTTTTTATGAGTAAACGCAATAAATAATGCTATCAGCATTCGTATAAAAATTTGAGAAAAGCTCTGAGCAGGTGCTTTGGAGCGCTCGTTCATTAGTGGAGCAATAATACTATCGAATCAAAATTTTGTATAGGACTTGAGATTCATGCTAAGAATTTGAATGCAAAATTCCAGAACGATCGGAATCATATTCTGAAAATTTTTCAAAAAATGAAAAATGAAAACATTAATTAACGAAATGAAATTCTATGGTTGTGATTATGCGATCCTCTTGAAATTTTTCATGAACATTCAGTAAATCAATTTTCATTCACAAAATAAATTTCATTCGAATTGTATATTCCAATTGAATTTTCAATGGTTCTCTTAAGACTAAGGCCTCAAAATTCTGCATGAAGCTCACTACGAGCATCTTGCATGTGGCCGCGAAATTTTATTTCGATTAGTTTCGTTTTTTCTGAGATATTGAGAATAAATTTTTGAATGGCCATATTTATGAAACACCCTGTAGGATATTTTGGCTAGTGAACTCATCCTGAAAATCTCAAATATCTAGCATAATCCCAAAATTGAGTCGAACCCTGTTGTTTGAGATCATTTTCGGCTTGAACTCCAAAAATTACAGATATTTGGGCAAAACAATAAAGCATTCGTTTAAGTGTTTAATTGGAAAGAGCGTTCAAAAATGATGTGAACCCATTTCTTTTGTCACACTCTGTTTTGATAGTGAGAAATGGTCTTAGCAATTAGATGTAAATGATGACTTGTGATTTTTCTATGAAGCTGAGGGCTAAGATGTTGCAGTCTATTCAATTTGAATTGCTTTGGATAGCCTTCTCAAGCTTTGGCCGAATCAGATGATGGATATTCTAAATTTCGGTTGATAGTTGCTTCTTAGCCATTTCAATGAATTCAAATGAACCAAATAAACCTGCGTTCATTACCTACCTGTAAAATATTCGTTTTCATAGATTCTTATGATATACGGAATACACATATTACATATTGATCAGCTTCCGATCTGGTTATTGTACTTAAATGTTTTTCAGATTGCTTCGTGCAAAACTTTTAGAGGTCATATGTCTCAATATTGCATATGATAAATGTTACAATGATGCTGAGAAAGTGAAGACAGAAGACGGTGGACTACACCCTGATGTGAACTTTATTTGGAAACGTAAGTTCCAAGGAATCTGAACAACAATATATTATAATATATGTTTTTGTAAATTTGACATACTTTCTCGGTCAAAAAATTGCTGAATGAATTATGTTGTTGTATCTCTTTATTGATTGAGCGGAGACAATTATTGAAAGTAGGATGTATCATTCCTTTTACTCCGTTTCACTTTCATTTCTATCGCTAATATATGAGAAAATTTTGATGAATTACATATTTTTCAGAATTACCTAAGAACTTCAAGATCCAGTCTAAAAACACATCTGTTTCAACCGCAGACAATAGCATTTTGGTGAATTCTACGTCTCCTGAAGCAGTCGAAAATGATTTATACATCGAGCAATGTTTGTCTTGGATTAAGATGAACCTGTAATGTGTATTCCATTCAATAGACCAAATCGTTGAAACCTTTTCAACGTATTGTTGAATTATTATATTAAAATTATCTAAAGAATTAGTCCTTTTTTTCAGTATCCTCTAGTAATGTTAGAGTATTCCATTTTTGGTGAGCCATGCAAAATAAGAACGTATTTTTCTAGTAATTTATAACCATTAGGTTTTTGCCGTTCAATGATAAGTAACAGCTGGCAACTGCCAGCAATATTCCTCTCAAACAACCTGGAATTTCTAGATAAGATTGATGCATTCGTTAAGAGCAAAAAACAAGCGATAAGATGAAGTTGAATTTCACCTTTTACTTACCACTTGATCGTGAAATTATCTGTTGGCAATAAATTTAAGAAAGCTGAATTCAACTTATAACTATTTATTCATAAGATTCCAGAGACTTTTGGCTTCACAACTTGAATATAAATTTATTGTCATCTAACCGAGCTTGAAATATTTATCTGGCGTACCTGTAGGCGGAAAGCTAGATATTATTCATTTTTTCAATAAGGAGTTTTTCATTTTTTGATACGAAAGACCACAGCAGTGTTAGCACGTTAACAGAGCAAAATATAGACGAGATATAACACAAAGATGAAAAAACAACAAAAAATTATCCTTCTAGTGTTCTAGTGAATCAAGGGATCAATGCTCAGACCGATTTTATTTCTAGTATATATTGATGACCAGGGGTCTATTGCACCAAATACTTTGCAACTTTTCACTTTGCACTTTTCACTTTCCAAATGAATTAAGCTACACCAAACGCATTCATAATTGAAAAATACAATGTGAAAAGTGAAGTGCATAGTGAAAAGTACTCCGCAGAAATTAAATGTTGGGAGAAATGTAGTGCAACATAACTAATTTTCACTTTTGAAATTTGTCAGAATGCAAAATGCGAAGTGAAAAGTTGCAAAGTATTTTGGTGCAATAGGCCCCTGGTGAGTAACGCGGAAGCAGGCGACGAACTTCTATTTGCCGATGATACGTCTTTTCTAAACAAATCCAAAGATGACCATTTACTTGAAGATAATTCCCAGAACTGTAGACTGCTTCACGGCAAACAACTCAAAAGTGAACACGAATAAAACACAGGAACTAATGGTTAGCACCAAGGGGAAGAACCCGAGTAATCTGCCTGCTTAGGATGAGAATTAGTGGAAATATGTATGTCGTGGTGAAACATATTGACGAACTGTGCGAAAAACTATCTTCGGCAATATTCGCAATTAGAAGAATCCGAAATATATTAATTGAAAAGAAAGCTTTACTCACATACCATGCCATATTTCATAGTAAAATAACCTACGGCATAATCTTAAGGGTGCATCAACGGAGGCCAAGAAAGTGCTAGTGAAAAAGAAGAAAGCACTACGGCCATTAGTGAAAGTCGGTCAGTTAACCAGCTGCAGGCCACTGTTAAAAAATTGACAGCGCCAAGTTGTTACATTTTAGAATCTCTTGTGTATATACATATACATAACCCCAAAACATTGATTACAATTACTCAAAGTACCCACGTATTTAATGGGATGAGAATTTACAACAAGCTACCTCAGCTTATCATCTCCCTAGATAATGCAACTCTGATCGGACGCGTTGCTTACACAATGGACGAGTTGTTAACCTGTCAGTTCTAGTCAAATAATGTATCTTTAAATTGTTGTCCTACTGTATTATGTGATGTGATTTAAAATTATTGCAGCTGTCTAGAAAAATTATATTTATATATACGTGACAATCCCTGTATGTTTTTGAGGGCAATAAGTGAAATATAAAAAAAAATGAAATAACGTGAAAAGCTTTTTCATGGTAGATACCTACACAAGTTTTATATCAACAAAATGTCGCACAAAATATCGAAAAACCTAAATCAAGACAAAGACCATATATATTGATAGAATGATTTTGCATCTAATCATCCATCCCAGGAAAGAATTGATACGGAATCAATCGATTGAGATTGATAATTCCTACATAGTCAATTCTGTTTGATTACATTGAATTAGTACATTTTCACGAACTTTTGCGCTTACATAAGAATTTTCAAAGGATTGAATTTGTTTTTACACATCCCGAGATCATGTTCATGTGAAAGTTTCGATACATATTTCATTTTAACATAGTGATTCTCATTTTGAACTTAATTTATATAAATATTAGAAATGTTTATGAGCAGCAAAATGAGACGCTCATGAGTTGAAGTTTCTACAGTATCATTGATCGACAATTACAAAACCAAACATAATTTGCTGAGTAATAGTGCTTCGCATATAAACATATTATTGGAATAATTTTTCAGCGAACTCATGGCATCTACGCCCCTGAAAATCTGTTTAACCGGACAAATTGTCCAGATTATCCGAGAAGATCGTTTCCAATCGTGAATTCAACAATAAACCAATCAAATCAATTAAAATTCGCCATTAATAATTCTCTGCGATATACCAAAAAGTCATTCAGAATTATTTCGACTTCTTGCCTTATCTTTTCTAACAGTTCAAATTGTAATTTTTCAAGCCACCTACTGTATTTAAATGGAATAGAACAATTCGAAATGCCGAAGCATCCGTTTATAAATCGAATGCTTATGCATGAATTAATTTACATAAAAAAGGAAGTTTGTACCTGAGTCTATTAGATTTACATAAAATTTCGTAGTTTTCGATTGATTGGGACCATTTGGTCAAGGGTGTCGAACGATGAGATTGAAAATATGTTTGTGCTTTTGCCTTGTGCTTTGTTTCGTCCAGGGTGAGTACAACCTTGAAATTTAAAAAAAATCTACACATAACTGAACTTTCCATGAAGATGAGTGGACTTTTTACAGAATAGATGTACCAAATACCTTCCATCTGATTGGGACTCATTTAAATCTAATTTGTGATCAAATCTAACAATATACTTGAAAGTTGCTTAGAATTTCATTAGGTTGAGTTTGTTCATGAACATAGTTGGCCTAGCGATTTTTGATTTTGGCTAGGTTGACATTTCTGTGGAATAATTTAAAAAATCGAATAACCAGGAGTTAGTAAGCTCTGGATAAGTCGTATGAAAGAGCACAAACAACCATTCTAAAAAATCTTCATACTGAAATTTCGTATTTAAAATAACATGCACATTCATTTCGATAATTTTTTCATCCAAAAGTTTCTTCCTATCAATAATTGTTATTAAATCATCAATCAAAAAAAGATCAAAGTCATTAAAGTTTGTTCCGAGAGCTGTCAAAAATGACAAATGAGTTTATGTACGAAAGTTGCTATGCTGAAAATTGCAAGTTTTGGGAGTTTGGTTAATGGGGCCGAAACGTTGCACAGAAGAAAAAATTATAGAAATAGCCAAGAAAATAATTCAATAAATGTGCCACCATAAAATATTTCATGTCAATAATTAATAAGCGTGTTGATAGCAGGATTTTTCCAACGTCCACATTTTTTGAGTTGTGTATAAACTGTTTATTGAAAAATATTAAAGGGGTGGGGTAGGTGCATATGTAGGTAACAGGATCCTCGAAATAATTTTTAGATCGGTCATTTATTTTTATTCTTGAAATGGAAATTCATGAATATTCGGAATTAAACTCTTTATATGGTCGTGTACGAAGACTGAGTGGCAAAAAATGCCATCAAATATCCTTCAATTTTGACTTATTCAAACAGAACACTGTAAAGCAAAAGTCTGTTTCATCCAAATAGAAGATAAAATTATAAATTTTCCTAAACATATTTTGACATAACAAAGAAATAATTGATCTTGCGAGAGCTATTTTTAGGGTTTTTAACGCAATATTGTTTTTTTGAGAACATAATATATAGGTACAGCGTGAACATATCTAATCTGACAGACACCAAATTCCATTGACACAATCAACAGTTATCGACATGTATAGTCCGTTCACGAAAGTTTGAGCGCATAGTAGGCGTTTGTTTATTTATCTGAAGTTGGCAGTATTTGCTGTCATAACGTTAAATGAAGTCAACGTTGCCGAATGTAACCAGCCTAGTCCGACGAGCTTCCGAGTTATCAGAGAACTCTATGCAATATTGACTACATTGCGTATCAATCTGACAAGAGAATGAATAACATAACCCAAAATTTCAATATACACAGTGGAATATGCCAAATTTCAATGACCAACCGACGGCTCAAACTTTCGTGAACAGACTATACCTACAATTTCGGCAATCGGTCAAAATTAGAATATCAGTCAATATGAAGTTGTATCTCAATTTTTTTTGATCGCTCGAATTCGTTTTCTCACATTCATAAGTGAAACTTATTCAATAGAATAACTTGATGATGGAAGATACTTAAATCGATATTTGCATAAGTTTTTATTCATAACTGCTTTATAATCTACCCGTCATACGTCTGTCTGCTCGGCCATAATAATACAAATAAATCACAAGTGAATAATGAGTTATTATTCTCTGCTGTCAGATGCTTAATAGATTCAGCTTTAATATAATATTGTTTAAATTGATATTTCTTTAGTATTTTGAAGTACTTCAACTAACAAATCTATATTTTTATTAAATCAATTAGAGCAATTTTTATAACAAAATATACAATGACAAGTTCTCCAGAAATTTTTAATATATATTAGAAAACAATCAATATGAAGTTGTATCTCTTTTTTGAATCGCTCGAATTCGTTTTCTCACATTCTACAATACGTTTCATCACGTTATTTAAGTAAAAGTTATTCAATAGAATACGTGATATAAGATATAATATAACTGTCTTCTATTCTAACATTTTCACATGTTTTTGAGCATTGCATCAGGCACCAACACGCTCTGTTATAAAGGAATCACGTTATGTTCTGTTTGGGATTGCTATACTGCAATCGACTTTTGCGAATTACATCTAGTCTAGAATTCAGTAATATGTTCCTGATATGGGCATTGTCATTGTTAAGAGTGAAGTATTCTATAGCTACAATGTGCTTGACAGATTCTTGATGAGATTTCACGTTTTATAAGAAAATTTCTGAATTCTCTTGATAGTCAGGAAGATTTCCCTTTCGTACAGAATAACGTTCGGTCAATGATACCCAAGATGTTCACGGCGAAGCTACACTGCTCAACAATTGATAGGGATCACTTACTTGTTCTTAATTTATTTCTGAAATATTCGCTCCAAGATTATAAATTTAGGTCAGATATCAGAGTATTTTCAGTTGATAATATGGTTCACTTGAGAAAAGAATGAAAAAATGGAAAGTTGGAGAGAAAAAAAAGACTTCATTAAGAACACTCAAAATTCTGTGTTTGAATAACATAAAAATTTTATGATGAAACCACAAGAAGGCTGAAGTTTCGGTTAAACTAGTACCTAGTTGGTCCCCCACGAGCTCGTCTCAAGCATTCTACCCTACGATACGCATACTTTCGATCAAACGATTCATAAAATTTTGGGGCAAATTCGTCCAAATATCCCGTAAAGCGTTAGAAAGGTCCTCCAGGTTATTGATCGATTATTAGAAGGTTGACAATTGTCTAGACATCTCAGACCAGACATGTTCAATGCAATTCATGTCTGGAGAGCGAGCTGGCCAGTCCATCCTATCAATAGCATGAGTTTCTAGCGCTTCATTAACCAGACGACTACGGTGTGGACGGGTGTTATCGTCAATTGAAATGAAATTCTTGCCCACGGCAGCCGCAAACGGAACAATTATGGGTTCAATAATCATATCGTGATGTCTCTGGCTGGTCATGGTGGTGTTCTGCATACACATATATAGAACCTCCGCCAAAAGCTGTTGTGGGTACCATGAACTGTTCTGCATACCTTCGACCTCTTTCCCTCCAATCAAGAATACGTCCATCGGAGTTGACCAAACGAAATCTAGACTCATCCGTGAATAAACATCAGCTCCAATCTTCAAGTGTCCAATTGCGGTGCTCCTCAGCCCATTGCCGTCGATGAACCCGGTGTTCCCTATTCAAATGGGGATGTTGTACCCTCCTACGTGCTCTCAAACCACGAACATGTTGTCGTCGTCTTACAGTCTGGTTCGAAATTAGAACTCCTGTTGCAACTCTCAGTGATTATTGAGCCGCGATGCCGGGTAAGTGGGATTTCTCCTAGCATTGAGGATCAAAAGACGATCTTGGGCAGCTGTTGTACTGCGCTGCCGACCTCCCCCATGAACATAAGCTACTGAGTCGTTTTGGATGAACCTTTTCCAAACCCGACTCACGACACTTTGCGAAAAATTCAACCGCCGGGACACTTCTCGCTGGGACAAACCTTCCTGTATTCATTGATTTGGTCCAGTTGCACAGGAGCCAAACGTCTTCTCTGCATGACTGATAAGCTGATATTGTTCTCATTTCTTCAATTATTGTCACTTTATGTGCTTGAACGAGAGAAAAAACCAGATTTAATAACAAATACCACATTGCTTTTCACTCCACCTGTAACAGCCTACAGATAATAATCGATTTTGTGAACAAGAGCCGATGAAGTGAAGAATACTTTGATATGATCAACTCAAAACATCTTACTTTTTCCTTAGAGAACATATGATGTACATATATTCACGAGATAACTTGAAAGAAATACAAATGAAGAGAAGTTCATAAGTGATCCCTAGCAATTGTTGATCAGTGTATTAGAAATTTGGTTTTGGAAATATGAACAGCTCTATCTATCTCAAATATTTTCAGAGCTGCTCTTTTGTTGGTGTTATCATAAAAGGCACTAACAAAAGAAAGGTGAAGCATTTTCAAAGTACTTCTAGAATCCTGTATATTTTTTTATGGAAGCATTTTCTTCTACATTTTTAAGATACCTGATGATAGGAACATATTGAACTTAAATATTTCCATCGGAATAAACACTTGCTTTCATTTCGAGATATACAAAATTTAAGTGAGGAAATATTTAATTCTCTTTCAATATACCTACGAGTATCTTGTGATTGTGATATACAGGCTGTTCCGTGAGTCGTCGACCATAGGCTAATGGGGAATGCAAGACATCCAGACCTTTTAGGAAAATTGGTTCTTTGTTATCCTAAGACAATTAGTTTCGAAGATACAGGGTGATTAATGAAAATTGGCCTTAACTTGTGATAGCTATAACTCTGTAATGCAGGGTCCGATTTCGATAAAATTTTATGAGTTTGTTCACTTCAGGGAGCTCTTTCGAACGGTCCATGAAATATCGATATTTCCAGGGCAGTACTCAGAATATCATGATTTTTCTTTCAAGCCCCAAAATCTATATTTTTCACATTCCTCACTGAAATTTCATTATTGCCATGAAAAACTACATAATCTGATTCATCTAATTCAATTTTCACTTTGAATGGCACATGTCACAAGAGAATAGGAACCGGACGAATTCATGTTTGTGTAAGTTATTAGAAATGCGGCCCTATTTTTATTCTTTTGGTGATAATATTTATTGTCTTTTCCCCAATATTTCGGATAATTTTGAGTTATGTTTGAGTCTTTTTGATTTTGAAAATACAATTCCTACTGGTTGTATGTTAAATAGTAATTAAAAGTGTGCAAAATCGAGATTTTTTTGGTCCATCCTGTAAAACTGACAGCTATAATTCGAAGCACTGACATTGATCAGAACAATATCTAATGACTTGTGAAATTGAATAGATTTAATATAATATGGAGTATCATAAAAAATAGAAATACCGGATGCAGCATTCAAAATAACAAAGTTGTTGCCAAATTGTCGTACATCCGGCAACACTGGAAATGTGAAATTATTTCAAAAATGTACCTCACATGGGCAAATATCGATCCACAAAGTTTGAAATCTTTACCATCAATGGTTTCCATAATAATCTAATAGGCCACTCACCTTGGGACACCCGATTTTTGAAGTAATCATAAATGTACAAAAACACACAAGAAAAATTTAACTCTGAGACAGGTTCATTATTAATTTTATTTGTTTTTTACAGCTATCGACCTAACCACATTCGTCTACAAAGACATGTTTCTCCCACCTCCTACTCGCTCAAGCTTGTTCCAGACATAGATGGTGAAACTTTCAAAGGGGAGGTCACCATATATTTAAAGACTGCTCATTCCATCCACAACGTTACCTTGAACTCCAAGAATTTAGCAATTGATGAAATAACATTGGATCAAAGCTATGGAAGTACTAAGTATATTTTAGATCCCGCTCATGAGATTTTGTATGTACTTTTTGCCGATGGACAAAATATCGATCCAGGAGAACATATTGTTCATATCAAGTTTACTGGAAGGTTTGGATATGGAAATGGCTTCTATAAATTTCAGTCTGAAAATCAGTAAGTTGTTTTCTCTGTCATGTATTACGACTTGAGCCTATTAGCGTAGAAAGGGTGTGATTTCTCACACACCCTAGCGATCACACATCTTACTAGGGGGAACATTCACTCATGCCGGATAGCAAGTATCAGGGGGATTGAGCTCTGAGGTATTCGGTGTACTTCTTCTCCTAGGTCCTGGGTTGTTCGTCCTGTGTTGCTTGATCCTGGATATCTCGGTTGATGTCCTGGTAGTTGGTCTTGCAATGTTTCCCTCCATGATTGTTCCTGGTGTCTATCATGACCTACAAACTTCTTTACAGTTCTAGCAGTTCCGAGAAGTACTGCTTTTTGCATTACTTTTGTAGAGGTTTTCATTCATTTCTAGCTCCTCGAGGTTGGACTTGAGGCTCTTAGGAATGACTGCTGTTGTTGATATGAGAATTGCAATGGTTCTGGTACTAAACATTTCCCACTGCCTTTTGATCTGAAGTTGAGGCTCTCAATACGAGAGCTATTCAGATATAAACGAGACTTTTCGATTTTCAGGCACAATAGGGGGGGGGGAGAACATTCCTGATTTTTTGTTGTTGGGTAGGTTTGTCAGGACTAAAGGAAGCACCGCGGAATGCCTCATGAACCCTCTCGGTGTCCACTGTGACGATGTTTGAGCAAGAGGTTCCTCCGTCAATTGGGCAACGTGTTGTCATCAAGTTTCTCGCCACCGAAGGAGTAAAATTGGCCAAAATCTTGAGGAAAGTAACTGCCCATGTTTAGACAAGAGACACTGTCGCGAGCCAGAGTGTTTTCATGGTATTAACAGTTCGTAGAGGGTAGTGATTGTGTTGAAAATGAAAGCCATGACCGCCGCGAACACCATCAGCAGTGTTCGACAGCTTATTGAAGACAACAGACGTCGTACTACTTCTGAAATTGCAAGTAAGGTCGGGATAAGTTATGGGGGCACCTAGGTACTCCATACTCACAGAGGATCTTGGTACCGTAAGGGTTGCGCTAAGTGGGTTCCTCGCCTTCTCACAGCTGACCAGAAATCGCATCGATGAGGCAATCCGACGTGCTTTCCTTACTCCTGACAAACCTACCCAACAACAAAAAGTCAGGAATGTTCTCTCTTTTCTTCTTCCAGAAGTCAGCCAGTAGTTCGACGCAGGAATGTCGACACGTTTCCGATTGACCACGTTCAGGTGTCTTTCATGTAGGGGCTTTTCTCTCATCTTTGAATTTTATCACTATCCGTCGTGTGATATTGTGAGGTGGTGAACCACCTGCTACAATCAGTATCTTTGTAAGTCTGTTGTGTTTGACTTGTCTACAAAGTAATTTTTCAAGTTGTATATCTGATCATCCCACAAAGCCTTGCCCGCTTGGGTTGTACTTCTCATTACTCGTTCCATTAGAATCCTAAAATTGTAAAATTTTCATTGAGACAGGAATAGAACGAAAATAATGAAATGAAATTTGAGGAACTGAATCTCCTATATTCATCATTTTGTGATAAATCAAATTTCACATGTTTTTATGATGATTCCGTGATAATAGCTGCTTCTCTCAGTTAATCATTAAGCATTGACTGATTATTAATTTTTTTCTGGAGTTCTATTAGTTTTAGGGAAATATTCTGTGTGTTTGAATTGGTCACTGATTTTTTGCATTTACAAAATAGTAATTATAATTCAACGTTCGCAAAATGAATGCATTCATCTGAATAGTTATCTCTTGTGACTTTATCTCAAATGTTGAGAGTGGGATATACTGTGGGCTTGGAAAAAACAATAGAAGGCAGCGGTCCAGCAATGGTAGTTGAATAACAGAATAATTAACCCTCTGGAGAAACACTCCTGGACTTACTCAGGCCAAAGATTTGTGATAATTTCACCTACCTACCCTCTACCAGAAGGCTGTGTAGCTGTCACCAGTTGCGCCTCGGGTGATGGTGGGACTGCTGATGGGGCTGTTAGTACAAATACCATTTGTATGGGATAGTCAGAAAATGAAATTTGCAGGCTCTGCGAATCAGAAGCAAAGCAGCTGATCACGTGATATGCAAGTGTCCAGAGCTGGCTAGTCTAAAACCAATTCATATGAGGAAATCGGTCCTGGATACTTGAAAGGTAACAGCAAAGCTCCTAAGTAAGTTGTCTGCTTTATCAACGCAATTGACGACCTCCAAGGGTTTTTATGAACAGAAAATCTACATGGTCGCAGTTCACGGAAGTTTTAACAGGCAATTACGACGCCAGTTTTAATGATAATATTTAAAGAAACAACCCCAAAATAACTGAAGTCAATTTAGAGTAAATGAGCTCTACAGTTGATTCAACTCTGGTTTCAAGAGAATAACCACCATACCTAATGCAAAAGTGATACAATTGATTCTTCTCCAATATAACTGTCTAAAAAAGTTTTTCAGATGTTTTTAATACACTTAATTTCTTCATTTTCAGAACCCTACTGACAACAAAGTTTTCACCGAACGCTGCAAGATCAGCTTTTCCTTGTTTTGACGAACCCTATTTCAAATCTATCTTCGATATACGTTTAGTCAAGCCCAATAGTAGCTGGGAAATACTTTCGAATATGAGGGAGATTGTAAGTAATACCTTTAAATCAACTTAAATGTTTGTTCCTTTCTCTAAATTTCTTGTAATAACCTGAAGCTGAGATTAACTCAGCTTGAAAATTTCTATAACGAACAATTGACAAATTATAGAATTCGGATAACAGATAGCAGATTACTAAAACTAAAAATACTCTCAAATAATTCACTATCGAGACAACAAACTCAATTTTGGAATGAATTACGATAACTGATTCGGTTTACGAGGTTGGATGAAAATCCTTGATAAAATTTCTGTTTTTTGAATCAGTACTGAAAGCTGAAACACAGGAATTTGTGCTGAATTAATGTATTCTTTGGCAATGAAGTGAAACATTTTTATTCCACCCCTTAGCTGAAATCCCACTGAACTGATTTTTTCGAACGCAAACATAATCATATGTCGTGTGCACAATTGAGTGGCCACCAAGATTCCCCTACTCAACTCACTAGATAAATTTGTTTGGGGATATCCAAATAGACAGAATTGAATTTGACCACGAATTCGTCATCAGGGAATCGAACCCTATAGGTCGAGGCCATTTTCGGATAAAAATTCGAAAATTACAGACATTTGGGCAAAACGATCTAGCACTCGTTTGATTAAAACGAGCGCTTAAAAAGCATAGTATGGTAATATTCCACATGACTGGTCACCTGTTTAACAAGCATTTGAAGAGAATGGGATTAACGAGCTGCTCCCTATGCCGTTGGTGCAGGAGTACTGATGAAACGGTTGAGCATATTTTGTTCAACTGTGGAAACCATACTGAGTTAAGGTCAACACACCTAGGAAGTCCAACACCTTCTATTCCTATGGTGAGAGGGACCACTCCTGGCTAGATATGAATTTTATTGAGAACTATGTTATTTTCACATATTCTAATATTTTATAGGCCAGATATGAAACCGTCGAAGGCATAGCAGTGGATTTTGAGAGCACAGTACCTATGTCTACGTATCTGGTGGCTTGGGCTTACACAAATTTCAAATATGAAGAAATCATGTACACATCAAATAATAGAACTATACCACTGAGATTTTACGCTCATCAAAATAAACCATTAGCTATGCGGGAAGCACTCAAAACCACCAAAAAGGCACTCCGGTTTTTCGAAAATTATACTGAAATACCATTTCCATTACCTAAATTGGGTGAGTATGAGTAAATTAATAGTTTATAACTCGTGAAAGAAGTCTAAAAAGATATTTTTAGTCTATGATAATGGAAATTCTTATATCCACTTCAAAAGAAAAGCTCATTTCATAAAATGCTTTCAATAAGAATTATTAATTGAACTTACATACAATACAGTTATTTTAACGATGATTCGAACAGCTGCTCGGATAAGCAACAACATTTAGCTTCTTCAGTTCACACTTCTTCATATAATAATGGGTCTCAATTTCTATAGATTGATTTGGAACATCGATGGATTTTATTCAATATATCTATATTCCATTGTTCTTGTCCAAAGACTGGAAGATATCTCCTTATGAAGTAATCGTGTTATTGTGTCGAAAAAATTTATTTTATCCACGACTATTGTAAAATCCGCCCATTTCACGTCTGCTTGCTCGGCCATTTTAATACCCATTGATCACAAGTGAATAATGAGTTATTATTCACTACTGCCAGATGCTCATAGACTTAGCTTTATTTAATATTCCTCGAATTGATATTTCTTCAGTAATCTAAAGTACTGCATTTAACAAATATGGGTATAACTTGTCAATCGAGGGTGATTGGGTCCAGTCGCCTACTGCTCGTAGCCTAAACTTCTCCTCGTGAATAATAGCTATCATTATACGCTCGTTGCATAATATACTATTTCGCCAAGGCTTACAATGGTCGATTGAACAGGAAAAATCATGAAAATATGATTGATCTTATATTAGAGACTATAATTGAAAGTAATCTCAAACATTAAGACTTACTCAGTATGGATGTAGAAAGAAATTGATACTTTTTCACGATGATATTTATTTTTCAGATTCCATTTCTATACCCCAATACAGGAGTAAAGGAATGGAGCACTATGGTTTGATAGTATATCAGGACTATGCCATGTTTGAAACCAATCCTTTCGTTTCGAAATTATTTCATTCTTTAGATGCTCTACTTCTGATATGTCATGAAGTATCACACATGTGGTTTGGAAATTTAGGTAATTATGCTGTTATATATTTTTTCTACGACTGTCACAAAATACCTACCCAAATGTTCAATGAAGATTTCTAAATGTAGTACATCGAAATACTCCTACTTCATTATGCACTAGTCACTGACAACTAGTGCAGTAATGTTCGTTCACTATCCAAGTCATATAGGGTGTTCCATGAAATATGGCCATTAGAATTTTTTGTTCCTCAAAATCTCAGACAAAACGAAACCAATCAGAATGAAATGTAGCGGCCATCTGCAAGATGCTCATAATAAGCTTTATGCAAATTTTTGTGGTCATAGGGTAAAACGAAACCATAAAAAATTTTGAATTTTGAAAAGAAGAAACTTCATATTTTCCTGAAAAAAATGCGATTCGAATGAAATTCATTTTATAGATAAAGATTGATACACTGAATGTTCATGCAGAATTTTGTCACCATAGTGTTAATAGAACCATAAAAATTTAATTGGAATATTGTAAAAGAAAGTTCATATTTTCCATAAAATAATCCGATTCGAGTGAAATTTATTTTGTGCATGAAGATTGATATACTGAATGTTTTTGCCAAATTAATAAATCAATAAAGAACATCCTATTGGCGATTCCTGTCGAGAAACTCGTTTAACTGTAGAACGCCTTCTATCTCGCTGTCCACATTATGATGAAATCCGTCGTCGAATGGGACTCAAAGAAAATTTAAAGGACAACCTCAACTCAGCAACGCAAATTGAAGCAACATTGAAATTTTTGAAAGAATGCCAATTGTACAATCACATATAATCAATGTATCTAAAATTATTTCCTTTTCTGTAGATTCTTTGTGAACATTAATGTCTGTACTACCTAGATGAATAGAACTCTGTACCATGTGTCAATGGCCTAGTTGCCGAGACACGTTAATTACAAATAAAAAAAATAATAATTTCCAGAATACAATTCCGATTGTTCTGAAATTTATTTATATATTTGGTATCAATCTCAAATCGCATTTAAAATTTTGAGGTAATAGTCTAATTGCTCCACCAGAAAAGGAGCGCTCAAAAGCTCCTGCTAAGGGTTTTTCTTAAATTTTTTTCTAGTTACTCACCAATGGTACAACGATCTCTGGCTCACGGAAGGATTTGCAAGATATATGCAGTAACAAGCTGGAAGGATCTTTTAGGAGAACAATTTGTGGTGAGAAGAATTCTGTCATTCACACAAGGGTCTCTAATAGAGGTTCCATTATGATAAGAAATTTCAAGAAAAATTATTTGAAATTGACATCATTCATCATAGGAAAGAATTTCATAAGCAATGAATTGACGATATCAGTCAAGTGAATACGGGTTACAGCAGCGATATTCTCAATTATTGTTCTGAGCTACGGTGTTGGTTTCGACTCTTCACATCACTAGCTTGTCTCAACAACTCGAAATATTTATCCAGTTTCACATTTAAACGCCTTACAGTTGCTTAAAGTCAATCATAATTTAATTTGTTTAGCTACTGCAAAATTTTCAATTAATTCAGTATTCCTTGCAGCGTGAACATTTTTGATGAATTGACAGCTAGCGGGTTATTCAAAATAAAACCTCTTATCGGGTAACCCTATGAAATATTATTAGGTGATTAAGAAAAACTTATTTTTTGCTAGACTTATATGTTCCAAGAAGGCAAGTACCTAATGCTCTCCAACGAACAATGCTACGGAGAAGCAGCAGAAACTGCCAGCTTTCCCCGGAAACTAAATCAAGTCAGATCGAAATATAGTCCAACTACATATGATCAGGTAAGCCGATTGTTGAAATAATTACATACAAATTGAGGTGCTGGTTCATCTTTAAGAGTATTATGACATCTTTTATATCTATGTGTAACTAGTCCATACAGGGTGCTCGATAATTCGACGTGATCCTTCGATGAGGATATACTAGACGTCCTTCCTGCAGCGAATTGCGTCGAGTGAAGCATGGTCCGAAAATCTATGATTACGATAATATGGCGAGTTTTCAACATTTCTGAAATTTTTTGCTTCGTTATTGAAATTAATTGATTTTGTTGAAATACTTTGACTCTTACTATTCAATGAATATTTTTTTCAAAGCTAAGGTCCACATTTCTTGAGGAAAAGTAATCACTCAAAATTTAAATAAGCCATGGTCATAAATAACTGCACCTGTTTTCCTCATAAAATTTTCATGATAGAATGGAGAATTACTGGAAAAAAGTGTTATGAATTTGGTGTACAATATGGGGGAATAACCCCTATTTTCCCTTACACATGTACAGTGTACACCAAGTTCATAAAACTTTTTTTCGAGTAATTTCAATTCTAACATGAAGAAATCAGGTGCAGATTTTCTAAATTTTTGACTTAAATCTCAAATATTCAGCAACAAGAGTCATTTTCGTAACACGCCAATTTGATCTTATCGGCCACTCACCCTGGGACACCTGATATATGACCCTGTATATCTCTGGTTATTAAGTCGCGTCCACATTATGCCGAACGACATCATTCGACTTGGGTCGTTCGACAAAGTCGAATAAGTATGGACTTTGTAGAAGTCTAATCGAATCATGTCGCTTCCAACCCGAATGAGCGCGGTCCCAGATCAAAGGAAGTCGTTTATTCATCGACACGTCCACAACCGATGTCGAATCGAACGTGTCGCCCCGAACGTGTCGAAGATGTCGTTCGGCATAGTGTGGACGCGAACAATCTCAACAGCCTTAGAAAAAAATATGCATTGAATGTTCAGAGTCAAGTAGTCAAGAAGTTTTTAATTAATTAATTTCGATAACGAAGCAGAAATTTCAAAAAAGTTGGAAAACTGCCATAATTCGTAGCCATAGATTTTCGGACCATATTGCACTCGACGCAATTCTCTGCAAATGGCGTCTAGTATATCCATTTCCAGTCCAAGGATAACGTCGAGTTACCAACACCCTGTAAACTTACTATTGTGGTTGTTGACATAAGGTTTGTGGGGCTCCCACAACCTCTTAATTGGGAAAAGCGTTTCGTCTCTGGCACCCTAATAAAAGACTGTGCAGTTTATGGCTTATATTCATGACCACGCCATAGACTTCTTGGGATCCGATTTGTCAACGTTTTGGAAGCCAAATTGCAGTCACAGTGGTTTGATCAACTGCACCAGTCAGAAGGTTCTAGGCATTTATGAAAAAAACATGAAATACAGAGGTTTCTACCTTACTTTCCTGCCAGTAATGACAACAGGATGCCTGGCTCTTGAGCGGCTCTGTTGAGCTTGTATATTCTCACATCGTGGTGATGTGGTGCCTCTCTGTTCGCTGTACTTAAGCCGGCAGTCATTAATAATTTGGAAGCATTATTATTGAATTATTCTATTGAAAACATAAAGGTCATACCATAAGACAATCGTGTCAAGCAATAAAATCACTGAAACTATAAGGACGTGGATGAATCAACACATTTGAACATCTTGAAGTGAATTCAGATATATTATCGGCTATATTCTCATATCACTCAGTTCCTGTCTATTACAGCAAACTTTTCTCATACTAAAGTAATTAATAATCAATGATAATATGATCTCATTTTTTGACTCTATCAGTTTTTTATTCAGAACTAATTCATCCTAATTTTTCATAACGCTATTTATCCATTTAAGGTTGACGCTCACTTGGACGAGACGAGACGAGACTAAGCGACGCGTTAGTTCGCCTGGGACCCCGCGCACTTGGACGAAGCGATGCGACGATCAGCCATCGAAGAAATTCCCCCTATTTTTGGGCCGCAACATTGAGTTTAAAAATATTTTAAACTCAATGGCCGCAATAAATTTTTATTACCCATACTGCATGCTGACTACCCGAATGAACCAAGGGTAGAGCTATTGTTCGAATCGTGTTTTTGGTCATAATCTTTTTTAATAGCTAGCTTCGTCGTCCCACCTTCATATTGGAATGAAAAAAAAATATGTGACGTGGAAAAAATTCGACATTTTATCTCTGTTGGCAAGTTACAAAATATAACTTTTCTTCTCGCAATTAATTTTTCCCCGGGAAAAAAGTGAGTGTATATATGTATCCGGGAAAAAAGTACTCACTTTTCTGCCGGATTAATTTCGTGAAAAGTTATATTTCTTTCCATCGTCATTTTTCTAGTCACAGAAAAAAATTATGTATTTACAAGGGAAAAAAGTACTAGATTTTAGATCGAGGTTATGTTGTCTTCCAACGAGAAGCGGAGGGTGACAAAAACCGAGAGTTATTTTTTTAAAACTATATATAAAATCATTGATACGAAATGTTTATTTTCATTTTAACCGATTGAAAAAATGAAGTATTAATCTAATTTCTTCATTTCTGGTGATTTCAGAAAAAAATACTTTTCCTACGACAATATCGAAAAATTTCCATTAATAAGTTCTGAGAATTGCATTTTTTATTACCTTGCTGCATACCGCTTACCTGTATAAGCTTCAAATCAGACTAATTATATTCAATTTATTCTGAATATACTTTTGCCGGGGCGGTAAAATCTCTGGCGCTGTCCCTGGTTATTTTTTGGTATGGTCAGCCACAAGGCCGTAGCTAGAAAAAAATTTCGGGGGGTCCACCGAATGACAGAATGACAATTTTTCTAGTCCTGTACTTCAGAAAAATTTCGGGTCCACGGGGTCCGGACCCCCCCCTCGCTACGGCCTTGGTCAGCCATGAAACATTTGTAAGAATCGTTTTTTGGTCATGATCATGTTTTAATTGGGAATTTTCCAATGAAATCCTCGTAGTTTTTCTTCATCCAGGAATACAATTAAATATAAATAATTGATACAAAATGCTTATTTTTCTCTTTAACCGGTTAAAAAAAACAAATCAAGTAGTAATCGAAAGTTCAATGTTTGCAAATCATATATCCCTCAAAGGAATTATTCCATAGTTTTCCATTCTATCAGATATTTTAATTTCTTCGGAAGAAGGGTTTCTCAATATTTTGTTGTATTTACATAATAAAATACCTATTCTTCAGAGGATTTGAATTCACATTCCCAAATTCAAAAATAACTGTGTATTTCCCCATTGACAAAATTCGAGTACAAAATTGGAAATACAAGCGCGCCGAACTTCCAGGCCGTCGGATACCTACTTGCCGCCTCGAGAAATTTCGCTCACATGCCCCAAAGATCTTCCTGGCGACCAACGACTCGCCGCCTCGCTGATCCTCGCCTCGCTTAGTCGCGTCTCTAGGTGCGTGTCTACCCATTTATTTCAATGCAAAAGATCTTAGCGGAAAACGACGCGTTCCTTCCGACCGCTTCGCTTCGTCCAAGTGCGCGTCTAATCTGCCTCGCGCCTAACGATTCTGATCTTCGCTTCGCGCCTCCCAAGTGAGCGTCTACCCATTTGATTCAGTGCAAATCGTGCCTGCGGAAAACAACTCTCGCTTAGTCTCGTCTCGTCCAATGAGCGTCAACCTTTACTCTACCTAAGTAGTCTAGCTTGAAGGACATATCACAAGTGAAGCTTTTTCAGGGAGCAGCTCTTTACTGATGTTAGAGGACATTATTGGTGAAGAAAAATTCAGAGAAGCAATCATAAAGAATCTTCGGAAACACAAATTCAGCTACTCCACCACAGGAGAATTCATTAATTTGATGCAAGATACCGTACCAACCGTGAACATCAGAGAGGTTATGATGACCTATTTATTTCAGAACAAATTACCTTTAGTTAATGTTACTATGGATGAAGAATATTTCATTTTGAAGCAATCGCCGTTATGTTATGATGGTATCAAATCTATTTTTGGGTAAGTGAATTTTAGGGACGACTATCTGGATTATGCTTCTCTAAAATTGTGTTTGGGAGAGAATTTGCAAAGAAGGTTTAATAGACTACAGGCCAGTGTTGAAAAATTTATGGTTCATTTGAACCACCAGGTGACCTATCTAAAACGATATAAGAGCATAAAATAAGAAGATTCAGCACTATGCCGTCACTTTAAGCTGTCCAACTAAGTGCAGGTGAGAATTCGAAAGTACAGGTAGAGTGGTACATTTTGGTCACATATTATTGTACGGCATTCTTACCATCGATAGATCCGTGAAAAATAATAAAAAACGCGTAGCAGCGCCGTAAAAAAATGTGGAGCCACAAAGTCGAATTTTTTTTATTTTCCGACAATTACCAGAGTAAATTTGGTCATTTGATTTACAGCTTTTGTGTCATACTATTTCAATAGTACTTCTAATCCATTATTCCGCAACGCCGTACAAAAATCATGCGACAAGGGGAAAATATCTAGAGTTGCAATCCCTCTCTTTCAGTAGTCCCAGGGTTGATTTACACAACATGAAATAAATTTATTTTGAAAGTATTTTATGCGAAGATAATATTTTTTCATATGCCGTACATTTTCGTTGTTTCAAAGGGAAAAAAAGAAAACCATTTATTTGTACTAATTTTCATAGTCTTTTCTGATTCTAGGTTCCTAGTTAGAAACTATGTTGAATATGGGTTTGTATTCTATCCATTTTATCAGAACATAGACATATTGTCACTGATAATTCCAAATACAGCATATTTTGAAAAGTACTCATGACACTGAAGTTAGCAGACCCCCTTGTCGCATGATTTTTTACTGCAAACTTCAGTGTCATGAGTACTTCTCAAAAATATGTTGTATTTTGGAATTATCAGTGACATATGTCTATATTTTGATATAAATGATAGAATTCAAACTCATATTCAACATAGTTTCTAACTAGGAACCTAGAATCAAGAAAAGACTATAAAAATTAGTACAAATAAATGGAGTTTTTTCTTTTTTTCCCCTTTGGAACCACGAAAATGTACGGCATATGAAAAAATATTATCTTCGCATAAAATACTTTCAAAATAAATTTATTTCATGTTGGTGTCAAATCACCCCTGGACTACGGAAAGAGAGGGGATTACAACCCTAGATATTTTCCCCTGTCGCATGATTTTTGTACGGCGTTGCTTAATATGGATTAGAAGCAGTATTGAAATAGTATGATACAGATGCCGTACAAAATCAAATGACCAAATTTACCCTGGTAATTGTCGGAAAATAAAAAAAAATTCGACTTTGTGGCTCCACATTTTTTTACGGCGCTACGCGTTTTCTTATTATTTTTCACGGATCTATCGATGGTAAGAATGCCGTTCAAAATATGTGACCAAAATGTACCCACTCTACCTACTTTCGAATTCTCACCTGCACTTAGTTGGACAGCTTAGGGGAGAGGCAGGCAAGATGGCATACAATCTTTTGAAATCGATATCTCTTATGAGGAAAAAAAAATAGAGCACAGCATTAGTTGAATCTCTAGTCAATCAAGTTAGCTATCAATTTTTGAAAAAAGATATGAATAAAAAAAATATAGACAAAAAAAAATCGCGATAATCTGTAACATCCGAAAACCATTTTGCCTCACAGTGTCGGCAAGATGGCATTTCATAAAATATGAAACATTTGAGGTGAAAAAACAATTCCAATAAATAACATATCATACAAGAAATAGAAATTTATTTTATTCATATAACAAAAAAAAATCATATTCATAATTCATATGAATAAAAAAAAAGGTACATTGAATTTTTTACTAGCAAAGGGCCTATCCCATTTGTTTTTTTCTTACTGCTTCCAAAGCTTTTAACATATTATTCTCATCCCACTCTCCTCTGTTGGTTTTCCTTCGATAATTGAAGACCATCTGAAAAAATATTTTATTGCTAATAAAAAGTACCATGCCATTTTACCCAGCCTCTATGTATGTCAACTTGCCCTAACCACGTGTCAAAAAAACGAATATTAAATCAACGTTTTTGTGACATCTTTTTGTCAAGGTAAATACATGAAAAGGATCAGAATAAAGGTACAATTCTACTAGGATATAAAAAAGTTTGTGAAATAATCTGTACTTACAGTAATATAGACGAGAGAGAGAGCTTACGTCGAAGTTGTACACGCTCATACCAATTTTTCACGACTAAGTCATCAACTACCGTACGGATCCCTTGAAAAACGTTCGTACACTGTTGTTAACTAATTCGAACTTTGCACTGAGTTCTAGGATTCCACTCGCAGTGGATTCTTCAGTAAATATGGTATGCCATTTGGCCCTACTATGCCATCTTGCCTGCCTTTCCCCTACAAGTGACGGCATAGTGCTGAATCTTATTATTTTATGCTCTTATATCGTTCTAGATAGGTCACCTGGTGGTTCAAATGACCCATAAATTTTTCAACATGGGCCTGTAGCGAGGCCTGTAGTCTATAAAGGATTGCAATCTTTTCTGATAACCCGTTTTATTCATAATCTGTTCATTCTTCCATTATTCCTTTCACAAAAAATGATTTAATGAACCACAGAAAAAACAACTTTATAATAAAGGCGAATTATTTTTCAGAGATAAGTGGAGCATTCCAATAAGATACATTACCAGCAGTACATGACCTCAAAGATTGTTTGGTTCGATAGGGAAATGACCCATGGTGAGTTCACATAATATCTTTCGATAATAATAAAAAATCGATTGAATATATACCTTTAACATACAATTTTTTTTACAGTGGCAATACCTAGGGCTCAAAATGATGATTGGATACAAATCAACCATATGAGTGTTGGGTTATACCGTGTTAAATACACTAAAGAATTATACAAAGCAATTGGGAATGATATCCACGTAAGATTGTTTCCAAATTCGTATAGGTATTGTGATTTCACATACCTCATATTATTATATCAATATGCAAAAATATTCCTCAGGAAATTCTTTATCGTTTTGAGCGCTCGTTCTACTTAAACGAAAGTTATATCGTGTTTCCCAAATGTCTGTTATTTTGGAATTTTGACCCCAAAATGGTCCCAAACTCCCTGATGACGAGTCCGTGGTCAAACTCAATTCTACCGTGGGGCCGTCCGGTCGTTCAACCGGCCGTAAGCACGATAACTTCCGAAGGGTTTGTTCTAGAGACTTGAGATTATCAGGATGAGTTCGGTTCCGAAATGCCGTGGTTAAGTTCGTTAACCAGCGAAATCGTACAGGGTTTCCCATAAAATATGGCCATTCAAACTATTTGTTCCACAATATCTCAAAACGAAACCAATCGAAATGCGAGATGTTCCTATGATGCATATGCAAAATCTTGTGGCCATAGTATTACCAAAACCATAGAAAATTCAATTGGAAAAAAATTAATCTTTATTTTTCCATAACAAGATAGCCGATTCGAATGTTTTTTTTCTGAATGGAGATTGATATACTGAATGTTCATGCGAAATTTCAAAAGAATCGCATCATCTGAACCGTAGAATTTACATATTTGATAATAATAATAATTCAATATTTTTTTGAAGCATGTAATTCCGATCGTGCGAAGATTTTGCATTCATATACTTTCAGCATGAATCTGAATTCCTATTTTAAATTAATAATCAATAGCATAATTGCTTCACTAATGAACGAGCGCTCAAAAGCACCTACTCAGGACTTTTCTTAAATTTTTTATGCGTATTATAACAATGCCATATTCGGATTGGGTAGAATGACTAAGGTTCAATTTTCATTTCGACGCAAATTTCGAATTTTCTAACTCCACTGTACCAGGGCAAAAAGTTTTTGCGATGTGAACGATAAATGTTATCCCAAACAAAGTTGAAATAGGCAGTATTAATACTTTTCTATTGAAAAAACCTACCCCAATGCCAAGAGCGTCCCCAGCCAATCAAAATAGAAATAATGAACTGGAGGTAGTGTAGAATGAAAAAATATTATTTCCATGAGTTTTTAAGGAAGCCCATGTCCATACACAATTTTGTAAAGGTGATATTTATAATATTGAAATGGTGCAGTTTTCAAGATCAGGGTAGGGTAGTGTTCAGGTTGATGGTTTAATGCGTTCATCTGTTTTACTCCAAAAGGGTGAACGTTGAGGAAGTGGTTTTTTGTCTGCATTTCCAATCCCATGAAAATATATACAGGGTGTCCCGTAATTAGACCGACAAACTTCTAGTGGACATTATAGATCATATTTTAGACAGATTCGACCCAAATTATATATGTAATGCAAAATTGCTTCGTTAAGGAGCTAGTGCCCTTTGAAGATGACGTCCTGTCCACACTTTTTGTCACATATTCGCCAAATGGAGTCACATAAAGTGCTGAGAGTTTACACATTGGCTAATATCAAATATACGCATCGATTAGATTGAGTACATTTCTTTCATGTCAAGCACAATCGTATCATTTGGGGGAGGCGAAGGGTATTTTAGTTGAAACTTTTTTAACTTTCATTATTTCGCAAGATTTACATCATTTTCATTAACTCTGATGTTTTTTCTTGAAAAAAGATGTCTAACCATTATCAAGTGAAAATAAATTCAAAACAAAAGTGAAAATTGAGCACTTAGTGGAAAGGGAGAAAATTTAAAATCTATTTTTTTCAGAAATGGTGCATCTGGGCGTTATTATACAAGAGTATCTTTTTCAAGAAAAAACATCAGAGTTTAAGAATATGATGTAAATCTCGCGAAATAATAAAAGTTGAAAAAGTTTCAACTTAAAATACCCTTCGCCCCCCCCAAATGATACGATTGTGCTTGACATAAAAGAAATGCACTCAATCTAACCGATGCCTATTTTTGATATTAGCCAATGTGCACTTTATGTAACTCCGTTTTGCGAATATGTGGCAAAAAGTGTGGACAGGACGTCATCTTCAAAGGACACTAACTCCTTAACGAACAATTTTACATTATATGATTTGGGTCGAATCTGTCTAAAATACGATCTATAATGTCCACTAGAAGTTTGTCGGTCTAATTACGGGACACCCTGTATATGTATATGGGGTGTCCCAAGGTGAGTGGCCTATTGAATCCAATTGGCGTGTTACGAAAATGACTCTAGTTCGCTGAATATTTGAGATATAAGTCAGAAATTTAGCAATTCATTAGATGTTGATCTGATCTATATCACTGCTTTTGAATTATAGTTGTCAGTTATACAGAATGGACCAAAAAATCATAATCATAATAATAATAATCTAATGGGTCACTCATCTTGGGACACCCGATATATCATCTAAAATTATATTTCATTTGGAGAAAGTCACTTGAATTTTCATGTTTAGACGTTTTTGGACGACCTATTCATTTTTCGAATAATAAGGTGTCAAGTTTTTTCTGTTAATGTACACAGTATCACAAAGGAAAGATTCTTTACTGACATTCTTGAGGAAATATTTCTTCAAGATCTCGATATCCCAGAGCTAACTTTTCTACATTTACAGAAATTGAACAGGGTCGATGTGGGTCCCTTCATCGAAGATGCATTCTTCCTATCGTCACTTGGAGTGATACCGTGCGATGTTCCTTTACAACTCATTGGGTCATTGAGGACGATAAAAGATTTGGATTTTATCACTTTTACTTACGCAAGTAGATCTTTCAATATGTTCTCTCGGAATTTGGATGAAGATAAAAATGTGGATAAAATTTTGAGGGTAAGAATAATTGGGTATAACGAGTGATGACAATTCTTTCATTCTGTATTTTTCCGACAGGCCTATTTCTTCGATTTGTTTGGAAGACTTTACAAGGAAGTTACCTGGAAGGTGAAAGAAGATGAAACTGCAGAGCGAAGGTAAGTGGAATATATCGAATTTGCACAACGTGTAATCACCATTAGAGACAAATTATCGTGAAACAAAAGTTTCATAATTCAGGTAATATACTATATATAGCCTAATCTCAGTGATAAGCAAATGATATACAGAGCCCAGAACTTTCTGACGGTTTATAAACAGTTTTGACTTTGTATTATTGAACGATGTTGGTTTGGTATGATAAGGATCGCATGTCTTTTTGCGTTGCTAAAGTTCCTGCAGAATGTCTGTTATTAAAAAGTTTGGATTCCAAAATAGTTCAAACGAATACTTTGACCAATTGTTGAAAAATACGACGTCTAAAAATATTCTGTCTGGTTTGGCATTAGCAAAGGATTCCTTCCAAAAGAAATGAACTGAGTATCTAAAATTTTCAGATCACTTGTTTTCACGTGTGTACATTAGGTATATGAGGATCTTTCTATCGGATTCATTTCTTTTTGGGTTAAAGGGAAATTTTTCTGCCATATCTCATGAAAATCCTCATTAAAAATAGGAATTTGTTTTTACAATCCGAAAGAATTGTCATCTGTTTAGTTTAAATTTCAGCGATATATGTCAGAAGGTTCTGAAATTTCCCCTGAAAAGAGTTCACGTACAAGTTTTTTCTTCGTTATGAAATTTCTACCCGATAGGATTTCATCTTTCGAAACTATTCGAATGATTCAAATCTCAATACTTAACTATACAGGGTTTTCCTTTTAAGTTGGCCTATCAGACGTTTTTGGAGAACTATTGATCATTTCGTTCTGAAATTTTTGGTGGAGCCTTGAAAATGAAGGAATTCTTCTTCTTATTTCAACTGGAACTACCTATATTTTCATTTATGTATCGATTCAACACCAAATTTGCAGTATAACCTACTAGAAAAAATTCTCTACCATGCACTGTTGTCATTCTTGAAATTGTTGATATAGGCATTGCAAGATGGGAAATGCAATATCTCTATTTTTTTATATGCGAACGGAAGCAAACTCAGCGATCTCAAAGCAGAAAATCCATACATTCATGTGGTGTATTCAGTATTTTGATATATCGTGAGGTTCTTCGAAAATTTTGATCCGAAAATGTGGAACTTAAATTTGAAATATTTTGAGATTTGAAATGGCAACCACATATTTTTTAAACAGCATTCCAATCTGAATAAAAAAGGAATGTCTTCTTTTACACTAATCATTTATTTTGGATAGTTTTCGAATGATATAAAAAATACTGAAATTCTTCAGTATTTAAATTCATTATCTATGGTTGTGTTTACGATGAAATGGCTTTTTGATTGAGAGGTAAATTATTGAAGTATATTCTATACTTCAATGCAGGTGTCAAAAATTTCATGTGTGCATAACTTGGCAATAGTGCATGGCAGAGAAATTTTTTTCAGTACGTTATACTGCGACTTTGCTGTTGAATCGATAAATAAAAATATCGGTTGTTTCATTTGAAATAAAAAAGTAGATATGCGTTTGAGATAGATGTGGCAACACTGTCGACTTGAAAATATTTTAGGCGAAGAGTTCCTTCATCCTCAAGGCTCCACCTAAAATTTCAGAATGAGATATTCACTAGTTCTTCAAAAACGTCTAATAGGCGAGCTTAACAGGAGAACCCAGTATTTGAAACATTACTCATTAGATCCATTCAAGTATCTAGCTCTATTCATTCAAAAAAGTGCAAAAAAGAAAATCACAACAATTGCTTCAACTCATTTTAATAAACGATACGAAATCTATTCCTCATGATTAATTACAGGTTGTTCAGGATAGAGGTGTTAGAGTCCTTATGTTCGCGTCATCCAAGATATCCTGATTGCTACAAGGACGTCGATAAGTTAGCTATGGAGACTACAAATTTACATGACGATGTGGCTTACATTCACAAAGGTAAAATGCCGTAAAAGTTCACCAGTGGGTCAATAATTAGCAGTGCTGTACTTAAGATGGCGTAAGGACACACTCACAAAGCCTAAAACATTTTTGATGTATAGCCTCATGGTTCCACCAATGAACTAGCCCTCAAAAGTACGTGCTCAGGGCTTTCTTAATTTTTTTCATTTGCAGCTGTGAATCAAGACTTGAAGAAAATGAACGCAACAACATTGTCGGAGATTTTAGGAAATCGGGAGACGCCGGATTTGGCAGAAGAAGGAGCAGAAGTAGGAACATGCATTTCCTGGATCAAACAGAACATTCCTAAGTTTATACGCAAAAAATCAAAAGTGATATAACTTTTTTTACATTGCACTCAATGTAATCATGTAAATTGAGCTTATAAATATCTTATATTCCAACTCAATTTTATATAATCAATTATTATAAATGGAGATTTAACCAATTACTTATAATATATTCTCCATATAACTCAACAATACTTTTATTACAAAAGTCATGATACCAACATATAGGATCTATCATTTTTTAAAATAAAGTACATCAAGTACAATCGTCTGGTTCATCAAAGGTCAGGCCACGATTGTTGAATCATAGTCATTCAAATTGATTGAGTGGTAGATTTATCAAATATATGGACAGTGAAGACTGGCCTGAATGTTAGCCGTAAACATTATAACTTTCGGAAGAAATTACTTCTAAAACTCCAAATATTCAAGAGAGTTGAATACAAAATTTTTTAGAATTAGACGAATAGTTTTCAAGATATTCAAAGTTGAATTCTCATATTCATAATATTATATTCTCTAAGTTTTGAATATTTGAAAGGGGTCGATCAGCACCTTGTTGGAAAGGCAATTCAATTTTCTGCTTGAGTTTTTTTTAAATTTTTTCATCACCGAATTTGGACCTTTAAGAACAAGTCTAATTTTATTCATTGGAGGACGTGTCTGTGTTTTGAAATGAGTTTGATATCACTACCCTGTAGTAGCTACCCTAACAGCAATTTAAACAAAAGCGCACGATTTACTCTGTAAAGAAAAACACTTATGCAGGAAATTGAATTGTCTTTTCAACAAGGTGCTGCTTTTCACTATTCAAAAATGAGGGCTGTAAGGGGTTGCTGCTAGATGGGTAATGATACCTCATTTGAATACCCTTATTTGTCCTTCTCTCAACAAAATTTGACCTGTCCTAGCGTTTTTTCGTTATTCTATCCCAAAGTTCAAAATTCGGGGTGGAAAGTTATGGATGGCCCACCCTGAAAGAACAAGAGTTGTTTCGAATAGACTCATTGTACTATTGGATTTTTTTATTGGAAAATATTCGAATAGATTTTTACAATTCTTAATATACGAGAATGAGAATGAAGGATTATAAAGATTGTGTGCGCCATCTAGCGATGGAAACTTGAACAGAGTGTTACAGAAAACTTTTCTGAACGGTTGTTTATCGACTATTTTTCGAGAAAGTTATCTGTTATCGAGGATGTTCTTCGTGGTGCCATCTATTGTTAAGAGTTCCAAAGCAAAGAGGTAGATTGCTTTTACTAGCAGAGCTGCTACCGGCCGTCCTCTGCAGATGGCACTTTTGAGTTATGCATGTATTGAAGTAACTTAATATTTTCAACAAAAATTCGGAAAAAAATATATTGATATAAATTGATAACTTCAATATCAATTATAAAAAATGAATCTACCAGCTGAAAAAATATTTTTTCTGCTTGGATACCTATGCTCCTACCAATGTTGTGATTACTGCCATAGAGACATTGACAAAAACTGACCGTACGGATAACTGTATTATAATAAGGACCATTATTATAATTATTATTATAATCTTAGAGTTGATTCGATATCATGATTTTTTTTTTGTTTTCAAGAGCATGTTCCCTGATACTGAAATATACTCAATTCTGTATTTTGCGGATTCAAGTGATGAGTGTTAGGAAATTGTGTGCTTTTCAAACAAATCGGAATGAAATGGGTTTTTATATTGATAACATGTTATTCAACTCAGTTTACCTCAAATCTTGAAATTTGGGAAAAATCCTGAACAGAGGAACTTTTGAACGCTCGTTCATTGGTAAAGTAATAAGGCTATTACATCAAAATTTTCTGGAAATTATTGAAAAATTTGATGTAGGTAAAAACTTGACAAGTTTCTTCTTGTCAATATTGAAATTGAATTTTCTTTGGTTTTGTTAAGACTATGACCACAAAATTTGCATGATCATCTCACATGAGGCTGCAAAATTTCATTTGGATTGGTTTTGTTTTGTTTGAGATATTGAGGAACAAAAATGTTGAATGGCCATATTTTTTGGAACACCCTGTACGAACTAAACCGAGGGATGGGGAACTGAACTCACTCTGAAAATTTCAAGTCTCTAGGACAATCAATTCGAAAGTTATCGTGCTAACGGGCGGACGGACGGCCCCAAGGATTGAATTGAATTTGATCGAATTCGTCATCAAGGAGTCTAACTCTATCGTTTGGGGCCACTTTCGGTTCAAAATTCGAAAATTACCAACATTTGGGCAAAACGATAGGTATAACACTCGATCAAGTAAAATGAGCGTTCAAAAAATAGGAGGTGATCGTATAATATCTACATAAAATCTCAGAGTGTCGCATCACGTACTTCACTTGGTCCTTTGATGATTAAAATACTTTTTCTTGACTAAGATGACTGAGAAAAAAATCAAATGGAATGATTCATTCAAATTAGAAATATATTTTTATCAAACGAATTGAATAGATGGAGGAAATTTCCAAAAAACATTTCAGGAAGCTTGAGTCCCATATGTCCTTTTAGTTTAGATCCCTTCAATGTCTCCTTCGCACAATTTAAAAAAAATTAAAGCTTAATTTTTCATTGTAATATTGTAACATCCCTTCAATATCATTTTATTTTATGTTAGCTCTTGATTTCAAGAGAATATATATATAATATCATTTCATTGTTTTTTTCTATACTTTGTTTGTAATTAATTCTTTTTTTATGTAACTACACTATTCTTAAGTTTAGCCTACAGGACTGTATGTTTTAATTGTCAATTTATGAGTACTGTGTTGGGTTGAAATACCTGTTTGTATTCTTATTCCTAAATAAATAAATAAATAAATAAATGTCACTGCTATTTCTTCTACGGTCTTTTAATAAGCGCACAACTGCCGACAACCTCCTGGTACTCCGTCTTCCGAAGAGAAAGCACCTTGAAATGAATACTCAAGTACCACCACTGTTGTCTTCGAGCAGAGTCATTCGCCTTGACGAAGTAAAAGTAACAGTTTAGTGGCACCTACGAATGATTAACCTTTGCATGTGAAATATTCTTGAAATATTGCAGTGATTTGTTCGGAAAAATGAATTTCAAAGTTATCTCGAATGCTCTTATTGGTCTGGTGAAGTGGTGACATTCTTTTCATATTGTGGAAGATGACGAACAAATTGAGTACATTTGAATTGGATACCTAGATAGCCTTAAAAATAGAAGATAATGTGAGTATTTTATCGAACTGTTATTATTGAAACTAATGTATGTTATTTCTTTGATAATTGATATTTATCTTAACTGGATACCATGAGTAATTTTCCTTGCAATCTTCCAAATTGATGAAAATTTCCCCTAATATTAATACCTGCGTGAAGTTAGCATAAAAAGTTGGCCGGAAAAATTTCCGATGTCACCCGAATGTCCATAGGCGTGCGTCCTATCAATTCATAAGTAGAATTCTATGAATAGCTTCATGAAGGGAAAGATCGATTGTTAATCATGATATAACTCAAATAGTGAATTTCTTGAATGAAATTGATCAAACGACAACTATAGATTTATCAACGAATATACTTTTGGGATTTGCGCAATTAATTGGCGAAAGAATTGAATGAAAATATATGTTCCGACTGACTGAGCGCTTGAATCAAGATGAAACATTGAGAAAATATATAAAACTTGAAATTTGCAGTCTAATGCTCCCAACCAAAATTACGAAATTTCCCGATTTTCACTTGAAGACGGTCGTGTATCACAATGAAATTTTCAGGAAATGCTCTATGTGAGATTTGCCATCGAATGCCATCAGCGAAAATCTCTTGCCAAGGGGACTTGGGGGTGAAATTCACCCTTAAACAGAAATTTGTGGGAAATTTCCCGATTTTCACTTGGAGACGGTCGTGTATCACACAATGAAATTTTCAGGAAATGCTCTATGTGAGATTTGCCATCGAATGCGATAAGCGAAAATCTCTTGCCAGGGGACTTGGGGTTAAATTCACCCTTAAACCGAAATTTGTGGGAAATTTCCCGATTTTCACTTGAAGACGGTCGTGTATCACAATGAAATTTTAAAGAAATGCTCTATGTGAGATTTGCCATCGAATGCCATCAGCGAAAATCTCTTGCTTAGGGGACTTGGGGGTTAAATTCACCCTCAACCCGAAATTTTTGGGAAATTTCCCGATTTTCACTTGAAGACGGTCGTGTATCACAATGAAATTTTCAGGAAATGCTCTATGTGAGATTTGCCATCGAATGCCATAAGCGAAAATCTCTTGATTAGGGGACTTGGGGGTTAAATTCACCCTTAAACCGAAATTTGTGGGAAATTTCCCGATTTTCACTTGAAGACGGTCGTGTATCACCATGAATTTTAAAGAAATGCTCTATGTGAGATTTGCCATCGAATGCCATCAGCGAAAATCTCTTGCTTAGGGTACTTGGGGGTTAAATTCACCCTCAACCCGAAATTTTTGGGAAATTTCCCGATTTTCACTTGAAGACGGTCGTGTATCACAATGAAATTTTCAGGAAATGCTCTATGTGAGATTTGCCATCGAATGCCATAAGCGAAAATCTCTTGCCAAGGGGACTTGGGGGTGAAATTTCACCTTAAACAGAAATTTGTGGGAAATTTCCCGATTTTCACTTGAAGACGGTCGTGTATCACAATGAAATTTTCAGGAAATGCTCTATGTAAGATTTGCCATCGAATGCCATCAGCGAAAATCTCTTGCTTAGGGGACTTGGGGGTTAAATTCACCCTTAACCGAAATTTTCTTGGAAATTTCCCGATTTTCACTTGAAGACGGTCGTGTATCACGATGAAATTTTAAAGAAATGCTCTATGTGAGATTTGCCATCGAATGCCGTCAGCGAAAATCTCTTGCTTAGGGGACTTGGGGGTTAAATTCACCCTTAAACCGAAATTTGTGGGAAATTTCCCGATTTTCACTTGAAGACGGTCGTGTATCACAATAAAATTTCCAGGAAATGCTCTATGTAAGATTTGCCATCGAATGCCATCAGCGAAAATCTCTTGCTTAGGGGGCTTGGGAATTAAATTCACCCTTAAACCGAAATTTGTGGGAAATTTCCCGATTTTCACTTGAAGACGGTCGTGTATCACAATGAAATTTTCAGGAAATGCTCTATGTGAGATTTGCCATTGAATGCCATAAGCGAAAATCTCTTGCCAAGGGGACTTGGGGGTTAAATTCACCCTTAAACCAAAATGAATTTGTGGGAAATTTCCCGATTTTCACTTGAAGACGGTCGTGTATCACAATGAAATTTTCAAGAAATGCTCTATGTGAGATTTGCCATCGAATGCCATAAGCGAAAATCTCTTGCCAAGGGGACTTGGGGGTGAAATTCACCCTTAAACAGAAATTTCTGGGTAATTTCCCGATTATCACTTGAAGACGGTCGTGTATCACAATGAAATTTTCAGGAAATGCTCTATGTGAGATTTGCCATCGAATGCCATAAGCGAAAACCTCTTGCCAAGGGACTTTGGGGTTAAATTCACCACCCTCAAACCGAAATTTGTGGGAAATTTCCCGATTTTCACTTGAAGACGGTCGTGTATCACAATGAAATTTTAAAGAAATGCTCTATGTGATTTGCCATCGAATGCCATCAGCGAAAATCTCTTGCTTAGGGGACTTGGGGTTAAATTCACCCTCAACCCGAAATTTTTGGGAAATTTCCCGATTTTCACTTGAAGACGGTCGTGTATCACAATGAAATTTTCAGGAAATGCTCTATGTAAGATTTGCCAGCGAATGCCATCAGCGAAAATCTCTTGCCAAGGGGACTTGGGGGTTAAATTCACCCTTAAACCGAAATTTTTGGGAAATTTCCCGATTTTCACTTGAAGACGGTCGTGTATCACAATGAAATTTTCAGGAAATGCTCTATGTAAGATTTGCCATCGAATGCCTAAGCGAAAATCTCTTGATTAGGGGACTTGGGGGTTAAATTCACCCTTAAACCGAAATTTGTGGGAAATTTCCCGATTTTCACTTGAAGACGGTCGTGTATCACCATGAAATTTTAATGAAATGCTCTATGTGAGATTTGCCATCGAATGCCATCAGCGAAAATCTCTTGCTTAGAGGACTTGGGGGTTAAATTCACACTTAAACCGAAATTTTTGGGAAATTTCCCGATTTTCACTTGAAGACGGTCGTGTATCACAATGAAATTTCCAGGAAATGCTCTATGTAAGATTTGCCATCGAATGCCATCAGCGAAAATCTCTTGCCAAGGGTACTTGGGGGTTAAATTTCGGTTTAAGGGTGAATTTAACCCCAAGTCCCCTAAGCAAGAGATTTTCGGTGATGGCATTCGATGGCAAATCTCACAAAGAGCATTTCCTGAAAATTTCATTGTTATACACGACCGTCTTCGAGTGAAAATCGGGAAATTTCCCACAAGTTTCGGTTTAAGGGTGAATTTAACCCCCAAGTCCCCTTGGCAAGAGATTTTTGCTTATGGCATTCGATGGCAAATCTCACATAGAGCATTTCCTGAAAATTTCATTGTGATAAACGACCGTCTTCAAGTGAAAATCGGGAAATTTCCCACAATTTTGGTTTAAGGGTGAATTTCACCTCCAAGTCCCCTAAGCAAGAGATTTTCGCTGATGGCATTCGATGGCAAATCTCACATAGAGCATTTCTTTAAAATTTCATTGTGATACACGACCGTCTTCGAGTGAAAATCGGGAAATTTCCCACAAGTTTCGGTTTAAGGGTGAATTTAACCCCCAAGTCTCCTTGGCAAGAGATTTTCGCTGATAGCATTCGATGGCAATACCCTCAAAGAACATTTCTTGAAAATTTCATTGTGATACATGACCGTCTTCAAGTGAAAATCGGAAATTTCCCAAAAATTTCGGTTTGAGGGTGAATTTAACCCCCAAGTCTCTTTGGCAAGAGATTTTCGCTGATGGTATTCGATAGCAAATCTCACATAGAGCATTTCCTGAAAATTTCATTGTGATACACGACCGTCTTCAAGTGAAAATCGGGAAATTTCCTACAAATTTCGTTTTAAGGGTGAATTTAACCGCCAAGTCCCTCTAAGCAAGAGATTCTCGCTGATGCCATTCGATGGCAAATCTCACATAGAGCATTTCCTGAAAATTTCATTGTGATACACGACCGTCTTCAAGTGAAAATCGGGAAATTTCCCACAAATTTCGGTTTAAGGGTGAATTTAACCCCCAAGTACCCTAAGCAAGAGATTTTCGCTGATGGCATTCGATGGCAAATCTCACATAGAGCATTTCTTTAAAATTTTATGGTGATACACGACCGTCTTCAAGTGAAAATCGGGAAATTCCCGAAAATTTCGGTTCAAGGGTGAATTTAACCCCCAAGTCCCCTTGGCAAGAGATTTTCGCTGATGGCATTCGCTGGCAAATCTTATATAGAGCATTTCCTGAAAATTTCATTGTGATACACGACCGTCTTCAAGTGAAAATCGGGAAATTTCCCACAAATTTCGGTTTAAGGGTGAATTAACCCCCAAGTCCCTAAGCAAGAGATTTTCGCTGATGGCATTCGATGGCAAATCTCACATAGAGCATTTCTTTAAATTGCATTGTGATACACGACCGTCTTCAAGTGAAAATCGGGAAATTTCCCAAAAATTTCGGTTTAAGGGTGAATTTAACCCCCAAGTCCCCTGGGCAAGAGATTTTCGCTTATCGCATTCGATGGCAATCTCACATAGAGCATTTCCTGAAAATTTCATTGTGATACACGACCGTCTTCGAGTGAAAATCGGGAAATTTCCCACAAGTTTCGGTTTAAGGGTGAATTTAACCCCCAAGTCCCTTGGCAAGAGATTTTCGCTGATAGCATTCGATGGCAATACCCTCAAAGAACATTTCTTGAAAATTTCATTGTGATACATGACCGTCTTCAAGTGAAAATCGGGAAATTTCCCAAAAATTTCGGTTTGAGGGTGAATTTAACCCCCAAGTCTCTTTGGCAAGAGATTTTCGCTGATGGTATTCGATAGCAAATCTCACATAGAGCATTTCCTCCTGAAAATTTCATTGTGATACACGACCGTCTTCAAGTGAAAATCGGGAAATTTCCTACAAATTTCGGTTTAAGGGTGAATTTAACCGCCAAGTCCCCTAAGCAAGAGATTCTCGCTGATGCCATTCGATGGCAAATCTCACATAGAGCATTTCCTGAAAATTTCATTGTGATACACGCCCGTCTTCAAGTGAAAATCGGGAAATTTTCCACAAAGGACCCCGCACATTTTGTATGAGAATTGGCTCCCGGTGGATTTGGCTGAAAATTTGATATGATGTTCTACTAATCCTTCTGATCAAATGTCTAAACAGTCACGAAGCTGAAAATGCATACTTCTAGGAGTTTTAGGGCGATTTTTTGTATCCATTATGGCTTACGTATTACCCATAGACAAACTAATAAAATAGATGAGCCACTCGTATATTCCGCGACATCTGTCGGGGAGGAGACTAATACACGAAAAAATTATTTTCAATTTGATAGTTAGATGTCGTTGCATTCATGGAAATCCTATCGAGAAAATATAGTAAGTATGTATGTAAAATCATTATTATCAAAAAAACCTTTGAATTGTCAACTGACACAAGGAGTGGTTTGACACGTTCTTTTTGAAATATAATAAATTTCGATATGCCTGCAAGAGTGAAGACGTGCTGTGTTATTGGATGTGAAAATCGAGATGCAAGAAGGTAATTATAAAATTTACATGTATATTCTGATAACTATAAGAATTAAGATACTCGTAGTTTTCAAAAAAGTTTTTCATGTATTGAATAAGTTCAGTCGGTAAATATACTCATATTTTGTATTATTGAATTCATTAGTTTTAGTTTTTGAGAATGTTTTCAATGCAATTATCATTTTATTGATTAGATATTATGAAATAAATCTGTATTTTCAATTGGTGTTACCTATTTCAGTTAATAAATTTTTATTCTATCCAGAATTTGATTATTGATCCTCATTTCTCTCGATTCCAAAAGAAAATCAGATGAAGTTCGTTGCAGGTATTATAATAAATTTCCTCACTCATCGATAACTTGCACGAATCCATTTCTGATTTCCTTTGAATTTCAAAAAACTTTTTGCCTCTTGTATATTGGTGTACCTACCTATTCAAAAGGTGCACTACAGAATTCTTTTTGAGGCAGCTTTACGATACAGATTATTTTTCAATTGAGCGTTTTTCACGAATTAGTAATGTTGTACAAAAAAGATTGGGTTGAAGCTTGTTCTCCAGTGTCCCATCTATTCTCCGTTTAGTTAGTCTATGGTATTACCGTTCACACAGAATGTTTGAGAATATTTCGTGATTATTGAAAGCAGATTCTGTCAATTCGAAATATTTTCAAACATTTCTGTGTGAACGGTAATACGTAAGCCATAATGGATACAAAAAATCGCTAAAACTCCTAGAAGTATGCATTTTTCAGCTTCGTGACTGTGGAGACATTTGATCAGAAGGATTAGTAGAACATCATATCAAATTTTCAGCCAAATCCACCGGGAGCCAATTCCCATAATACGTAAGCCATATTGGATACAAAAAATCGCTAAAACTCCTAGAAGTATGCATTTTTCAGCTTCGTGACTGTTTAGACATTTGATCAGAAGGATTAGTAGAACATCATATCAAATTTTCAGCCAAATCCACCGGGAGCCAATTCCCATACAAAATGTGCGGGGTCCTTTCGGTTTAAGGGTGAATTTAACCCCCAAGTCCCCTAAGCAAGAGATTTTAGCTGATGGCATTCGATGGCAAATCTTACATAGAGCATTTCCTGGAAATTTCATTGTGATACACGACCGTCTTCAAGTGAAAATCGGGAAATTTCCCAAAAATTTCGGTTTAAGGGTGAATTTAACCCCCAAGTCCCCTTGGCAAGAGATTTTCGCTGGCTGATGCATTCGCTGGCAAATCTTACATAGAGCATTTCCTGAAAATTTTTGTGATACACGACGACTATCTTCAAGTGAAAATCGGGAAATTTCCCACAAATTTCGGTTCAAGGGTGAATTTAACCCCCAAGTCCCTAAGCAAGAGATTTTCGCTGATGGCTTCGATGGCAAATCTCACATAGAGCATTTCCTGAAAATTTCATTGTGATACACGACCGTCTTCAAGTGAAAATCGGGAAATTTCCCAAAAATTTCGGTTTGAGGTGAATTTAAATCCCCCAAGTCCCCTTGGCAAGAGATTTTCGCTTATGGCATTCGATGGCAAATCTCACATAGAGCATTTCCTGAAAATTTCATTGTGATACAGGACCGTCTTCAAGTGAAAATCGGGAAATTTCCCACAAATTTTGTTTAAAGGTGAATTTCACCTCCAAGTCCCCTTGGCAAGAGATTTTCGCTTATGGCATTCGATGGCAAATCTCACATAGAGCATTTCCTGAAAATTTCATTGTGATACACCGACCGTCTTCAAGTTAAAATCGGGAAATTCCACACAAATTTCGGTTTTTTAAGGGTGAATTTAACCCCCAAGTCCCCTAAGTAAGAGATTTTCGCTGATGGCATTCGATGGCAAATCTTACATAGAGCATTTCCTCCTGGAAATTTCATTGTGATACACGACCGTCTTCAAGTGAAAATCGGGAAATTTCCCAAAATTTCGGTTTAAGGGGGAATTTAACCCCCAAGTCCCCTTGGCAAGAGATTTTCGCTGATGGCATTCGCTGGCAAATCTTACATAGAGCATTTCCTGAAAATTTCATTGTGATACACGACCGTCTTCAAGTGAAAATCGGGAAATTTCCCACAATTTCGGTTTAAGGGTGAATTTAACCCCCAAGTCCCTAAGCAAGAGATTTTCGCTGATGGCATTCGATGGCAAATCTCACATAGAGCATTTCTTTAAAATTTCATTGTGATACACGACCGTCTTCAAGTGAAAATCGGGAAATTTCCCACAAATTTCGGTTTGGGTGAATTAAACCCCCAAGTCCCCTTGGCAAGAGATTTTTGCTTATGGCATTCGATGGCAAATCTCACTAGAGCATTTCCTGAAAATTTCATTGTGATAAACGACCGTCTTCAAGTGAAAATCGGGAAATTTCCCACAATTTTGGTTTAAGGGTGAATTTCACCTCCAAGTCCCCTTGGCAAGAGATTTTCGCTTATGGCATTCGATGGCAAATCTCACATAGAGCATTTCCTGAAAATTTCATTGTGATACACGACCGTCTTCAAGTGAAAATCGGGAAATTTCGTAATTTTGGTTGGGGGAGCATTAGACTGCAAATTTCAAGTATTATATATTTTCTCAATGTTTCATCTTGATTCAAGCGCTCAGTCAGTCGGAACATATATTTTCATTCATTCATTCGTTCGCCAATTTAATTGCGCAAATCCCAAAAGTATATTCGTTGATAAATCTATAGTTGTCGTTTGATCATTTCATTCGAGAAATTCACTTATTTGAGTTTATATCATGATTAACACTCGATCTTTCCCTTCATGAAGCTATTCATAGAATTCTATTCTAATTATGAATTGATGGGACGCACGCCTATGGACATTCGGGTGACATCGGAAATTTTTCCGGCCAACTTTTTATGCTAACTTCACGCAGGTAATATTAATGATTATCTGTTGTTATCAAATTGATGAGTGAAAAGACAGGTGCTCATTCTTCTTATTTGATCATTACTCTATACACGTTTTCTGATATTGTTCCGACCGTATACTATAACTCCCGTAAGAAACCACTTCCGAACTTCGAATTTAAGAAATATGTTTGAGATCTGAGTAAAATAGAGGACTTATTAACTCGAATTATCATTTTTTCAATATAAACTATCGCGTTAAAGCTTTCATCTCGCAAATTGTTGTTTACGGTATAAATAGGTTTTTCCGCCGACCTCGAAATAAAAGGTGCTTTTAATGTGTACGAAATTGAGCATTAATGACCCATTTTAATGCTCAATTTTTTAAGCAATTTTAATGTGTAATCCTCATGGCAACCGTACACAAAGTATTCAGAAGCACTACGAGAAATGTCAAAACTCTACTGGAACATAGAAACATAGAAATTCCATTACGTCAAATGTATGTTTTTTGCGAATTGAGAATGTATATTAATCAAGAATTTATACACTATTCATGTTGAGATCGTCGGAAAAATCTTGTAATAAACTCGGTTATTAATCGAGCGACTAATGGTCTCGAAGTATTAACGCGTTCGCTCCGCTCACGCATTAAAATATCTCGACCATTAGTCTGTCTTTAATAACCTAGTTTATTAAATAACTATTATTCACGACAATGACATTTACGTTATTGAATGCTGTCATATATAATACCACTAGAGATGAAATTTTGCCGGCAAAATTTCTCGATTGTGATATAAAAGTTCGTTGCTTAGGCATTTATTAATCTAGCGACTAATGGTCCCGATCTATAAGAATATCTTGTCCAGTAATCGCTGTCATTAATAACCTAATTGAATAATAACTATTGATCCATTATTTATTCAGTGGTCGAATATTCAATCGATCTGAGAAGTATTATTATCGGAGCCCAGTATTTTTTTTATATTTCCTATCACGACGGTTGACCGATGGGATTTTCGGTTATTGATTTGACAGCGCTGCTTCCTTTTGTTTTCTTCTTCCCAGTTTTACTTTCACCCCTCAAAAATCCTGTCGCCTTCTTCATTCATTTCAACGGGCCGGCCTTTGAAAGCATGCAGGACAATATTTTGCTTATCAGTATCTTCAAGATGAGCTATTTTTGTCATGTTCTTCGATTCTATTATTTAAAGAACGCTTAGTTATGATTTTATGGGGTGAAGCTTTCTCAATCATTAACTACCGACGTGGGGCCTGAGCGGTCGCTGATAGAACATTGATTTTCACGAAAAATATGAAAAAATTGTAAGAAATTATAGTTTACATTAGTAGTTGGGACTTATGAATGAAAGAGAAGTCAAAAATATCAAAGAAATATTATTAAACTCTGTAAATATATGCCTCAATATCATTGACTTCGTTTTGAACTGAAAAATGACGACTACAGAAAATAGTGATACTGAAACGTACATTTCTTTTCAGGAACAATAGAAAATACTTTTTTCGTGGTAAAAGGTATTATCTATAAAAAAAATTAGTACTTGGAATGCTTCAGTCGAAAAAAATGGCCAACAATGAACTTCAGAATCAGTGCACATTATTCGTTTTGCGTACTATGAACAAACGTGTTTTCGGCACGTATAGTACCAGAAAACACATATTTTTTTCTTAATTGGCTCGAATTTGAACTTTATCTGTCAAACGGAACCGTGTATTCTGGCCAAATTCATACGAAGCTCTTGTGGCAAACGTTGAGTACGCTACTTTTCATAGGTATGCTCTAATCTAATTATAATTTCCCAGCTGATATATAGTTTTAAGAACACACTAGGATCAGTTTTTTTATGCACATTTACTGAGCTTATGTTTAAAATTTTATCTGTATCATAGTGTCATAGGCTGCTGGTCTATTACGACTATTGTTACTTCTTGGGAGGGCTCACTTTATCTATTTTTTTTTTCATTTTGAGAAAAACAGCCCTACACCTTCGGCGTCGGGCACTTTCTCAAATATGAAAATTAATTGTTAAATGAACACCCCACTATCTGTTGTTTCTAGATGCTCATGAATTCTATTTAAAAGAGTCATAGGCCAACGTCTCGTTAGCTAGCTGCTGGTACATATATACAAATATTGAGCCTCTTGGAAGGGGTCGTTTTATCTGTAGCTAAACCATGTTTACCTCTGGAAGTAACATATATATCTATTGTCCAAATGAGCAACTAGATTTCTGTAATAGACAATAATATGTTGACAGCAGCTCAAATAAGATCAAGCCTAAAAATGATTAAATTAATTTTTTACACCTGAATAAATTGAAATCGATTGTTTTCTGAGAGAGTTGCTTTTTCTGAGATTTAAGAGTCTAGAATGTTTTCTGACGACAACTGGCGAATGCTGTGCGGAACGTTGAACAAAGAAGATAAGATGAAAAAAGAAATGATGTTTCTGAACACATTCAACACAACGATCTCTGATTCTAACTCAAGTTATTTATTACGAGCGCCACGGACTCGAAATAAACGTCTGCGGATATTTTGAATCATAACTCAAATAGGAGAAATATTATGTAATATATAATAATTTCAATTCATCATACAATTCCATTAGATACATAAAGTTTATAAACCTAATGACGAAGATTTCTAATTCCCATCATTATCAGGCATTGGACACTTAGGTTGATTTTCGAAATCTTCCTTTTGCGAATCAGATGATGAGATTTCTTCGAATGGTTCATAAACCCTGTAAAAATTAAAAGTACTAATAATGATTTTTCAACAAAATGTGTATAGGATAAGTCGAATATGTATAAAAGTATGTTATACAACGAGCGCATAATGATAGCTATTATTCGAGGTGAAGTGTAGGCAAAGAGCCGAAGGCGACGGGCCAAAATCACCCAGTGAATAACAGCCATTATACGCGAGTAGCATACTATATTTTCTCCACGACTACTGAATATATTTCTTGAAGATGTTAACATTTGGCGACCGTGACAAGCCACTTCTATGATAAGCGTGAATAAAGTCAAGTTGACACATGGAGAAAATTTTCGAACTTTTATTGTACCGGGTTTTCACTATAATTTGACCCCCCTTTCAACTTTGTTACTGAAGGAGATACAAAAAATGTTTCATACCAAAGTTTCACGAAATCAACTGAGGTTTTTAGATATTAGTCCAGAAACTGAAATATATACAGGGTGACCAATAAATTGACGACGACTTCATTTTTTCAAATGGAACACCACGTATATTTTTCCATACTTGGTAGCTCTTTTACCCCTGATTTCGAACATGTAACACAGAGTTTCAAATTTTAATATCCATCTGGCATAGCGTTTTGGAAGTTCGTGAATAATTAAGTGGCCGATTTGATCTTTGGATTGGTAATGGCGCACCCATTTTATGGCCACAAAATAGTCCCAATTTAACACCGTTGAACACGTTTTTATAGCCGTTCCTGAAGGAAAAGAATTACTCCAGCAATAATGACAATCAATGAAAGCGGAGAATAATTTAATGATATAAAATCAACCAATATTAAACCCATAATTCGGAACTAATCCCGTCAACGCACAAAAAATAATGATAATATTGTAATGATTAGAAACAAATTTTGAAGCTTTAATTTCTGACTTGAATCGGAGCCATAATAATGCTATCAAAAATAGTCTAAGTAACTTGAGACAACTATATGAACTAGGTATGTGTATTGATTGTAGGTGGTCATTTTGAGCAATTTCTTTAGTTGATGTTATTCTTACCATACTACCATAGTTTTTCGTTTTCATTGTTGTTGAGTAATTGTTAAGTATTCATTGTAAAATAAAACTTGGTTGGATATGAAGAATTTCGTAGGTATTTCCCATATTTTTTTATTCGGTGTCATCATTTCAAAACTTTGAAAATCTGAAAATTGAAGAGACAGTGTCCCATTTGAAAAAATATAGATGCATTCAATGTTGTTCACCCCGTATATCTTTCCATCGACGTTATTATTACTCCAAAAATGAGCATTTTCAGTAAACGCACTCTACCACTTGTGAAATGATCATAGATTTTGACAGATAGTTCTTGAAATTTAAAACTCTGTGGTTCTCAGAATAAAAGAGACAGACCAACATATGTTACATATTCGGAATCAAGTGAAAAAGAGCTAGCCAAACATGTAAAAATAAACAGGGTGTTCCATTTGAAAAAATGGAGTTGCCATCAATATGTTGGACACCCTGTATATATTCAGTTCTGAACTCATATCAAAAAACCTCAGTTGATTTCGTGAAACTTTTATACGAAACATTTTTTTGTATCTCCTTAGTAACAAAGTTAAAGGGGAGGTCAAACTATAGTGAAAAACCCGGTACAATTGCTTCGATTGACTTTTTCCACGCTTATCATGGAAGTGTCTTGTCAAATGTTAAAGTCTTCAAAAAATTTATTCAGTAGTCGCGGATAAATTATAGTATGCTACTCTTGTATAATGGCTGTTATTCACTCGGTGATTTGGGCCACTCGCCTACGGCTCGGTTGCCTTAACTTCACCTCGCGAACGAAAGCTATCTATACGCTCGTTGCATAATATGCTATTACTCCTTATTTCGAGTATCTGTCGTACGATCACTAAAAAATCTACAACAAATAAAAGAAAAAGTACCTCTTCATATTTATTAAACATTGGAACATTATCTCAGATTTCACAGAGATAGCTGGGGAAAGGCAGGATATATACATTGATGATCGTTCAAATTCAAATGAGTGGAATGATTGAGTCAAGTATAGTCCGTTCACGAAAGGTTGAGCGCATAGTGGGCGTTTCTTTATTAATCTGAAGTTGGCAGTATTAACTGTCATAAGGTAAAATAAAGTCAACGTTGCCGCATGTACCCGGCCTTGCGGCTTGCGAGTTATCAGAGAACTCTATGCAATATTGACAACATTGCGTATCAATCTGACAAGAAAATAAAGAACATAACCTGAAATTTTAATACACACAGTGGAATGTGCCAAATTTCCATGGCTAACCGACGGCTCAACCTTTCTTGAAAGGAGTATAGATGTGGTGACTGGTGGTATTGTTTGCTAAAGTTGTTCTGCATTTTTTCTATAGAAGAAGAACCGAACGAATCTGATGCATTGAGCGTAAAATTTCTATCATGTCGAAAGGACTCAAAGAATAGGTTTTTATTAGAATGGAATATTTAACTACAAGGAATCATTCATCTTGCAGAATATTCCTCCTTCATTATGTCATGAAAGGTTCAACAATAATTGGAATAAGTTCTTGCAATATACTTGATGGTCAGAAAATCAAACTGAACACAACCCAATATCATCTTCGCTTCTATCAAATGATAGACAATGTAATGTACAAAATTAAGTTGTGTCATCAGTATATTAAGTTAAAACATAAAATATCTTGGGACCCACAGATGAATTCATCAAATTTTGAAGGTGTAATAGAAAGGGCTCTCATTCGAATTGTCCCATGTAAAAAAATATATATTTGAGGTCATTGTACTGCAACTACAATCATTATTGATTGTTTACAATCGAAGAAAAATTTAAATTAAATTTGCGAAAATTTTACAATATAATTCTCTGAAGAGCTGATAAATAGTTAATCGAAGTTTTTATTGACGTACAAAGCATCGGTATCATCAACACCTACAGCAATAGTAATTATTTTAAAGAAATTTGATATGATTTGAAATGTTCAAGTTCTTAATATGATTATTCAAAGCAACTTCCTGTAATATACTCAAATAAATATCCAACAAAATCATTGAGAATAGAATAAATGCAAAGATAAAAAAAAAAATCACTTACAAAGGACTATTGCCGAAGGCAAAGAATATGAAGGAGAGAAAGAATAATAAACCGAGCACTCTCATTGTATCTATCGGGTTCACAATAATAGTAACAATGGAAAATTCAGTTTATAAATTTTCATCTCCACCGACATTGCACATAAATTTATTTCTGGTCGATTTGAAAGCAAGATTACCTCGCGGTTAGGATCGAATTTAATCTGTTATTTTATGTCTTTTATACTGATAGTTTGAATTTTTACATCCACTCAAGATAATTATTAATTTTCAGCTCATGTTCGATAGAAAACATGATTGTGATCAGTTTTCAATCGAAGCCTGAACGATAAAATCAAAAAATGCATGCAACATCGGAAAAAGTTTGAACGCTGTTCTGACTATGATCAATCGAACATTCACGTGGATGGATATACGATATACAGCTTGTGTTATTGACAGACATACAATATGACATTAGCTTTAATATATTAGTATAGTTAGTTGTCTGAACCAAAACTGAAAACAACGATAACAAATACATTAAATTGAAAAAATAAATAGGAATATTGATTAAAACGGTATAGAAAGCACATGATCATTTACTTGATAGTTGATAGTTGATAGTTTACAGAGGGGTTACAGTCCACTGCGACCTTAAGGTCTATTGTGCCCCCTTACAGAGCTGTTCTGGCCAAAAACCTTCACAGCTCGCCTTCCAGTTCCAGAGATCTAATGAAATCTAGTAACTGTGAAGACTTCAACGAGGCTAGTTCCTCACTCTTACAAGTTTCTTGTCCAAGGCATTTCCTCTCTCAGGCTCGTAATGCCGAGGCATTCCGTGACTAGGTGAATGGAGGTTTCTTCCTCCTCCCCACAAACCTACACTCGTCAGTGTCCGACAATCCCATCCTCAACAGGTGCTTCCTAAGCCCCATTTCGCACCAAGCCAGTCCAGTCCAGTCGAGTCAAGTCACTTCAGGATTGGAACTATTAACTCGTTTAAAACAAATGAATGTGAAATCTAGTTTCATACTAGGCCCTAGTGTGAAACTAGATTCCACATTTCATTTTTTTTAACGATTTTAAACGAAGTTAATAGTTCCAATCCTGAAGTGACTTGACTCGACTGGACTGGACTGGCTTGGTGCGAAATGGGGCTTAGGCGACAATGTCTGTAAGAAAGCCAGTGAGGAGGTGCAATTGCTTCTTACCAAGATCCAGATATCTTTTGGATCCCGCTGTCTCGAAGTTCCGAAGGAACTTAGTGGAATGATCCATCCCTGGGAGATTCCGCCAGAGCTTTTCCCTCTCGGCTTTCTCCTTCTCCAGAAACTCCTTTTATAGGTACATTTAGATATACCAACAGAAGGGTTCTGGGCCAAAGAGGGACATTTGTGCGCCTCTTTGGCGAGTGTATTGGCCTCTTCGTTTCCTTCGATTCCCGAGGGCCGGGAACCCAGATTAAAAAGACCTTATTTTTCTTGCTTGCCTACCTCGTTAGTTTGTGCCGGCACTCCCAGATCATCTTAGAATCGATGACGTAGGAGCTCAGTGCTTTAATAGCAGCTTGACTATCTGAGTGTATGGCTATATCACACTTCTGATAGTTTCTTTCTAGATTTATATCTAGACATCTTTCAATGGCTAAGATTTCCGCTTGAAAGACGCTCATATAGGAGCCCAGCGACAGTGCACACTTGTGCTTGGCCCGTATATCCCGGCGCCTGCTCCTGTAGAGGTTTTGGAACCATCTGTATACCATTTTACGGTATTTTCTTTGAGATTATAGTCGGTGTATTCCCGTTTCCAATCATCTCTTTTACTTAGCAATGTCATGAAGTTTTTCTCAGTGATTACTTTCTTAATCATTGCATCACTAGGAGATTCGCAGATGAGATGTAGTTATTCAGAGAGACCAGACTCTTTGATTTGATCATTTACTTATACCTACATTGGAAAATAAAATTGGAATATCGATAGGAACTTGTATGAAAGTTATATACATATAAATAAACAAATAAACATGATGCACTGTCCTGATAGATAAAATAATCATTTTTGAAAAATTTCATACTGTCCGAATATTTTTAGGCAATTCCCAAATAATGTATTTCAATAATGTGTTAGAAATGACCCAAATAATATTTAAACCAATGCTTCAGCATCATGAATTCCACCAACAACAAAATTCGAATAGGGGAAATATTATGGTTCTTAGATTGAAAAGTGGCTTGAATATAAAATAAGAAAGGTAACCAAGAATATCTGAGGAGTAACAATTTTGAATAATTTCTATGAGTTTTGTTGTTTTCTTGTTCAAGTTTTTATTTCTTATCCATTTGTCTGATTGATTTTAAATTGCCTAAACAATACTATTTATTTAATTATATGCTTTCAATTTGCTTTCAATTTGTTATACCTGTCTTGAAGAGCGAAATTTTGGGAGAATATTTCATCTTCACACGGACTACATAATAATGTTTCATTATTATGTGTTGGTGTTGGTGTTGGTGTTGGAACATATTTTTCAATATGCCACTTTGCAGAAAATAGTTCTTCGAACCAACATTGTTCAATGCAAAACCACCGATATTATAGAAATATTCCATTTATTTCAATGAATCCAAAAATTCTCATGTATGTTGATTGTTCTAGACTTTGAACAGGTGAAAGAATTTCAATGACTTATACTTGTATTACTGAAGTTTGTGTACTTTTCTGAACATAAATAATATATTCTTCCTGTTCCTTATTTTCTAGAAAATCTCAAAAAGACGAGAATTAGCTGGTCCAAATTTGTAGTCCTAGAGTGGAACTCAATTAATTGAATGTTATACCCAGTTTTCTTCTCCTAAATAAAAATGAGATATACCAAAAATTCTCGTGGGAATGAAAGGTATAAGTATAAAGTTGGTACTTTCTAACGAATAGGTTCCAACACAATTTCAGTTAATCTTCGAGCGAATCCAACGCTTTGTTCGTCAATCAAGCTGTTCTTTACATGTTTATTCTGGATTCTGCAAACAAAACCAATCAACCATAACATTTTCAGGCCGAAACGGAAGTGGAAAAACCAATTTCGAAAATATCGTCCAACTGAAGAATTTCCACGAGTGGATAGATCAGAAACAAAATAATCCCTATTCTTTTTATTTTTCTCTTGCACTATATTATGATTAATGGACCAGTATTGGGATTTACATTCATGAATATAAATTTTATAAATAACAAAGTCTTGTTCTATTTCTTATTACTATGTCGCAGCCTCACATGAAGAATGAAGGTATACCATTTTTAGTCGAAAAATGTTTGAACATATCCCTACCTTCAGCTTCATTTATTAATAGCAGACTTTCGAAGTTTTGAAAGTACGGGTGGTAGATAAATATCGTAAAAAGTTTTAGCATTCTGGAAGACTAGTGAGCAGAATAGTTTTCTGTTGTATTTGCACAAGTCCAAGTCGCGCTCTCCAACAGAGGGATGAACTCATATATTTTTCTGGTAACAAGCTGTCATTGAAGAAATCGAGAAATGTATCATTACTCAGAAAACAGAATGCACTGACGTGAAGAAATAGCGGATCCTCAGAAATTATAGTGATCATCCGTTTCTAGTTAACGAGTCGGATTTTCGGAAAAAATTATTGAAATTACTCTCAATGCTGCACAAGAGAAACCCTATATTTTAACATACTAGAAATGTCCATTGCGTCATGCAGAAACATGACGGGATGATTTCGTTTTCCAACTTGTAATTATTATAAAACATGCGTTCATTTAGTATTCAATTTCCCAAAGAAGTGATGAACTTTTATGCAGGTTCACGACAAAACGCTGCCATGCATAATTATCAGTAATTTCTGGAGCACTTGTGCAATTACTACAGAAAGTAGAAAATACCAACGTTGAGCTAGAACAGCATGGGCAAACCTAAGGCCCCCCGCGGACCACAGGCTAAAGAATTTTCTCGACCCCGCCATAAATACTTTCACACACGACCACCTCCAAATAGCTCTTTGAATATATAATGAGACTGTAGCAATTGCGAAAGAATATAATTAAGAAGACATCATTCTACCAAAATTGCAAAAATTCGGAAGTTGGAGTGGACAACTTAGAAATGAAAGAATACAGAAGTTGAAAAAGAATTTGGTTGGACAGCTGAATATCTTTGTGAAGAGTAATGAAGAAGCTGAAGATATCGTTCGAAAGAAAAAAGCAGGATACTCGAAGCCATTATCAGAAGGTGAATTTAGGGGAGAGTGCTTGATAGAACTCGCGGATACTTTGTATCCAGATGAAAGAAAACGTTTACAGAAGAACAGTCAAAAGACTAGAATAGATGCAATAGCTGTACTTAATTATAAAAGTCGCTTTTGGAAAAGTGGTGGAAACATCTTTTGCTTTTTCCATAGCATTGTATGAAAGCACTGACATTATTCATATAGCACAGGTTAGCAATCTTCATTCGCGCAGGGATTAAAAATTACAGACGACTTGCTTGCGCTACGGCCAACCTAATATTGATGCTCTTGCGAAAAAAAAGGCAATTTTAGGTGTCTCAGAAGTTAAGAACTCCTGACTGATGAGTCACAAATTTTTCTTTGTTGAATTATATCAGTTTAAGTTTTCTCATTCCTTCCATTGTAAGACACCTATGAGGTTTATTTGAATTTTCTTGAATTCATTTTATTTCTGTTAGAAATTTTTTTATTGGGCCCCTTACAAAAAAACGTTGCCCATGCCTGAGCTAGACTCTTGTACGTATACTTATTCAATGAGCTTTTCCAGTGATTACCTCATTAAAGAAATAATAGACCCCCAGAAAATCCTAACGATTATTCGTTTCTGTTTAGCAGTCAGGTTATAGGGGAAAAGTTATTAAAATCACCGAAATAAGCTTGCGAATTCAAATGATCATAAATGGCTGTCGAGTGTGACGTACGACGTAGGTACGCGTTAACATTAGATGAGTGCTGAATCACGATACCAACTTAGTTCTGAATCGTCATCCCCACTAATTAAGCTTGTTCCTACGTCATCATGGGAGTATATAAATCGCATTTTCAATATTTGATGAAACATTAATTACTTGAAATTTTAAATAATAATTGGATAGGTAGTTATATATTCAACTGTCGCCTAAAAAAACATATATTTTTAACTAACGGACATTCCTATTGCGCTGTGAACAAAATCACTGGTTCATTGGAAGATATTTTCGCGAAATACACTCGGGAATCAAAATAACCAGATGGTTCTGCATTTGTTCTTGTTATCATGTTATCATTGAAAAACTGCATTCTGTCATTTTCATTTTCGTGAAAAAGAGCCGGCTCGAGTGATGAATTCATGCAGTTTTTTGTCAACTTGTTGTCAAACATGTTATTCTGAAACATTTTAGACTCTAGATCTATTCTTCATCTATTCAGTTGTCAAAAAATTTATTCGATCTTTTTTATGGTGGATCTCATTATTTGAGCCGATATTGTTCCAAGATCAACAGACGGTTGTGTGGCGGCTGCTCAGAGGAGGCAGAGGAGGCTAGGCCACCCCTAATTTAACTGCATTCCATCTAATTTTGAATTCGAGTTCAAATAAAAAATAATGGCATTTCCATATCTGTATTATTTCCAATTTCCATCATTTTATCTACTATCCCAATCCCAAGTAATAAACATATGTTTATTACTCAGCAATCTAAAATGTTCATACATTATCCGCAACTCACGCTTAACGGATAGCAGGCAAACAAGAGTCGAGATTCGTTAGAATGTAACAACTTCTTCAAATGAACGGTGCGGAAACCACTCAATATTCAAGCTGTAGATCACGTGTCGAAGGCCCGGCTCCGCGGCATTACTTTCGCTTCTAGGCGAACGAGCATAGCCGAAACTGAACGTTTGATCGGCCCGAATCAACTCCGGCGATCGTGGATGGAGATCAGCTGTTGATTCGATTCCCTCCCTTTTTATTAACGAAGTATTAATCCTCTCGGCGTGCGGTTTGAGGTTTTGTGACATTTTTCGGGAAAGTTTGTAGATAAGATTTTAATATTTCAGAAAGAAAGATGGAAACGGAAACAAGAAGTGAGAATTATAACGCAACTAATGAACTCAAAGAAACGCAAGATCCTGTAGATTTTATTTTGAATATTAAATTCAGTAAAATGCCTTACTTACGATGATTAAGTCAAGTAATTAAGACACCTCGACCAGCAATGCCAAATTTAATTATTAAAATTCTGCTCATAATCGTTCGTTCTGCGTAGAATGGTATAATAAATGTCAGTGGCTGACAGGAAGCCCAGTTCGAAATAAATTATTTTGTTTGTTGCTCAGTCTCGGGCCTCATCTGATTGAAATCTCACGAGCCGCCACTGGATTTTCGGTAATTGACATAGAACTTCTTTTGAAATCAAGAGCTTACGTAATTCGATACATAAAACAAAAATCCCTAACTGAAGTGAGTGTAAAATGGGCTATCATACTATTTCTTCGTATGACACCAGAGCTCAGGGAAAACCCCCAGTAGAAAAAACCATTTCTCGCCGTTCCAACAGAAACAACACTAAAAAACTATTCGAATATTGAAGGATGTTTTCTTTATTTAGTCCAAGCGATAACACCCCTCCAAGATCCTTCAGAATTCTGAATCTGAAACGAAAAAATCGAAGCAAAAAAGGGACAAAAAAATAAACTGATTGAAACTATTAAATCGATTCAAAATTAACAATCCAATCCAAACATGACTCTGTAACTTCATTAAGCCATCCGGAAATATATAACTGGCAATGAACAAGTCCAATAGTTAGTATTAATGTTTCTCATTTTATTCCTACCACTTAGTATTTAAGTCCTATTCTTTTTCGTATTTGCTTTGATCATTTTGTTTAAAATAGAAAAAACTGCAGATGTATGCTTCTGGGTGAGTTGGCATATTATGTTATGCTGCTGAGATGGCATAGGTATGCATCTCACCCAGATATTTCCATTTTGGGGAAGGCACTAAATGAAGTTTTTCTCAAAGAATGGAGCGTTATAACAGAGTTTCACAAGACATTCCTGGAGCGAAGGCAATATGAAGGAAGCGATTTCACAAAGTTCAGACGAAAAAAGTGCGTGGTTATTAGCATCGAAAAACGTTCAATTGAACTGAAGAGTGGAAGCAAGACTTCATTTGAACTGAGATGGAAGCAAAATTGTATGAGTCATAAAGTAACATTTGACGCAAGCCTAGAGAAATGAAATTCGTCTCAAAAATTTAGAACTCAAATTTTCGGATTCACAACCACAGACTTAACAAAACTCGCTTACGAAGTGGCAGAAGCCGAAAAAATTCCTCATCGATTTTATCATGTAAAGAAAATGGCGGGGTAGGATTGGCTGGAAGGTTTTCGGAATGCGAACCCCAGAATCCACATCATTTGCAAAAGGCAGTGCCTTCAACAAGGTCCAAATTGAAAATTTTTTTCGCTTCTTTCTGGTGTATTGCAAATAAATTATTTTGAATCTAATGATATATGGAATGTTGACAAGTCAGAATTTTCAACAGTTCCTCCGAAAAATTCAAAATTTTTGCTACACCAGAGTGTTTCGGGCTGATGGCATCTGCAGGATCTTTTTCATTTCAATATTGTGCTTTCAAATCAATCAAATATTCTATTTTGAATACATTTATTTATAAACATTCGTTGCACTACCTTCTCGCCTTGTCCTCCCATCTAAAAAACACTTACTTGAAAAGATATAACCCCACTCCCAAAAGTATGCCGTCTCAGACACTCTTCCCCTAATAATGCTATTACCTCCAAAATTTTAATAGGACTTGAGATTAATGCAATGCAAAATCTAGGCACGATCAAAATTATATTATGGAAAACTTCAAAAACGAAATAGGTATCAAAATCAATAATTAAAGAAGAATAAATTTTATGGTTCGGTAGATGTGATCCTCTTGAAATATTGCAGGAACATGCACTATATCAATCTTCATTCAATATATATTTTACTCGAATCGGATATCTTGTTATGAAAAAATTCTTTCTGTTTTTAAATATTTCAATTGAATTTTCTATGGTTCTGTTAATACTGTGGCCACAAAATTTTGCATGAGGCTTACTTAGTATGAGCATCTTGCGTCTGACCGCAAAATTTCATTTCATTGGTTTTGTCATGGAACACCCTGTGCGATTTGGCTGGTTAACGATCTTGACCGCAGCATTTGGGAACCGAACTCACCCTGAAAATCTCAAGTCTCTAGGACAATATATTCCAAAGTTATCGTGCTAACAGACGGCCGTACGAATAACCCAACAGACAAAATTGAATTTGACAACTGATTCGTCATCAGGGAGTTGAACCCTATCGTTTGAGACCATTTTCGACTCAAAACTCGATAATTGCAGACATTAGGGCAAAACGATTCAGTACTCGTTTAAGAAAAACGAGCGTTCAAAAACGTGCAAAAGCTCAAATTCCACATCTTTACTTTTCTGTATTTTTATCCACCAAACTGTATCCCCAAATGTTCATTCCGCATTTTCCAAATAAACCCAATCAGCCGGAAAATTCTCAGGCGGAGGCACTAATTTCGACAAATATCGCTCTAATGAAGAAATACCGTGTGTGAATAGACCTGGACCACGTTATTCCCGTTTCGGTTGTTTTTTCAGACACCGGCAAGCGCACTAGTAAATTACCTGTCGAGGGAAAACTGCGAATGGAAAACACGCTACGTGCTGTGCGCTCGCGGACACACGTTTAAGTTTATTCTGAAAATTTACGGTTTACTGTTGCGGCTAAAAGACCCCGGAGGGTCGTCGAATTTACGGGGATCGGAGATAGGTTATGCATATTCAACGCCGGATGGTGCGAGATGGCATTCAGGGGCCTACGGTGCACGAATAAACTGCTCGACAAAAATTGAGGATGTATGCTTTCGGTTCTGGTTTCGATCCTCACGAATTGCTTGTGAGAACTCAGCCATCCATAACTTTCTACTCCGAATTTTGAGCTTTGGGATGGAATAACGAAAAAACGCTCGGACAGGTCAAATTTTGTTGAAAGGGGGACCAATAAGAGTGTTCAAATCAGTTTGATATTACTACCCCTCTAGCCGCAACCCCTAACAGCTCTCATTTTTGAATAGGAAAAAGGGGTCGAGCAGCACCTTGTTGGAAAGGAAATTCGATTTCACGCATGAGTGTATTTTTTTTCATCGCTTTATTCAAACAGAGACTCAGTATTCCATCAATAACTTTCACACGTCGAATTTAGATCTTTGAGATGGAAAAACACTCGAACAAGTCAAATTTTATTAACAGAAGGGCATGTTAGTGTGTTGAAATGAGTTTGATAGAACCCTCTAGCCACTACCCTAACAGGAATTACTACAATTCAAACGAAAGCGCACGATTAACATTGTAAAAAAAATACTGGAATAAATACACACAAAAGATTCGTACCAATTTTCCATTCATGTGTAATTCTTATCAGACGCGGATCCAGGCCCGACTTTATGGAGGGGGGGAGCGTCTGGATATTCAGAAACCAAAAGGTACTGGTATTTTAGGCAATGGTGAATTGACTAAATTGGGTAGCCCCCAATCGAAACTCCATTCCGAACATTCGACATTGTTAACTTTTGACGGCCAGTTTATTTTCGTGCTAATAAAGGAAAGGTTGTTTCGATGATAAATTCAAATTCATTTTTCATTTCCATACTGAAGTGGCTGATTACATTAAACAACTCTGCAAATTTGCACATCTGTAGAAAAACGTTATACAATAATGGTTTCGGAGCGAAAATTCGCAGCTAAGGACGAAAAAGAGTCACACTTTTATGTTGAAAGTATTGCAAAATTCAGAGCGAAAACTTTTTTGTACCCTATTTATCACTTCTTTAGCATTTGGAACGGTATACTATAGGTTTGTGCCAATGCATGTGGATTTTTCTAATTTTCATCGTAGAATGATCCCAAACAATTAAGAATCACTGATGAGAGTTTGAAGAGAGCCTGAAGTGTGACTCACTGAAGATTGAAAGCTATAGGATGAATATAACTCATAGAGATTTTGTCCGTTAATGAACTAAATATATTCAAGAGTCAAACTTGAAAATATCAACTCGTTATGTTGGCTCTTCGTTTGAAAGTAAAGAAAATAAACTACAAGTCTTCTGCCTGTTGAAGTTTTTCATATGATGCAATTTATGCATGTCAATGAATCACGCTGAAATACTGTAGAGAAAATTCTAGAAGAAAAAATATAATTTCATTTAAGTATCTCTATCTCCCGACTATTACAATATCGTCACATTTTTTATGAGCATTCTGTTTATCCGAATGAATGCCAATGTAGATATTCCAATTTCTGTTATGAACAATTGGACAGATATGAACGTTTTCTGGTGACTGATTACCTGATGATGTTTTGAATTGTTTTCATTAATTGAATGCAGATTCACCGAATATCGTGATATATAGTTCAGTCGAATTTCTGCATTTCAGGGAAAATAAAGCGTATCATTTCACCAAGCAATTTGTGGAATATAAATCGAACTGGTTCACCAGAGTACAATATGATCTAAATATATTCACAGAGAGTAGTAGTTATCTGTTAGACTGGGCTATTTCAACTATTTTCGATTGGTGCAAAGAAAAAAAGTACCTACATTTATTGTGAAAAAAATTACGCAGTCAGGTATTTTCCACGAAATCAGGAAAAATAAGAACATTGAGAGCGAAATCATGTAATCACTTCAAATCCCAGTTGAAGAGAATTGTGTTAATGCTGGAGTACTGTTATATTTCAGGTGAGTTCATGAGTGCACAGGCAATTTAAATATTTCCACATGAATACGGTAGATATGAATCTTTCCACGACTATTGTAAAATCAACCCATTATACGTGTGTTTGCTCGGCCATTATAATACCCATTTATCACAATTGAATAATGAGTTATTATTCACTTCTATCAGCTGCTTCATAGATTTTGATTCAATATTATATTCTTAAAAATTGATATTTCTTCAGTATTCTTAAGTACTCCAACTAACAAATGGCTATACCTTGTTAATCGAGAGCCAAATCTACTTTTATCCATGACTACACTTTAATCTAGCCATTTTACGTCTGTGTGCTCGGCCAAAATAATATATATCAATCATAATTGAATAATGAGTTATTATACACAGCTGTCAGCTGCTTCATAGATCTAGCTTCAATATTATATTCTTGAAAATTGATATTTCTTCAGTATTCTAAAGTACTCCATCTAACAAATGGCTTTACCTTGTTAATCGAGAGCCAAATTTACTTTTATCTATGACTACTTTATATTCTAGTCATTTTACGTCTCTGTGCTAGGCAAAATGATATCCATTGATAAAATTTTCTTTAAATTGGTATTTCTTCAGTATTTTAAAGTACTCCAACTAACAAATATGGGTAAACCTTGTCAATCGAGGGCAAAAGCTACTTATATTATATCAATTAGAGCAAGGGCGTAGCCAGGAATTAATTTCGGGGGGGGTTTTGACATTTTGGCAGGTGACTTTGTAGGTGCTGCGAATTGTGAGGGTCGCTTTCTGTAGCAAGTATTAAACAAAAAATAGCTCTGAAACATTTCGGGGGGGTTTGAACCCCCAAAACCCCCCCCCTGGCTACGCCCTTGAATTAGAGCAATTTTCATTACAAAATATGCAATAATAAGTTCTTCAAAAAAATTTTGAAATCTTCATATTCAGTAGTAGTAGATAAAGTATAGTATGCTACTCGCGTATAATGGCTATTATTCACTCGGTGTTTTGGCCACTGGCCAACGGCTCGTAGCCTAAACTTCAACTCTCGATTAATAGCTATCGTTATACACTCGTTGAATAATGTACTATTATAAATTTTCAAGTTCTGAATATAAAAATCTCTGATGGATTTCAATCTCGGTTAAAACTGAATTTAGAAAACTCATTATCTATCGTTTTCTTATTTTATTCACAAAAAACTTTGTTCAAACCATCTTGAATGTTCTTGGAATTTTAATCTGGACAAGCAATGAATTTGAACTTGATATTTATTCATTTCAATAAATAGAACATTGTATTTGCTTGTTTTCTTGTTACAATGATCCCAAACTATCCCGTCGCTCACAATACAAAAATTCTTGGGAATTATAACGCAAGTGACTCTAGATCCTTTATAGGCAAGTAATGTCTGAGAAATAAATCAAAAAATAGGTTGAACAATCTGGAAAATGTGTAATATGTAATAGCACTTAATAGTCTTGTCAGGTATACAAAATACTCATTCTTGAACTTTTCGTTGCAGAAGATGAATTCGATACTCATCGTGGCGATACTCGCCCTGGTTCAAGTATATGGGGAGTATATTCCTCCTGGTCCAAAGTACAGATGCCCAAAGGAAATCCTACTTCTACATCCATGCAGCTGTACGAAGGAATCTGACGAAGGATTGGAGATAGCTTGCAACAATACCAATCTGGCTGGCATGAGTGTGGCCTTGAACAATCTGGCTACCTACGATATGCCATTGGTGAAGTTGAGCATTCATCAGTGTCACATAAGTAAGTATTCTTTCTATAAAACCGACCATCTAAAGAGTTTTCCAATAAGAAGTGTTATTTTGATATTCAAAGAAGAATGCCATTTTCCAATATAAATGATTAGATGTTTATTGCATTATAAAGATCGGATGTTTATTTCATTATAAAGAAGAAGCTATGCCGTTAATAGTGAAAAATAACATCAGGCAAATGAGAACCACGTTCCATAAAATGAAAACTCATCAAAACCAAAAACAAGAAAAAAACTCCCAATATCCGCTGGAAGCAATTCCCGCAAATAAACGTGTTTATAGAACATCAGAACGAAGTCGTTATCATGAAATCTGATATAATCTTGCTACCTAAAGAGCGTTCATTCGGTAGTCTGCTGTACAAACTGCAGTTTTGATTGCTTCTTCAAAATCATAAAGAGGTATTCCTCCAAACAAATATGTAAAGTTTTCGATTTTTTCCACTCAAAGGTAATGTTGAGATTACAAAAAAGTTAAATTTTGGGAGTAGGTAGCTAATTCAGACCCCCAAACGCTCAAAATTCTAAAACTTGACCGGATCTTGAAATATGACAGACTGCTTAATTTGATAACAGAAACTCGAAAAAAAAAATGATATAGAAGTGAATGAGACTCAATACAGGGACGGGCCCAAGGGGAGGTACGGGGTGGGACGATCCCTCCCAATGTTGAACAGAGTTGGTAAATTTTCAAAGCAGTTGGTAAAGTTTCGAAACAGTTGGTAGTTTTTCGAAGCAATGGGTAAAATTTTAAAGCAGTTGGACAAATGTGGTTAGAGTTGGTCTAGGGGCGTGCCCAATATGGATCAGAGTGGGCAAATTCCCGAAACAGTCGGAAAAATGGTCAAGGCAGTTGAAAAAATTTAAACACAGTTTGGAAATTTTCAATGGAGTTGATACAGGGACGGGCCTTATGTTGATCACGGTTGGCATTTTTTCAAAGCAGTTGAAGGGTAATTTGATTACCTATTCAGCGACATGGCTGAAGTTAAAAGAAAGTTAGAAGAATTAAAAATAGAGTACAGTACTGCAGTCTCAACCCATTAGAATTTTACTGATTAATATTGAGTGAAATACACAAATCCATGGATTAGTAATTTCGACAGCAGAACTTTTATGTCGATCATGTAACTACTTTTCTCCATCGATAGTTACGCCTCACGTTCAATTATGATATAAGACTACCATAACATCAAACTCAGCAAAACCAAAAACGAAAAAAAAATTCCCAATATCCGATGGAAGCAATTTCCTCTTATTAACGTGTCACTAGAACATCAGAACGAAGTCGTGATCATGTAGTCTGATATAATCTTGCTACTTGCAGGGCGCTTATTCGGTAGTCTGCTGTACAAACTGCAATTACGGGTCCTCGAGATTAAGGACACGCCGATAGAGACGATAGAAGAGCACACTTTCCTCGGAGTTAATGGCTCCTTGAAGGAGCTGCATCTGATCAACACGAGCCTGGTCGAGTTCCCGAAATTGGCATTCAAAGTAAGTAGCTATTGATTTCCGGGACACTCAGGGCCGTATCAAGAAGTTGTTGACTTGAAATTTTTGATGATAAATCATTATTTCAACATAACTTGTGTTATATTTTTCAATATTTAAGTGGCGACCCGTGAGATTTCAATCAAAGGAGGCCCGAGACCAGGCAACCAACAAAATAATTTATTTCGAACTGTTCTTCCTGTCAGCCACTGCCATTTAATATACCATTTTACGCAGAACGAAACGATTTTTATGAGCAGAATTAATAAAATAATAAAAATCGTGGAGGCGAGCCTCCTTCGCTAAGCGTTTTGCCTGCTATTCGTTACGCTGTATTGTTTGTTGGCGGAAAATGTATAAATGTTCTAGATCGCTGAGTAATAAACGCTGCAATATTTTACAAGCTTTTTCCATAAATATTCTCGACTTCTTCACTTCTTCTGTAAAAATGATGTTCGGCGTTGATTCATGACATTTTTTCTATGTAATTTGAATTTGCTCTCTTTAAAAAGATGAATTTGAAGAAGGAAATTCGGAATTATTCAAAAAAGTTCATAATTGGAGACTGTTAGTCGTTCACGAAAGTTTGAGCGCATAGTATAGGAGATTGTTTATTTATCTGAAGACGGCAAGCATTTGCTGTCATAACGTAAAAAAAGTCAACGTTGCCGAATGTACCCGGCCCGGCCTCGTCCGACGAGCTTGCCAGTTATCAGAGAACTATGCATCTATGACAACATTGCGTATCAATATGACAAGAAATAAACAACATAACCTAATATTTCAATATACACAGTGAAATATGCCAAATTTCCATGGCCAACCGACGGCTCAACTTTTCGTGAACGGACTATAGATTAAATCAAAGGTTCTGATGATGCGATCATATTGAATTTTGCATGAATATTCAGTATATCAATTTTCATTTCACTCTAATCGGATATCTGTTATGGAAAATAAAGATTCCTCTTTTCAACATTCTAATTGAGTTTTCTATGATTCTGAACATTTTGGCAAAAAAAAATTTTGCATATAGCTTATTATAAGCACCTTGAGCAAAATTGAGGAACAAATTTTTAATGACCATATTTAATGGAAAACCCTGTACGATTTGGCTGGTTAACGAACTCAACCGCAGCATTTAGTAACTAAACTCGCCTTGAAAATCTCAAATCTGTAGGACAATTCTTTCGAAAGTTATCGTGCTTACGGCCGGCTAAGCAGGAAGGCCCCACAAACAGAATCAAATTGAGCACAGATTTTTTGTCATCACGGTGTCGAACGTTATCGTTCTTTCGGCTTGAAATTTGAAAATTGCAGACATCTGGGCAAACGATTAACGATATAGTTTAAGTAGAAGGAGCGCTCAAAATAAGTGAGATCTAGAGATCGAATACTGATATGATAAAAATTGCATTCTATACTATCGGGTGGAGCGCCCGCAAAGGTCTTGCAACATTGAAGTCATATAATTCATCGGATTTTCCAAAGACTCAATTTCAGAAGATAATGCAGCAATAATTATTTTATCGACAAGGTCTTTGAAGACAGCGACTGATGGTTGAGATATTTTAACGCGTGAGCCATTAGTCGCTAGATTAATGAACGAGTGACTACAAGATTTTTTCGACGACAATATGAATTGTGTATAAATTCTTGATTGAAATACGGTCTTATTCTGCACAAGACATAGGTACATTAGACATAATATAAATTTCTATGTGTCAGTAGAGTTTTGACATTACTCGTATTGCTTCTCAATGCTTTGTGTTCGATTGTCCATAGAAATTTCACATTAAAACAGCTTAAATCGAACATTAAAATGGGTCATTAAAGTCAATTTCTTACACATAAACCACTTTTCATTTTTAGGTCAACGAAAAACGTATCAATTACCTACCTACACTTTAAAATGTTTTAACAGCAAAACCGTCATACTCAGTTCTGGTGGAAGTGATTTCTGTTGGTAGATGATAAACCAAGTCCTGGATAGTCTCTTCGCAAAAATATTCTGAGGTTCAAGGTTTAATCTTTTCTTGGAACCACTAACATCCAAAATACCCCGCATATCAAGATGAGAACACAGTTTTCATCATCTTCAAGGTGAAAACTGCCCCTCACCCGATCCTGTACTCTAGTTTGGAACCGGGAAAGCATATTATGCATACTGCGGTATGATAGGTGAATTATCCCGTTTCCTCTCTGTGCTGAACACGACAAACTGTTATACAAATTTCAGATCTTATCTGTATCAGGGTTTCATTCTCGCCATAATGCCTTGTTCAGAAATTGGAAGTATTGAATTCACGTACATACGCAGCTATTCTAGTCGATAATCGATTACCAAATGCAAATTAACTAGCTTTACGGCTGCACTTCCGTTTGTATAACTTATGCCAGCTAGTGGATTTCACACTGAAAGGTTCTGCTATTTGAATAGTTAGTAGGTTTATGGGAATGCAATTCATACTGCTGATAGTAGTTGAGGTGAATTGGTTCACGATTTTCATCATTATGATTTTAGAATAATACTCTCAATTGAAGCAGTAAAGTGAAAATATTCATTTAGTTGAGAGTAGATTGTTCAAAATACACTGAGTGACATGAGCTCTTGATGATCGATCACACCTCTCTAATTTCACAATAATTCGTTGAGGACATTACGTGTTTCGCTTTCACTCAAAGAAATTGAAATTATCAAATCAACTAGGGTTTTACAAGTGTCCTTGAATTTACTTCTTACTTAATCTTCTTCTTGGTGTGCCCTATCCGTTCTGGACGTTGGCAATCAACATAGCAAGTTTTACTTTATTGGATGCGCTCCTAAAGAGCTGTATCGAATATTGTCTAAACCTTTTCGGGGGAGATTGTGCAACTATATGATGTCTCATTCTGCGTGGACGCCTCTTACCGTCAACTTTGGCTTGCAATATGAGTTGTAATACTTAGTATTAGCTGTTCCTCATGGTGTGTTAGGCCAAGCAATAGAGATATTTCCTTGACAAAAATACTACCTGGAAGCCACCTATGCCATTCCGAGCAGGACAGTCCATAGTTTATTCCCACCATGTTTTAAACACGAAAATGCCATTTTTTTATTTGTTATTAACAAAAACAACAAAAATACGCATTCTTTTTAGTTTTTTCGTTGCAGAATGAAACTATTGATGTAGTTGTAACGTTGCAATGGGATGAATTGTAGAGAATTACATTGTGAAGAGAATGATGGGTCAAACGATCCGATCGAATAATTAAAACTGGAGAAAAGAGGAAAAAACCGGGAAATTGCGTGTTTTTTCTTTTAACTCATAACTCTGCCATTTTGCAATATTAAGAACTGAAACTTCACACGATAGTAGCTATTGACGTGCAATTCATGTGTGCCAAAATTAGATTCGGTCGGATAAATAGTTTTCACATAATTCCCATTTGAATTTTTTTTGACATATTTTCGCGGAGAGCTGGATGCGTTTGAGGTCGTCCGATTGAAATTAAAAAAATTGATTTGGAAAGAAGACGTGATCAGTAACAAAACGTCTATTCTGATTTTTCAATAAAACGCGTTTAAGTGTGTTAAAAACCAGTGAGAACATGAGGGAAAACGACCGACCAAGCGAGAGAGGTCGAGTGGTGAGGGAATGATCGAATCGAGGAGAAACGCCGCTGAACCAACGGTCGCAGAGCGCACCAAATGTTGTACACATATACGTTTCCCCTCGATTCGCTTATTTCCTCTCCACTCGACCGCTCTCGCTCGGTCGGCGTTTTCCCTCATGTTCCCACTGGTTTTTAACACACTTAAAAGCGTTTTATTGAAAATCAGAATAGACGTTTTGTTACTGATCACGTCTTCTTTCCAAATCAATTTTTTTAATTTCAATCGGACGACCTCAAACGCATCCAGCTCTCCGCGAAAATATGTCCAAAAAAAATTCAATGGGAATAATTTGAAAACTATTTATCCGACCGAATCCAATTTTGGCACACATGAATTGCACGTCAACAGCTACTATCGTGTGAAGTTTCAGTTCTTAATATTGCAAAATGGCAGAGTTATGAGTTAAAAGAAAAAACACGCAATTTTCCGGTTTTTTCCTCTTTTCTCCAGTTTTAATTATTCGATCGGATCGTTTGACCCATCATTATCTTCACAATGTAATTCTCTACAATTCATCCCATGCAACGTTATCACCGCATCAATAGTTTCCATTCTGCGACGAAAAAACTAAAAAGAACGCGTATTTTTGCTGTTTTTTGTTAATAACAAATAAAAAAATGGAATTTTCGTGTTTAAAACATGGTGGGAATAAACTACGGACTGTCCTGCTCGGAATGGCACAGGTGGCTTCCAGGTAGTATTTTTGTCAAAAACTAAGCATTTCTAGCTCTGTTGCTTGGCGTATGTCTATATTATTGAAGCTTTCGTTGTTTGATTGTGAAAATTAATTCTGTTCTCTTCCGCATTCTCCTCAGCACTTCTGCATCAGAAATGTGATCCGTCCATGATATACACATCTCGAAAGCTTGTAGTCTCTTCAGCAGTACGTCAGTGATCGTCCAAGCTTCCATGGCCTAAAAGAGAACATTTGTTTGATTTTATCGCTCATGTTTACTACAGTATCTCATTGAGGTACATGCAGAGAATTTGTTATTTTCCATCAAAATAGACAACTACTCTACTTTGCTGACTGCTACCTATTGCAGAGCGATATAGACCGTTCGCAACAATATTGTAGAACAATTTTTTTTATTTCTGAATGTTGAAAAATGTTGCAAGATTACATTCACTCAAAAATTAATCCAGTCCAAAATACAGTGAAACTTCCCTATAACGAAAACTCTAATCTGAAAGAAAAATTCGTTATAAAAAAATTTCGTTATACAGAAAATTTTTTTTATAGTCGGGAATGTCGCGTTCGACTTCACTGATAAATTCAGGTAAAAGTTAAGCACTTCCTTTCAGACATTTTCGACAACTTTCACACTAGCGTGATGGTTAGATTGAACCAAACAGCCAGGGGTGGTTTAAAACTGTTTCAGAAGGATCTCTCTCTCGCCCGCCGTAATGATTTAGTTCAAGTCGAGATTTTTACCTACATCCGAAAAACTTTTAGAAAAAAACCCACCCTTAAACCTCTTACCAATACCCATTCAAGGAGCGATGTTCTCTGATATTTTGTTATAGAGAGAATTTACTTCCTTTTAGAGGCTGTTTTAACAAGGAATTTGGATTCAAGGTGCAATGTCTGTACGAAATTCGTTATAGGTTCATTTTTGGAATGTCTTTTTCTAGATTAATCTAACTTATTCTTCAAAGCAATCAGTTTTCTGACTTCGTTGGCGTATTCGAATAATTGTATTACTCACACAGAAATGTATCGAAATATAATCTGCGATATGAGGTAGCCACATTTATTATTCGTTTTGAAATATGATGAACATCGCATTCAAAAATACGTATAGCGCATCCCATTTTGGGTGAGACAGCCTGGTCGTATCTTCAAAACCATACCCCGAAAAAAAAGTTGATTACGTCACTGTATTCTACGCAGAATTCTGTATCAGACTGTTTTTAGCTCAGCATTATTTCTAATAACTTTCGCCCATACTGCTTTCCACTCACGTGGGTGAGTCGCCCCGGGACTATTGTCTGTGGTCCCAAAACAAAGGATTCCTTTGTTTTGAAACACAGACAACAGTCCTGGTGCAACTCTGAGCTGCTCAGAGCAACTCACCCTCGTGACTGGAAAGCAGCACCAGAAGCCAATACATTTGTTCGAGCTTTAACTTCTATGGTCTTGTAACAATCACAACAAATATTCTGCAATTGGGAACAATTCTGGATATCAACTGTTTGGATATTTTCCACATATACTGGAGACTTGTAAATGAATCGCCACTTGCAAGGAACCGCAGTGTTAGCGCTAAACGTTCATCCGCAGGGATGCCATTCGTAACTCAGTATCTCGTCTGGATATCTTGTCTTGAATCGCATTCAGGAGAATGAAAAATCTGCTTCTGACATTCTTGTAAAATTTTTGAATCGCCTGCCGTCGGTCGCCCTCACTTTGAATGTCGTGCAATAAAAAAGTGCTGTTGAGGCTACGGTCTCGACTTCTTAGTAGATATAACTGTGAAGACCATCTATTTCGCCGTCGTCTCTTTTTCTTTAGCAACTCGTAAAGAATTATGAAGAGGCACTAACACATCCCAAGTTTTCCATCGTTTACGTTCGTAAGCACTGAACTGACACATCCGTTGTGCGGCACACGAACACGTCATGCTCATATTGCTCATTCTGTTCGTGCGTCGGAAAGAAAAATTGCCCGCATAAACGCTCATTCGGTTCGGCGCATTTTGTCCGTCCACATCTGAATGCTCATTCGGCGCGATGCGCGATGTGCTCATTCGGCTATTTTGCTCATATGTGTACGCGGCTTTATACAGAGAAATTCGTTACAGAGACTTTCGTTATAGGGAAATTCCACTGTACTTACTCCATGGTCAATGAATTACTGAAGGAAATTGATTGCGTCTGCGACTTGGGAGTAACTTCCGATTCCAAATTATTATTCGATAAACATATTGACAAAATTGCAAACATCTCGAACGAAACTGTTAGTCTCCCATTCAGACGGAAAAATTCTTCACAGAATTCGCCCGTAGTAAGGATGGTGGTAGCCCTCAACCCGCTTTGTTTGGATCTGGATATTTTGTCCGGATCCACATTAAGAAAAAATTGAACACCAGCTCAATGTAAGATTTTCATGTATAAAAATATCATTTTCCAATTAGGAGGACTCGTACTTGTCGAATGTAATTGTGATTACAGGTCATTAGGCCCGTTTTATGTTGAGTATAAATAAATAAAAATAAATAAATACACTGTAATAAAAGTTTACGAAAATGTCAAACAGCGTCTCGTTGGGAATGTCGGCAATAGACAAACGAATGTTTTTTGTCAAGCATGTCAAACAGCACATTCGCCTGATTTAGCCCCCTGCATTTTTTCCTAGGGAAATCCAAACTATTACGTTTATAATGATTTTACCATGACTCTGACCCACTCAAAAAACAACATTTCTTTGGCTGTCGAAAACATTTTCAAAGAAATGCTGGACAAAACAGTCCGACGTTAACGCAGTAATATACATCTTTTGCCAGCAGTAAATATAATTTCAATTTCAGTCACTATCATTGTTATAGCATATTCATTTTGAATGACGATAAATAATAGTTGACATAAACCCCAAAGCTGAACAGCATCAAATTCGATGCAGTTTCATAACAAAGAGTGATAAAAATGATTTATGATTGTTCGACTCTCAAAAATATCGTTAAAAGACTTTACTCAATGAATATGCGTAGAACTTTGATATAATTAAGAATTGCATTTTCCTTTGAATTCATATTTATTAATAAGGATGTAAAATTTGCAGATTTTGGGTCAGCTTACTATCCTCAACATAGACCAGCACAAAATGACGAAACTTGAAAAAGATGCCTTTGCGGACAGCTCCATTACAGGAACATTACTAAGACTTCATCTGAGTAATGGACATCTAGAAACGCCACCCATAGAGGCATTGCAGCCTTTGAGAAAGGTCAAAACCTTGGATCTACATGGCAACAACATGACCATTCTACAAAGAAATCAATTCAGAGGATTACGAGAAGTAGAGAGTTTGGATATAAGTTTTAACAATATCAAAAAAGTTGACGGATCTCACTTAGCAGACTTGATAAAGCTTGGATGGTTGAACGTGTCTCATAACGCACTCACTGAAATCACAAGGTGTGACTTTTTCATATTCCCTCATTTGATTTCAGTCCATGTATGATTATCAAATCTTTTACCCCACTACAAACCACTTAAAATTGATATTCTCCGATGGTTATCACAAAACAAAATTTATATTTGATTTGTATTCACAAGAAAAAGTTGATATACTAGGTTTAATTCACGCTGCCTTATACCTAACTTACTGTATTACAACTGTAAATATTAGGAATCATAAAACTCAGTGATTTCATTCGAAAGAATATTAAGTTGTGTTGTTAATAACTCAATTCAAGCCATTCTTTCATTGACCTCAATAATACAGTTATGAAAATCTACATCGGAAACATACGATAAACAATGAATCAGATAGAAACTTAACCATCCAATTCAACAATAATTAATTCGAAAGATGAACGTGCTACGTTTTTGACGAAATCAGTGATGATCAATGATTTTTCTTATCGTTAGGAGTTGCCTACTGCAAGTAGTATGGTAGGTAACCTAAAGTACTCCAAGGAGTACCTATTACTTTCAGCCTGACACATTAAATCATTGGATGTTCAATCCGTCAGACTTCCAGTGATACTCGATTCGAGGAAGACAACAACATTATTAGCTGCGATCATTCTTTTCGTCATAAACGTATCACGCGTGAATCTTTCGTTTATATCACTGTTCAATTAGACGGCAAAGTTTTTTTTGGTCCATTGAATACTGTATATTTCGATATGAATTTATATACCATTCTATTCTGTTCGTTGAAATGTACTGTTCGAAATTTTTTAATTTCATTTAGGTACTAGGTACCACTTCAACAGTTTTCATCAAACGCAACGAAATACTCTATTTCAAAGTGTATTCCTAGAAATTATCCTATTCATGAAGATCCTTTTTCATTTCATGATAATTTGGACAAAAAATTAGACGACCTTCAGAACGCAAGACGTGTAGGTACCTAATGTAATGAAAATAAATATTTCACAGGGGTGCTTTTGCAAGGAATACTCTACTCAAGGTCCTGAACATGTCCCATAATGGTATTCGCAAGTTGGATTCTAATAATTTCAAGGGAATGAGATTCCTTCGAAGAATATATCTATCAGACAATAAAATAACCGAAGTTGGTAGAGGTACGTTCGGATCCTTAATCAGAATTGGTACCATAGACTTGGCAAGAAACCAGCTCAAGAAGGTGGATTACCAGATGTTTTATCAACTGAATTATTTGGAGGTAAATATATACTTCATTAGATCGAATGAAGGTGAAAATTATTCGGCTTGGCGCATTAAAGCCTCAGCCAAGACGACAAGGCAAACTTTGTAACACTTGGTGTACCAGAAAGTCCTGGTATGTCATAATTCACGCATAATTTTTCTAATTTCGTGCGTGAAGCTCCAGTGCGTCAAGTTGGTCATTATTGAATTGAATAATTGTGGTGGGCTTGGCACACTGGGGCTTCAAGCCAAGATGAAAAGGCAAATTTGTAACACTTGGTGTACCAGAATGTATGTCATACGTCACGCATAATTTTTCTGATTTCGTGCATGAAGCTACAGTGCGTCAAGTTTGTGTGTATATTATTGAATTGAATAAATGCCTTGGGCTTGGCACACTGGAGCTTCAAGCCAAGATGAAAAGGCAAATTTGTAACACTTGTTGTACTAGAATGTATGTCATTTCGTGCGTGAAGCTCCAGTGCATCATGGGGTTTCAGGCACGTATATTTGATATCGATCATCATGCTTTTAAAAACCCTATTCGCATCTCTTTCCTCAACAATTTATTCAAAAATTTGTATCTATTTTCTTACGGATTTGAAAACCTAGTAATGATTTTAGAATTTTGCGGATTTTCCCAAATATTATTCATTATCATACCATTCGGACCAGTAAAATAATTAAAGAGAGAGAGAGAATGTTCTTTATTGTCTAAGACAATGAGCTATTGACCTTTGGTCCTTCCGCTCGTGTACATTTTTTTAACACTTTGTATAATAAAAAAAAAAAAAAAATTAACAGTAATCGTAATTTACATAATCATTGTTCACTTATTATAATGAAGTTAATTTATATTTGTACTTCGTAATTATCTTTCAGCTGTTGTATTATAGTTCCTCCTGGAAATCTTCTTGTTGTTTCTGCTGGTATGTTTTGATGGAAAAGTTGTAAAGTATCTGGTATTCCTTGCAGTTTTTTGTAAAAGTTGCAACTCAGTTTTTTTAACCTTGTTCTTATCGGTTCTATATTTGTTTTCTGGTAAAGTAGTTCATTTGGTGGATTGTGTAGCCTGTTGTTCGGGTGTCTAATGTGGGTTATACTCCTCAGAGCTGTTCTCTCTGCCACCTCCAAATTAGTTATCGCTGGTTTTCTGCAGTTGATATAAATAGGGTGTGCATACTCTAATATTGGTCTGCATATTGTTTTGTACACTTTTGCCGCATTATTTATGGACAATCCTTGATTCCGGATTATTAGCTTGGAAAAATGTTTTGCTCTGGATATTGCTGTTTTTTTCATTGCCTTGGTGTGTTGGTTGAAATTCATTTTGCTGTCAATGTTCACTCCTAAGTATTTTATAGTATCTACAGGTTGTTTCACTTGGTTGTTAATTGTGACAGTTGGAGAAGTGGCAGATATTCTGTGATTGAAGATGACATATTTAGACTTGGTTGGATTGGTTTTCAAGCGCCAGGTACGAAACCAGCTTTCGGTGTCATTCATTATTTCTTGTAAAATCTCTATACACTTTTTAAGGTTTTTCTCGTGGGCGATTAGTAGAGTATCATCTGCATATTGTAATAAATATTTTCTAAGATCTTTTTGTGTGAATATATCGCTGCAGTAAATGTTGTAAAGAAGCGGAGACAGTGGTGACCCTTGTGGTGTGCCCTGTTTTGGTGAAAATGTGACCGACGTTGATGTATTAACTCTTACTAGCAGTTTTCTTTCTTCTAGGAATTCTTTGATTATTCTGATCAGGAATCTTGGTGTTTTCATAAGAAATAATTTATACAGAAGTCCCTTGTGCCATATGCTGTCGAAGGCTTTGTTGATGTCAAGACTGATAGCAGCAGTTTTGTATTTCTTCATTGTGGCGTTTTGTGTATTTGATATCAAGATGGTTAATGGATGTACGGTACTTTTTTTTTCTTGGAACCCAAACTGATGGTGTGGAATCTTATCTTTTATGTGTTGGTTCAACTTGGTCTTGATTATTTTTTCATATATTTTCCCTAATACTGGTAAGAGTGTAATAGGTCGATAGTTTTTTGCTTTAGATTGGTCTGTGTTTGTTTTAGGGATTGTTATTATTGTGCCCTTTTTCCATACATCTGGGAATATTTCTTTGTTGAGACAGAACTCATAGATTTTTATCAGGTGTTCATGTACTTCCTCATTTAATTGTTTGATTATCTTCCATGAAATCGAGTCAAAGCCGGGTGCGCTATTTTTAGATTTGTTTATTATTTCAAAGTATGTTTCTTTATCGATTTTTTCTTTGTTTTCGTCCCTTTTTTCTGATCTGCTGAAATATTTTTGATACCATTGTTCTACTTTAGTTTCCTGGGCTTTGTCAAAATCATTATCCTTGTCATATCTGAATACCTTTTCATAATGTTTGGCAAATAGTTCGGCTTTCTCATTATCATTCGTGTACAGTTTGTCATTTTCTTCTAAGGTTGGTATTTTATTCTGTTGTTTGTATTTGGAAAGCTTTTTGATTTCTTGGTAAAAATGTCTCCCTTTGGATTCGTTGACTTTTTGACATGCTTGTATCCATGTATGCTCCCTGTATTGGTGGATCATATTTTGTAGATTTTTATTATATTCATTAAGTTTTCGTTTAAAGTTGGGATTTTTATTTTGGCAATATTCTCTGTACATCTTACGTTTATTTTTGATTAGTCGTATTATATATGCTGGTAATTCATGGACGAAAAATTTATGTTTCCTTGCTGGGGTATTCTTTTTTATGGAATTTGATAAGGCTTCGTTAAATGATTCAATGTATTCTTTGGTAATTTGCTGTTTCTCATTCTGCTTTATATAATCGATTATTTCTTCATTAACTTTTTTGGTATTGCATTTGTTATAATCAAGGGTTACATCTTCGGGTTCTTCTTGTGGTTTTTTTTCCATATCCAGTTCAAATAGTATTGCCAGGTGATCAGAGCCCAAGTCTGGAAGGAGTTCTACTTTGGTAATATTATTTTCTAAGTTGGCCGTGTGTAATATAATATCTGGGGTGCTGTCTGGATTATTATCCATCAAGAAGGTGGGAGGTGTTGTTATTTTTTTGAATTGCTTGTTAAGTGTGAAATTGGATATTTGCTTTCTTTTTGCTTTGTTGACATTAAAATCACCTATTATGATCGCATATTTGTACTGCGACGCTTTTGTAAAAATGGTTTCTTCTATTTTAGACCATGGATGGATATATATCAGAAATATGTGTAGCTTTTCGTCTTTAAATGGTATCGTAAAATGTATGACTTCGTTTTTATAGTTATTTATTTTCGGTGGATTTCCTTTACCCATTTTCAGGCGTGGGTGACATTTCACCAAGCTTCCTCCTCTCACTCTTATATCTTTCTTTCCATCTTGTTTTAATATATTCCAGTTTCTGTATTTAATCTCTTGGTTGTCTTGTGTTTTGGTTTCCACAAACATGGCACAGTCTATTTTGTTATTTTCTATAAAATTGTTTATCAAGTGTCTCTTCGGTATGTAGCTGTTTATGTTATTATATAATATTTTTAATTTATCTTTCATCTTGCCTATTATTATTGCCGCTGATGGGTTCTGTGGGTGAAATGGCATCAGGGTCCTCCATGTCAAACATCAATACGTAAATTCTGTTTCCTGAGAATACTGCTGTTGTGTCTATTCTGTACTGATTCATAAATCGTTTCTTCAGTTTTTGTAAAAGTTCTTCTCTGTTTATATTTTTAGGTTTGTTAATTTTTCTTATGTATGTGTTGATAATGTCGTCATGAATTGTTATTGTAGAGTGAATTCTTGTTTGTTTTTTGTGTAGTTCTTCTATTTCTCTGGATTTTTTATTGAGCAGTTTAATGTTCACATTTGGAATTCCCTCAATTGGTTTTTTTGGATGCTTAGGACATTTTATTGACCAGGCTTGATGATCCTCTGCACCGCATGATGTACACTTTGGTGTTTCTTTAGATTTACACATAGTGGTTTTGTGCATACCTTGACATTTTGTACATTGAGGCATGTTAATGCATCTATCTGTTGTGTGGTCGAATTTAAAGCAGTTGTTACATGGCACTGGTGTGGGTACTGGTGGGTTACTAGGATATACTGCATAGTGTCTATTTCTATAGAATAATCCATTGTTGAGAAGTTCTTCAGATGTTTTAATTTCGCCAGTTATTACTCTGATGTAACCTGTTGGTGTGTTAAAATTTCTTGAAATTATTCTTTTGCAGTACCTGTGTTGTAGTTCATTTTTGTTTAGAAATTCGCTCAGTTCTTCATCGCTTATATTTTTTTCCATCCCTGAAATAACAATGGAGTACGTTTGTTGTGGTTCTGTTTTTTTTGTTAGTGAGTTTCTTGCTTTTGTTTCGCTGAATGAAAGTATTTTTCCTTGTTTCTGTAGATCTTCTAGTGCCCCCTGTATTTTTTCTTTCTGGTTATTTGATTTTATTAAAAATCCCAATTTAGTTTTCAATATAACATCCTTGTTATTGGGGATTTTCGTGTTCCACACATCTGACATTTTAAGTCTGTCGTTTATATTGTCATTATTCACCATTATATAAAATAGATTGGCAAATTCGCTGTTTTGAATTTCCTTCATTTTTGCGGAAAAATTTTTGTTGATTGTTTTGTTTGTGGGAACATTTTGTCTTGTAGTGGTATTTTGTGTGGGTAGTGTATTTAACGAATGTTTATGTTGATCAGCTGTTTGTTTTGTTTGTGTCACAGGTGTTTGAACTTTTCTTCTGGTACGGCAGACTGTGATAAATTCGCGATTGTTGTTATCTTCGACATCTGGACTTTTTGCTCGAATTTTTTTAGTGAATCCTAGCAATTCTTCAATTTCATCATCCGACAGATCCTGTAACGTGCCCACTAATTCCGCTTCACTGGCAGTTCTTTTATTTCTTCCTCCGGGGTCCACCTCCATTTCCATGATTTTTTAAAATTTTCCGGAATTCTAATTCTTATAGAAATAAAGAATAAAATTTAATACGCGCGCGATGTGTTAAACGTCTGTTCACGGCAGATGCTACACATTGAATGAATAATTAAATTAACCACTAGTTTACCAAAAGAATACATTCAATTGAAATTACCACGAGTTTCTTAAATAAACGAAACAATATTCAATAACCAGTTATCTTCTGACAAAGCATAAATATTGAACAGTAAAAAATATACCAATTTGTCTAAGCACTCGAATGTACAACAAAGAAGAATAATGTAGGATAAACAGTAAATAAATGGAATAATTAGATTTTTTCCGAATTTTTTTGATATCTTGTTGAACCAACTTTTTTCTAGAGGCTGTGAGACAAATTCTGTAGATGTTTCGAAGATGCCAATACTATAAAAAGAGTTTGAATTTTCTAGAACTATTTTGCCGCCATAAATGGATATTAACTCGGAACAGTATCAGTGTTTGAATTCTCAAAGTTAACTAATAAATTAGGATGACGTTTATCCTCAAAGGAATTCGTATCTCTGAAGATGGGATGCTGTACCATATAGAAGATGCAGAACGAGTAATATACTAATGGACCTGCCAAACAATAACCGTTTGTCTAAAGTGCATGCAACTTTGCGGAAATGTCATCTCCTAAGACGTAGAAACGTGATATGTTTAAATTAGACGATTTTACTCTGAGAAAGGGATCTTACAATGGGGGTAATACCTCAATCTCTCACGAATTTTCAGCAGAGGAGAATTCGTATACATTGTATTCTTCAAGAAGAGTATGGTTGAACAAGAGCTGCAGACTGCTTAGTCAAATGACTAAGAGGAGTATAGGAATTGGTGTAGAAAGTTTAAATATTGATGATGAACGTTACATCGTAGCTTTCATTTAAATTTGTAAAAAAATTGAACGATCAAGTTGAGAAAAATTCAAGAAAAGCCCTGAGCAGGTGCTTTTGCACGCTCGTTCATTCGCGAAACAATGAGGCTATAACCTCAAATAGTTGTATTCGACTAGAGATTGATACTGAATATATAAACGAAAAATCTCAGCACGATCGGAATAATATTCGGCAAATTATTCGAAATCTGAAATATGTGAAATATTGACCAATAAAAAATTGAATTCTATGGTTCTGACAAGGCGATCATCTCGAAATTCTGCATGAACATTCAGTATATCAATCTTCATTCGAAAAATGAATTTCACTTGAGTCGGATATCTTGTAATGGAGATATTGAGATTCTTCTTTTCAATAATCCAATTGAATTTTCCATGGAGGCAGCAAAATTTCATTCCGATCGGTTCAATTTTGTCTCGGATATTGAGGAAGAAAACTTTTGAATGGCGATATTTTATGGAACACGATTTGGCTGGTTAACGAACTTAAAATCTCAAGTCTCTAGGACAATTCCTTCAAAAGTTATCGTGCCAAGGCCGGACGGACCCATAGACCGAATTGATTTCGACCATGGATTCGTCACCAGGGAGTGTAACTCTAACGTGTGAGACCATTTTCAGCTCAAAATTCGAAAATTACAGACATTTGGCTTTTTGGCATATATGTGGTGCTGGCGTCTCAACATAATTTAAGATTAAAATGAATAAATAATTGAACATTGGAATATTATTCGAATATTTTTCAATATTTTTGTTTTTGACGATGTCTTCATAACTCAGTGATTTGATTTCGCCTCGTGAATGATACTTCTAATTTCTTGAAGCACTCGTCCTTGTATATTTTGTAATAAAAGTTGATTATATTTCAATTTGATTTGACCTTTGGTTGATAAGGTATACAAACACGTATTAGTCAGTAAGGAAACTTTGAAAGACTGATGAAATATCAGTCTTAACAGTAAAAAATTGTACTTTAATAAAGAAAACAGCTGAGAGCAGTGAAAAAATACTCATTTATCACTATGGTGGTTAATGGATATAATTATGGCCGTGCAAAGACACGTATGAAATGGGCAGAATATGAAATAGTTGTGGACAACGTATATTATTCTACTCGCGTATAATGGCTATAATTCACTGAAAGATTTAAGCCACTCTCCTGATGCTCGTAGCCGAAACTTCAGCTTGTGAATAAGAGCAATCACTATACGATCGTGCCATAATATACTATAATCAGTTATGTAACGCAACGTTGTCATGGGTACAGTAGTAATTGAGAACTCTCATTCATTAGCTCATTTGATAGTTTATCTCATTATTCAACTTTCAGCAACATTGAAATTTCAGCCAACAATCTTTTGAGCACGTCGTATTTTAAATGACTTTTTCGTATGATTTTTGTTCATAAAATAAGTGTTATGATGCCACAGAATCTTTCTGAATTGTAAGAATTGATGAAAAAAATTATTAGAAAAAAACTCGATGGTATGTTTGCCTAACGTCTAAATAACTGAATTATACTCCGTTCACATATTATTGAGTACAAAGTAGACGTATTTATTGTCATAACGTAAAATAAAGTCAACGTTACCGAATGTACCTCGTCTGACATTCTTTCAAGTTAAGGTCAGAGAACTCTGCGATTTATGCAACCTTATCGTGACCTTTGACAAGAAAATAAACAACATATTGTAAAATTGTATTATACACATTGGAATATGTCAAATTTCCATGGACTCTTTTGCGCACAATAAAATGTGAACGGAGTATATATAAGACTTTATTATTAGAGCTCCTGTGCTCGCTTCCTAGCAACGAGTGCATTGAAATTGCTACCACCCTCTTTTGCCCATATTTGTCCTCTAACCCCCGTAACTTTTGCCTCAACCTCAACATCTCATCTCAGCCGATATTGATGGCTTCTGGTAACACGAACGAATCTCTTTCAGCATCCTCGCGGCACATAAGCTGAATAAATTTCTTCTTTATTACAGATCATCGATCTCTCCCAGAATAACATTACCGAGGTCCAGAAACTGGCGTTCAAGGATGTTTATTTTGCGAAAATCGATCTCTCCAGGAATAACATAAGTGTGATTGAGAACGGCGCCTTCGAGAACTGCGCAAATATATCTGTTCTAGACCTTTCGCATAATTCCATCAAGAATATAGCGAGGAAGGCTTTCGACGAGACCACTTACGCTGCTGAACTGAGGTTGTCCTACAACAAATTGACTGCATTGAACGAGGTGAGTGTTTGTTCTTTCAGAAATATTGGAAGATTTTTGACGTAGGTCGAGAGTTGTGTGAGCGCTTATTGGTGATGACGTGTTCTGCAAGACTTCTTCGAGGTTGATATTGGATCACTGCAACAGAGTCGTAGGACGTAAACGACAGAAAAAAAAAGAATATTTATTGAGGTAGAGTAAAAAGCACACCTGTACTACAATAAACAGGGTTTTAGTGAAAAAGCGTGAAAAACTTCAGGTTGTTAAGGCTTGTCCATAAATATGGGTGAAAATTTTCACAAACTCACCCTCCAAAATGCATTGTTTTCAAAAAACAATGAAGTTGAAGGAAATTTGTTTTTTTGTAAAACTCTAGGACCTTTTACTTTACAGCGAACAGCTTTCGTGAGCATTTGGCTCATTCGAACAGCCGATGTTTTCTACATAAAAGAGATACTTCTGGTCATACGCTCTAAAGTCGACCGTTTCCGATAAAAATAACTTTTTATGTTGAAAAACATGGTCCCATATCCTCAAGCGGTGTATTTTGTAAATATTGTTTCATGACTTTTATCAGCCATGACATCTAATGGTGAGAAATTAACATTGCCTAACAAAAATATGTTGTCTTTTAGGTCATTTAAGTGTGTAATGTGTTTCAAAAATTCAATTAAATTAGTCCAAGTTATATCAATAATTTTTACGAGGAAGAATAGGGAATATATAATTCAAAGTGTATACCGTGAAATAGTATACCTATGGTTCTGAAATCACGATAGGTACCAACCCTAGAATATACCGGCCAAAAACCAGATCTGTTTTTAGACAGAATTAATTGCAATAGAGAAATGCATAGATTGAAATCTGGTAAGAAACAATCAGGGGGGCGACATAGTAATTTATTCTGATAGTCAAGCTGCTACTATAGCACAAAACTCTTATATGCCATCCACTAAAAGCTAATATGATAATACCAAAGAAAACTCGATGAAGTATACACCAACAACCAGGCCTCTTTAGTTATGATATTACATAAGTGTGATTGAAAAAGGAGGGGAATATAGGGAGGAACGCTTTCGACGAGCTGAGGTTGTCCTACAACAAAATGACTGCATTGAACGAGGTGAGTGTTTATTCTTCTGAAAATCTTGGAAGATTTTCGTTATTGATCGATAACAGAACTAACGTAGGTTCAGAGATGTTATGAGAACGTATATTGGTGATGACGTACCCGAAAGAGTTAGCATTGGAACACTGGGACAGATTCGTTGGACGTATACGGCAGTAGAAAGAAAATTATGATATGAATGAAAAAGAAAAAAAAATATTGACTTGGAGTCATTAAGCAAATCTCTACTACAATAAACAGTGTATTAGTAACAAAGTGTCAGTTGCAGGAACGTCCATTAAAATTTAAAGGTCCATTAAACTCTTAATCCTCCATTATTACAAGGAACTAATGGAGGATTAAGGGTTTGATGGACCTTTAAATTTTAATGGACGTTCCTGCAACTGAGCAAAAGCGTGACAAACTTCAGAATATTCATAGCTAGCCCAAAAAAATTAAGATCTTTCGTGAGCATTTTTTCTAAAACCTCTATGAGTTAAGGTTGGTGAAGTCTTTGGAGGGTTGGGAATATATTCTCTTTCAAGTTCTATGCTCGCGGAAAAAGAACGGGTTTTTAGACGATTTTTACACAGAAAAGTAGTCCTGGTCATACTCTCTGAAGCCGACAGCTTTCGATAAAAATGGACTTTTATGTTAGAAAACATGGTCCGATATCCCCATGCGGTATATTTTTTAAATGCTGTTTCATGACTTTTATGAGCCATAACATCAAATGGTGAGGAATTGACATTCCCTCGTAAAATTATGTTGGCAGAAGTATCATTCAAGTGTGTTATGTGAATCAAAAACTCAATGAAATTAGTCCAAATTCTATCAATCGATCTTATTAAGAAGAAGGTATGTATACTTCAAATTAAATACCGTCACATGGTAAACAGTTGATTCTAAAACTACGATAAGTGCCAGCGCTGGAGTATACAGACCAAAAAACAAGTGCACACCATGGTTAGTCTCCTATTCGAGGGTTTTCATACAGAAATACTTAAAATCTAAAGATGCATAGAGAGCAACCTGGAAAGAAACTATCGAGAGTGTGACATAGTGATATATTCTGATAGTAAAGTTGGTATTAAAGCACTGAACTCCTATGTCATCAACTGAATACTAAGGGCCCCCGCAGACTGCAAACTTTTTATCGGACGATAGTTTGTTCGGTTTCTTGATCATTATGGAGAGGAATGCATATGCGCACACTACAGCGATTAAGTATCGGCCGATCAAAAAGTTTGAGACGCTACCCGATTGCATTCAATCTAATCTGTCGGCCAACTATCGGTCGACTGTATTGGCGCATACACGCCTGCGCATACATGACGATTGTTTAGTCGACCGATAGCTCAGTTCGCCCTGTGATTTCACGTCGTAATGCTCATTCGATAATTGACATTTGGAATACATAGTCTAAAATTTTCCACTGAATAATCTATCACTGAGAATGGAATGCACCCAATAATCTCGGAAACTCTTCTTGGCTATTCACCAACCAAACTGTTTAGTTGGCTTGGTGTGCGTACTTTCAGCCCAACCCGACGAAACTATCGGCCGATAAAAAGTCTGCAATCTGCGATCTCGAAGACGTAGACAAGAATAACAAGGTCTCTTAAGTTTGGTTTTCTGGTCACTCAGGAATCAAAGGAAATGAAGAGGCTAACACACTAGACAAAAAAAGAGCACAAACGCCACTTACTGACCAAGAACCCTATTGTGGTATAGGCCAAGAGTCTCCAAACTTTTCAGCTTTTTAGCCATAATGTTTACTCCAGCAAATGCAAAGGGCCGTTTGATTCTTTAGCTTCGGCACTTTGTGCAGAAGTTGATAAGCTAATGAGCTTTCGCGGGCCGGATTCTTGAAACTGGCAGGCCAGATTTGGCCCGCGGGCCGTCGTTTGAAGACCCTTGGTATAGGCAAATGGACCTATAAGAAAAAGTTTTTGGAGAAGGTAAGAAAGAGTAATCTGGATCCGTGAAGATAGCGAAAAGTTGGAAGTACTAATTCTGAAACTAAGCACTCAGCACCAGAAACTATAATTATCAATTTCTCGAAACTATAGGGGTGCTGAAAGAGTATGAAGAAGCACTAATAGGCATTAATTATGCACTCAATATTGGCCATAGTTTCAGAATTAGTGCTTCCAATTTTTCGCTAACTTCACGGTCCCGAGAGTAATCCTCCGGGAATGGATCATTTCAAAAATTTCCTTGGTATCTATAAACTGCAAGACACAAAGACGATTTGGATCTGCAAGGTTCAGTAAGAATAACTTACTCTGTAACTGGAAGACAAGCTGTAGCGCAGTTGTGAAAACAGCTCTGATGGGCAGCACAATAGACTAGGGATGGCTGATACCAAATTTTATCGGTAAAAGTTACGGACTATTACTGTGACAGAGACGTACCTGTCACAAATACCTGTTCCAAAATACTAGTGGTACTCGGTACCATATCCAGCTTTCGATCCCAATGTTCCAGGAATCTGAGTTACGCCCAGCTTTACAATAACAGCCAGTATTACTGTGATTGATCACTGATCCGACATTTCTCTAGAAATACTTTTGAACTCGAATTCATGATCAACGAGCCAAACCAAGCGGATTTGGATAATTTTCCGCCAAATATCGTCACTTCACCACGCTTATGTCATTTCAAAAATAATGCCTTAAAATGATTTTAAAAATTACCACAAGGCTGATGAAAGATTGATTTTGGTACTCCTTAAATACTTAATTTGATCGATTTTTCCATTATCCTCATATTCGTCACAGATAACATATCTGAAAATGAAAAAAAATTTGACATGATTGAAAAAATACTCGTTCTCGTGAACCTATACCAGAGCCATATACTATGGGTAATCTAAGTTGTAACGCCGTATTCAGATTATTCAGAAGTGAGAACAGATATTTTTCAAGTATGCTACGTAACAACTGTAACGTGTAGTCCGGTATAGACGTTACTTTTGGAACTGTTATTTTTCAAAATCCATAGGTACTTCTTTCAACTGTTCCACGACCGATACCTGTTACAAATACCCCTATGACGTAAATGCTCGAAAATCCCTACCTATGGTCGCAATGGAATGTAACCCCCTGAACAATCGACAATGGGTACAACGTTTGACCTTCCAACTATCAAACTCAATCAACAAATAACATTCGAATAAGCTCAATCCGTCGAAAAATCCCCATTCGTGTTCATTCGAATACTCTTTCAGCGCCCAGTACCGAACGGTTTTCATGGAATGGAAAATCACATAGCGCCCGGGCGAAAAATAATTCAATTCACCAGGGAAAGGACGATCTTTCATTTCGATCACCGTTCAATTGGGCTTTGTGTGTGAAATGGCGCGTTTTTTGTTTAATGGAGACCGAAATTCTCTCATCCGGAACTGCTATTCTTTAATCGCGACTGCTGCGGACGAGTTTTTTTCCGAGCGGTTCGTTTGATGTCTGATAACAGCGTTTCAGCGAATGTTTTATGTATGTCGTCGATGGATTCTTGATGGCGGAAGTCGACTTGGATGTATTTCGATTTGGGAATTTACTCGGGAATTATGTGGGAGATGAAAATATTCGGATTGGGGTGATTGAGTTCAGGTGGATTTTGGAAGCTCATTTAACTGGAGTGACTGTTCTTTTTGATATTTGTATGCTTAAATATAGATACTTTGAAAGCACGAAACGTTTCTGAGTTCTGAGTTGACATATTGTGTGCCTATGGTAGTTGGAATTATTAACAATATTAAATATTGCATGTTTTTCGAATATTTCAGCCCGCAGAGATTTTCACTCTAGGCGATTCCTTAGTTGAAAAAAAATGTTGAAACAATTATAATTATGACCCGTGGCACATCCATTGTTGATGCGATTCATAGGGAATATTTTCGGTGTCTGCGATATTCAACACAGACAATAAACAAGAAATTAAGACAAAAAACACCTCGATATACGATAAAATAACGCTATAATCATATCAAATTAAAATTAACGTAACAAATGCGACATTTCTCCTAGTGCTCCTGAATACTTTGTGTACGGTCGCCATGAGGATTGCACATTAAAATACAATATCATAAATTGAACATTAAAATGGGCCATTAATGTTCAGTTTTCTACACATTAAAATCACCCTCTTATTTTGAGGTAGACGGAAAATAACTATTGAGGGTTGAATTTGCGTAGGATGATAAAAATTGTTTCAACATAATTTTCTTTTACTGGGGAATCGTTCGGATTAAAAAAAATCTGAGGGTACACCAGGAATGACAAAATAGAGAATAGGTTTACTGATCCTGATAATTTAAAAGAAGGTCTGAAAGGCTGAATATAAATATAAACACTGAAAATACCTACATTGTATTATATAAGTATGTGCAATTTAATTGATTTAAGAAAGGATGTAAATATGTATATCTGATTTATCAATTAGGTTAAGTATTTATTAGGGTTAGTATAAGTGAGACTCAGTATTAAAATCCTTAAAAGGTTTAATTAAAAACTAATAGAAAAATCATTATGAAAATTGTAGCATATGGTAACTTATAATGTTATTGATATCGTGTAGACAGAGGGTATCCTAGCAAGTAGCCAGGATGCAAGTTCTATGTCTTTACTAATAAGTTTGTTAAAGGTCATCAATGTTGATAATTAAAAGAAGATTCAGTGGATACGATTATAAGTGTTTGGCACGATTATACCTAGGTACAGAAATTATAATATACCTATATATAATAAGATATAATATTATACAGAAATATCGTAAAGAAATAATAATAATAAGATGCAAACAGAATAGAAATTTTTTATGCAATTTATAAATGTATGGTTTTCAAAATTACTTGAGACAAACATAGGTACTAACCATAACCATTTGTATAACGATTTTATATCTTTTTGATCAAGTCAATGTTTGTCAAGTATTTTTTTTGTGATAGACTTACCAAAACAAAAAATTCTTTACACCTGATGATAGCCACATATTCGGAAAAAATGTACATTCAAAATTTCACTGAAATTTCCTACAAATTCGAAATATATTTCTAAAATATGGGGCGTCGATAAAATTGAGTTGAAAACTTAAGGTACTCTTGCATTAACCAAACCAATTTCAATTACAACATTCTAAAAATCAAAAGCTTCTTGCACGCTTGTTCATATTGAAAACAGAAGCATTCAACAAGCTCGCAAAAGTTTCGGACTTTTCATCAGGACTTTTTCAGATTTTCATTACGGACTATATTAGCAAGATGCTCTCTAAATGTTGACTCTTAATCAGTCAACTACATATCCTTATTTATTTCTTTGGATGGTATGGATTAGAACGAAAATTTAGGTGCACAGATGAATACGTAAAAAAATATAATATTCGTTTTCTGGATGAACCGAGGCCCGTTCCAACCAGAAACTTCACGAAACACATGGCGTAGGTATACAAGCAGTTTCTAGTTGTTTTACCTCGGAGTTACTCCCATGCTTTGTTGTCCTAGTAATTAACTGCCATCAGCGACATTGTTGCCTTTGCATAAACTACCTAACATCAATCCACAATTCCGTCAGATGCATGTCCCAACTTCCGCTGGCCCTGCGCCATGATGAATGAGATATATGTTTGAAACTACTCGTATTACAATTTTGTTTTCTTTCCAGGTCTTCATTAATGTGCACTTTGTTATAGTTCGTTTACTTTGAGACGATGGTACTTGATGAAAGGACCCCGCACATTTTGTATGAGAATTGGCTCCCGGTGGATTTGGCTGAAAATTTGATATGATGTTCTACTAATCCTTCTGATCAAATGTCTCTACAGTCACGAAGCTGAAAAATGCATACTTCTAGGAGTTTTTAGCGATTTTTTGTATCCATTATGGCTTACGTATAACCGTTCACACAGAAATGTTTGAGAATATTTCGTGATTATTGAAAGCAGATTCTGTCAATTCGAAATATTTTCAAACATTTCTGTGTGAACGGTAATACGTAGGCCATAATGGATACAAAAAATCGCTAAAAACTCCTAGAAGTATGCATTTTTCAGCTTCGTGACTGGGGAGACATTTGATCAGAAGGATTAGTAGAACATCATATCAAATTTTCAGCCAAATCCACCGGGAGCCAATTCCCATACAAAATGTGCGGAGTCCTTAGTCACCGAATGAAAGTTTCGTTCATGCACAACTTTCAACTCCCTCACGTGAAAAATTAGATTGTGCGATACACTGTGATTCAGTTATGATCTTAAGCAGGCCCGTGCTGGGCGATGGACACGGTCATGGGAAGAGGGCGCCAGCACAATGCTATAGAGGCGCTAAAACTGTACCGGGTGTCCTAAATTCGTTGTCTAGTAAGGGGATCTCAGAAACCCGGTGAGCTTGAACAAAATGAGTGGCACATTTTCAGGTTCGATTTTCGCGAGAATTCATTTGGTGAAAACCGCCACTTTCTAAGTCAAAACGTTTTCGAGCAGTTAGAGAAAATTGGAAAATGGCGTCAAATAAAAAGTTCTCATAACTTCTTTATTACTGAAGTTATAAACATAAAACTGAAACATTATAAGTCACTTTTTTCAGTGAAATGCATTGAAGTAATCAATTTTCTTTCAATGCATTTTGTTCTAGCTCATCGGGTTTCACTAGACAACGAATGTAGGTTAGCAGGACCGGGTGGTCCTGCTAGAGGGCGCACCGGGATACGTTCCGGTACGCATTTAGACTTTACGTACTCACGTTTGGCACCAAGCAAGAATAGCGCTATGCCATTGGCCCGACGCACTCGAACTGAGAAACCAATCACACTTTGAATGCGAAACGGCGTTGGATAGCGTAATTCAATTGAAGTTCGGTATTATTTATCATTTTATTCTATGGACTTATAATACTAAATCATTATAAATCTATGTTTTATTCATCTAATATTGAAGTGTATGTTGAAAAAGTATTGAATGTAAGTGTATTGAATAATTGAAAGTGGGATTATTCCAATATCGGTTCCAAGTGATGAATGAATGTTTACTGGTAATATAAGAAATTTCTATTCTGCAGCATCCAAATGGAATAGGTACCTACTTTTGAGATGAAGAGTTATAAAGAAAGAACTTTTCAATTTTGCAGCAACGAAATGAAAACGTCTAGTTTCAATTGGGTACAATCATTTCGTACTTTTTCTAAACATAAAAATTCCACCAATTCAATCACTTTCCATAAAAATCCAAGATACAATCTTAAGTAGTATGGTGGGTTGGTTGGGTTGCAGTTCAGACTAAAAACATCTCTACCTTATTGAAAAATGAATTGGAGATGAAAATAGGTAATCATAATAAAGTCATTTAATCAACTGTTATATCACGCTCGAGCGGAGCGAGGGCATTAATACTTATACTTAGTTCGATTTATTTTTATTCTTTCCTTTATTGAACCACTATATTAAATGTGTAGGTTCAAATTTTTGTTTTCTAAAAGTTAAATTCCCGAATAATGTGTTTAGTTTATATTGTCACACAATGGAATTTATGTGGGTATGTATCAAGACATCTTGTATTTCATGAAAATAGTACCAATATTTCTGTTCCGAACTATAGCAGATGAGAATTTCGAATTTTGACGAAAACATTCGGTCTTCGCAAGTTTTTGTTTTGATTTCTTACTATTTCTGACACGTTCTTAAATTCTTCAATAATATTATCATTTTTTGATGTCAATAACGCCTTCTCCTCTTAAAATCCTCTCAATTTCATTTAATGATGATAGATCATTTGAGGATTACAGAGATTCATGAAAATCATTGATAACCGAAAGATCAAAACACTCGTATATCTAGCCAGTACACTTTGAAGAAGGTTAGGTACCTACGTCGAATCACCAATCATTACTCATAGAATTGCCTTACCTTAACATATTTGTCTTTTTTTGTAGTATCTCTTGTAGTATGTTTTATGGAAACTTCAAGTTTAGCTTTACAAAAACATTTTTTGATTCCCCTGTCATATTCTTGTTTGGCTCCACTCTACGATGTGAAGCATGATGGCAATTGTATTCTAGACTAAAATATCAATTAATAGTTAAAAACCGCATAGCTATCTGATACGAATTTTCGAAATCATAATAAGATTGATCAAAGATTTACCTGCATATGTAATGTGGTGTATTTCTTTTAGCTTTACATATCCGCCAATTCGTATTCGATGTCGAAATGAATTCTTCCATCCACTTATCGACATATTCCTCGGTGAATAAATTTGCCCTATATTTTCCGGGCCCTATTTCAAAATATTTATAGGCAGTTGGTAACTGCATTGTATTTCCACTCATCGTAATAGTATAAGAGCCGTATTCATAGTTCGCCCTTGAGTTGAGTGACAGTTAATGTCACCTTTATGTCTAGTATTCATAAGGCCATAAAACTCACACTCACCCTCAAGGGCCGACTATGAATACGGCTCTTAGAAAAAATAAAATCAAACTTATCGCGCGCCGTCTCAATATAGTGAGTACGTCGTAAATGGGGTCTGTGGAGATCGAGAGATAAACACGTGCATGGCTCAGAAAGAGATGCCGTTTTGCATTCGAAGTGATTGGTTTCTCAGCTCGAGTGCGTCGGGCCAATGACATAGCGCTATTCGCGCTTGGTGCCAAACGTGAGTACGTAAAGTCTAAATGCTTCCGGCACAGTGACTATATTACCACAATGGCGACAACTCCTCTCTCATTTTCTATTGGTTGGCTGCCATGTTTCGGCGGAGTTGCGCAGATTGTAGATTTAGTTTTTTTTTATGTATGTTTTGTTGCCTAAAGATTAAGAATGAGGTCGAAAAAGGCTTCTATAGAGTTATGAGATATACAACTCAAAAATACCGCCAAAAACGTCTTGTCGAAACTGTACGTACCGGTATCCTGGCCACCCAGCACGGGCCTGATCTTAAGTAGGTATGTTTCTTTCGAAGTTGAAACTTTTCGGTGAAATGTTTCATTTCAAACATACACACCTAGTTATGATCATAACTGAAGCGCATTGTTTCACACATTATAATTTTCTCGTGATGGGGTTGAAAGTTGTGCATGAACAAAACTGTAATGAACGACATTCGTTTGATGCCAAATTCCATCAGGTACCATCGTCTCAAAGTTAATTAGCCATGAGAAAGTGCACACACTGAAAACCTCTTTGATCTTACCTACTAATTAAAAAAAAAGTTTTTTGAAAATTTCTGCACGGTTTGCGAAAAAAATACCACATGACCCACTTATCCTATTCAAAAAAATTAGAGGGTTGATGGGGATGGCAAAAGAAGCAACAAAAATACTTTTCAAGAATGCATAATAATTTGGTCAAAACAAAATTGTCCTGTTTCAGAATTTTGTTGCCAAATATTTTTTTCTGAATATGTATATGAATTTGTTCCATAATTTCGACGCGCCCTGTATATTCGAAACTATTACAATTTTGTTTTCTTTTCAGGTCCCCTTAGCCAACATGTCTGGACTGAAGATCTTCAACGTGTCTCACAACGAACTCATAAAAATTCCCAAAGCAACCTTTCCAAAGTTATACGAACTTCACACCATCGATTTATCTTATAACAACCTAACTGAAATATTCAACGCTGTGTTTCAGACTTTGTTCTCCCTCAGGAACCTGAACTTGAGTCACAATCACATGTCAACCATCAAGCCGAGTACTTTCGGTCCTTTGCCAACTTTATTGCAGTTGGATATGAGCCATAATTTATTGAAGAAAATAGGTATGTGAATATTATCGTCCTTAGAGAATTGATTTTTTTTGAGAAGAGCTATAGTTTAGTGTTTAAGCTTTTGATTAACATAGGCTTTCCTGAAACAAGGGGTACAATGGCTATTAGAAATGATGCAAAAAGTTTATATTTTACTATTACGAATAATAGCTGTTCCGAAAATGACATACATATATTTTTTCGAGTGACAACATTACATTTTTCGAAATCGAATACTAAAGTTATTAATATATTATTTGGGGTATTTCCATGATTCCCTATGTATACCTACCACGTTTTGGACAGAATTCACCAGGTGTCGTAAGAAGAAAATGTGAGGCTTGAAACTTCCAGAAAAGCAACTTTCGTTACTCTTTGATGATATTTGTCATTTTTGACAGTTCTAAGAAAACAACCATCGATGACTCTGATCTATTTTTGCTTGAATCAGTTATCAAACAATTGATTCGATCTTTTTTGGTGGATATTATTATTGGAGCCTAGATTGTTTGGAGATCAACAGATAGTTGAATGGTGGAAATGACATGACAAAGCTTCTTTCAATTTTCTACGTTTCAGTTTTCTTTTTTTGATATTATAGCTCCACTCCACAAAATCTTCTGGTCTTCCATGAAAGCATTCTGAACAACCTTCGACTTATCAGTATCTCCCTGTTGAGCCAATTTTTTATGTTATTTAATTCGAACATTTGAAGGACGTTGAATTTCTTCAATATAGGCTAAACCATTCTTACAAGGTACTTCATATATCAAAGAACATAAAAAATTAGGGCACCATAGAGATACAGACAACTTACAGCTTTTTCAACATGCTTGAATGAAACAGATTTCATGTCAATTACCCAAAATCTCGGAGTCAAACAATCTGGGTAAGAAGAAGAAGTAACAGCTTGAAGAACAAATGAATTGTTTTCGGACAACTATTAAAAATAACGAACATTTTCAAGGAATGATAAAAATTGCTTTTCTGGAAGTCTTTAGTGTATTCCTGATCACCGAGGTGTTAAATGTCAGATGAAAAATTCAACACAGAAAACAAGAAAAGAATGAAAACTTCGATTCATAAATATACCTTATGGGACCAGTTGTAGAAATTTGAATTTTTTTCACTTAAATGTTATGATAGTGAAATGGTTTTGTTCTCTTTCAGCTAAAGGTGCATTCACACGATTAGATGGTATGAGAACACTATCTATGAAAGACAATTTGCTAGAAGAACTATTCACCATCCCCCAGTCGGTTTCTTATCTTGATGTCTCCCACAATCGATTGACACATCTACCAGAAAAATTATGGCCATCTATGAACTCTTTGCTCGAACTTGATCTGAGTCATAACCAAATAGGTGATAATTTGACTAGTGATAGTTTCACCGGTTTGTTGACCGTACAAAGGCTTCACTTGAACAGTAACGGAATCCAACAGCCTCCTTATGACGCCTTGAAAACTTTGAGTTCATTGCAGTATTTATATTTGAGGGTAAGTATGGCAACCAAAGTTTTTCGAACAGAAAATCTTACATTCTTTATTATGAGTAAGTAGAATGACTGCAATGTCTAATGAAAGTCAATACCTTCGAAAATTCGGTATTTCCAAGCTAGAGAAAAATTTCAACAGAGAGAAATTATGAATGAATAGAAAGAAACCAAATCATTTCAGGATATCCAAATTTGAATTATCGCTTTCCCAAACATGGAAAAGCTTCTGAATGGTATGATATTGTTCACAATAGATATGGATATGGCAAAAACTTCAACGTCATTTAATTTCGACACAAAGGGTTTTATCGATTGAACTGTTATATAAGTATTATTATATTCCAAAACAATTCGAACTCACGAACTCAACCAAAATATCCATTACTCTGGACTCAACATTCGAAACTTACAGACATTTTTACAAGCAATTCCAACATAATAAAACGACGCAAAAATAGCCTTTTTTGAGACACTGGATACTTGAATCGTTTAAATAATCTCACTATTAACCAATATTGCTTTCCAATCTGAAGACAAAAATTTGCGTCATTCCAATTGAAATCAACCTGTTTCAGAGAAATAAAAACTTTATGAGCAATAATTTTGAAATGCTTGATTACCATGAAACGAAAAAAAGCATTTCCGCCGACCTCTAAATAAAAGGTACTTTTAATGTGTACGAAATTGATCATTAATGACCCATTTTAATGCTCAATTTTTTTTAGCCATTTTAATGTGCAATCCTCATGGCAACCGTACACAAAGTATTCAGAAGCACTACGAGAAATGTCAAAACTCTACTGGAACATAGAAACATAGAAATTCCATTACGTCAAATGTATGTCTTGTGCGAATTGAGAATGTATTTTAATCAAGAATTTATACACTATTCATGTTGAGATCATCGGAAAAATCTTGTAATAAACTCGGTTATTAATCGAGCTACTAATGGTCTCGAACTATTAACGCGTTCGCTCCGCTCACGCATTAAAATATCTTGACCATTAGTCGCTGTCTTTAATAACCTAGTTTATTAAATAACTATTTCCACATCATTAATTGAAACTGTCATTCTTCTCATTCATGGATTATACGAAGTAAAATTAATCGTTGCTACAAAAAAATGTAATATCAAATACGTAAAAACTGTGTGGAAAGCAATTTAAGAGTTTGAAACACGCGAAAAATAAATGTTTTCTTGAGTAAATATTTTCTTACATCTATTGAACGAAAAAACTGAAATGTTACGCCAGTAATCGATAAACTTCAACGATATTGATGAGTTCTTAAGCCCCCATTTCTGCATCAGCTCTCACGAAAACTTCCCGAATAAATACTCTCGAATCTAGCGTAAACCAACCATGCGAGGAAAAAACATAAAACAACCCTTCTTCGAACCCGCTGAAATAAAGCGGTTTACCTCTAACGAACGTTCATCACCGAGATCATAAAACCTCGCACCGAACAAGTGGAAAAACTAATTCACCACCAAATTCCATCAGCTTCCCTCCCTCTGTTCCCTTCCCAACCCTCTCCATTGTGCAAGATCACTAAATTCCATTTTGGCCACTGTCTCATCTTCATTTCGAGCATTAAGCACATATCGTAACCTCGAGTTGGTATATCCTACGAAAATTTCAATATTAACGTAATAATGTACAGGTAATCAGATCCCTGGAATCATACTGCCGGGGGTCTCTGCTGAACTGCGAGTGCCGTAACACCATGAAGGAATTGAAAGAGGCAATAAAATGACTATGGGTGCCAGGGCATTCTGGTGTTGAAGAAATGAATAAGCTGATGAACTCACAAATAATGTATCAAGGTTAATACCTGAGACTTTGTGCGAGCTTGGAAAAGACCAATAAAAGCTGGCTAGAAATCTACTGAACATCTGCCAGAATTTCTTTGACCTGCACCATCTAAACCTTAACGTGGACAAATGCTTTGCCATATCGGTGGGGAGAGCACCTGGGCAGAGGCTGTTCGTTTATTCAACCAGCCAATTTCACCTCCAAGGCAAACCCATCCGACAACTAGGTGCGAAGGAAATGATGGAATAATTGAGGAATAGGTTCTCACCCGTGGGAACCTCTAAGTGCTCAATCTCCAGCTTGAGAGCACAGGTGGATAGAGTATGTGGAGCCCCACTGAAACCTAACCAAAAGCTCCAGCTATTCAAATTTCATCTGATCCCTAGGTATATCTACTCTATGCAGAACACCCGAATACATCTAGAGACTCTGAAGGTAGTGGCACTAAATTTGCCAATCCACGTGAGTGATGCGGTCATCCATGAAAGAAGGTGGCTTGGGAGTGTTCTGCACGCGGGAAAAGATCCCCATTATCGTAGGATGCAGCGAGGAATCACGCCAATTTTAGACTGCGTCGTAGATAGTAGTTCCTCAGTATGGATGAACAGGGCGAAAAAGCTGATAAGACAGCCAAACGCCACCACTGCCGTAAAGGACTCAAATAAGGCCAGTGAACTCCACCAATCCTACCACTGGACTGGATGCACTTAAGAATCACAAGATACTGGTCAGGTGAGGACGGGCAATACAACTGCGGTCAAACGGCTAACCAACAGCAGGGCTGCCGTACAACCGAGAACCAGACGCCGTGTGTCGTGCAGGATGTATGTCACGTGAGTCACTCTTACATGTCCTGCAAAGGTGTAGTATTCACTGGGAGAGAATAAATAGGCATAACTAACTACGTTGCTTATCGCCTTGGGAACATTGCGATAAAGAATGGCTGGCAGGTAACGAGTGAGCCTAGGATCAGAAAAAGGTAAGGAAAACTTTTAAAACCTTACCTTCTGAATAAAGATCAGCACGTCATAATATCTAACATATCTGAGCTGAGAGTGCCCAGAGCCTTTGAGCATGGCTTACGCAGTCAAGAAAGCCATATACTCCACCCCCACCTCCCTAGAGAAGGTTAAAGAACAGTACCCCGACAAGATCATCCAAGTACTTCTTCTCATCGTGGGTGCTGGGGGTGGATGGTGCTCTGAAAACTGGAACATCATCAAGATGGTTGGCGCTATGGATGCGGATATTGGAGACATCATCCATACCGCTTTGAGGGGTGGCTGCATCATACTCAAGCAGTTCAACCGTGTGGTGTGGCGCAGTACCCGTAGAGTTCAAACAGTTCGTCTCACTGTAAGATCTCAGTGGTAAAGCTTGTGTTGTATGTTCGGCATCCTGGTGCGAGCTGTATATGCGGTTCGAGAAAGTTTGTTTGTGCGCTAGTGAACTTCATTCTATACATGGTATACTGACTTTGTTCTCTCTATTGTTTATCAAAAACGTCATGTACTGGTCTTTTGTTTTCATCTTTCAACTTTTGAACTTGATATTGAGCCATCCATAAGGTCATGTGACCGATTACCTTAACATTCAAATACGCTTGTACTGCCTGTAGACTGAATAATAAATGAAGCCTTACAAAAGCGGTCCAGCAATGGGAGTTGAAAAGCTGAACGAGCCTATTAAAAAACACTCCTGGACTTACTCAGGCCAAAAATTCGTGATGATTTCAACCATTTATAGCAGAAAGCTCCTGAAGCTTTCATGACCTGAGCTTCGGCTGAAGGTTGCATTGCTGACCAGTACAAATATCATCTGTACCTTATGCGAAAGTAAGCTGAAGAAATTTGCAGGCTCTGGGAATCAGAAGCAGAAACTGCTGAACACATAATATACAAGTGTCTAGATCTGGCCTCACAAAAATGCGTATAAGGAAACTGGTACGGAGAAGGCTCAAGAGGTTGTCGCCTTTGACAACGCCATTGACGACCTCCTAGGATTTCCATAGATGGATCGGGAAAAGAATGAAAGATCTACATGGTCACAAATTCCTTAAATACGTAAAAACATTGTGGAATGCGATTGACGAAACAAAATCATCCTTTTCTCATATCCATCGAACGAAAAAACTAAACTGTTATGCATGTGATCGAAACAATCCAGCGATATTGATGAGTTTTTGAGCCTCCTCTTCTGCATCAGCTTTCACGCGAAATTCCCAAATAAATACTTGTGGATCGAGCTCAAACCAACCATACAAAAAAAAACATAAAACTACCCTCTGCCAACCCGCTGAAATAAAGCGGTTTACCTCTTACGAACGTTCATCACCGAGATCATAAACTCTCACACCGAACAAGTGGAAAAACTAATTTACCACCAAATTCCATCAGCTTCGTTCTATCCTCGCCAGGGTGCAAGATCAGTAAATTCCATTTTGGCGACTGTCTCATCTTCATTTCCAGCATAAAGCACCTATCGTAACCTCGAGTCGGGATATCACACGCGAATTTCAATATTAATATAATAGTGTACATAAATTTGATGCCCAATTTAAATTCAAATTGAGCGCGACTCTTTTCTACGCCGGCGTGCCCTAATCAGTATGTTCTTCGCGTTCCAGCCACCCTCAGATGCGTACATTAGAGGAAATTGCCTTCAGGGTGCTCTTCCGCTCTTGCTTTCAGGTGAAGGAAGTTAATTTATATATTTGGGCAAGCCGAAAACTCGATGTTCTTCCGGGAAATTAACATAATGTTCACGACAAAGAGTGGAGTAATGATTATTTAATAGGATGTTGGAAGTGTGTTAGGAACTTGGAGCTAAAAGACATGGATTGCTTTGATGTGTAATTCGATGATGTCTGAAGTTCAAGAGGAAAATCTTATAGTCATTAGCTTCAAGGCGTATTCAGGCTCGCTGTCATAATTGAATCTATTGTAGTTCTGAATGTTAAATTTTCAATGCGTAACTTTAATATCTACTTACAGTTATCATAATTTGCATCGAATGAGAAAGAAAATTCAGTTTATTCATGCCATAAGCAAATTTCGATGTCTGGAAGGAAATTCTTTTCGTACTTTCCTTCATATTTTGTTGAGCGTAAAGTCATTCAATTCTTCATCAATAAAGATGAGGGACTTTTGGATTCTTTTCGCAAATACATCTATTTTTTTGATGAGGTCGTTCCAATGCTCTCCATATCTCTCTGCGTATTTCCTAATATGGCCTGAATATTTTTCAGCTCCGGAGTTCTTAGGATGATCATTGTTCTTTTCTCGTCTGCTTTCGTTTCTATGACATTTATCATGATGAATCGTGATTTTTGACTGCTTCCTCATATAGACACATTATCAAAAGATTTGACTACCTTAGGTTTTTGAAGAAACAAACAAGCTATATTCTAGAAATGAGATAAATATTTTAATCTATTTCAACTGTAATATATTCGATGAAGAATCTTCATTTAGCGCTCTCTGCTATATGCAGGATGAGAAGAAATGAGAAAAATGCAAAAAATATTAATTCTCTGGATATTGTTCGCTTGAAGAATGTTTTGAACCCTTTGTGTGAGTGGGGTGGACCGATATCATCCTGATCAATGAAATTATCTTCAAATTCCTTGCGAAGAGAAACAGTGATTGATTCAATGATATTTTCGACGTAAATGGCAACAATCATTGTTAGTTCAACAATAAAGAGGGGTACGGCGACCGACAATATACCCCACAGCACACTCTTCCTTGGAAGGGAACAAATTCCAGGGCGAAATTGAATTGCTTTTGTCTGTGTGGTGCTCTCCAAACCCTTTCTCGTCAATCGCTACTTTGTAAACCAAATCGTGACTCGTCATAGTGGTAAAAGCCAATCTTGGTGGTGTTCTGCCCATTGCTGACTGGTAGCTTTATGTCATCACATATATTGTGGCCATAAAAGTTATAAATAGTCATAACAAGAAACATGCGCGTGTGGTAGAAATAATAATCAAAGTAACCCAGTCCAGGCTGCAAGGAAATACAGTTTTATCAAACTGTATTTTTTTGAGCGATCGTTCTACTTGAACGAGTGCTATATCGTTTTGTCCAAATGTCTGTAATTTTCGAATTTTGAGCCGGAAATGTTCTCAAACGAAAGGGTTAGACTCCCTGATGCCGAATCGTGGTCAAATTAATTATGTCCGTGGGGCCGTCCGTTAGCACAATAACTTTCGAAAGAATTGTCCTAGAGACTTGAAATTTTCAGGATGAGTTCGGGTCCCAAATGGCTCGGTTGAGTTCGTTCATCAGCCAAATCGTACAGGGTGTTCCATAAAATATGGCCATTCAAAATTTTTGTTCCTCCATATCTCAGAAAATATCAAACCAATCGGATAGAAAAGTTTCGGCCAAATGCAAGATGCTGATAACAAGACTCATGCAAAATTTTGTGGCCATAGTAAGAACAGAACCATAGAAAATCTAATTAGAAGATTAATAACAAAAACTTTATATTTCCATGAATAGATCTCCGATTCGAGTGGAATTCATTTTGAGAATAAAAACTACTATACCGAATGGTCATGCAAAGTCTTTAGGCGATCGCATCATCAGAATCGTAGAATTTGTGTTGAGATTCTGCATTTATATATTTGGTATCAATCTCAAATCCCATATAAAATTTTAAGTTAATAGTCTTAATGCTTCACCAAAGAACGAGCGCTCAAAAGCTCCCGCTCAGGGCTTTTCTTAAACTGCTTGTTAACTCAAAGATGTACCGAAGTTGTTTTGCACGATCCTGAAATATTCCACGAAAATATTTTTTTCCTGAAATTAAAGGATAAAACCCTTTGCTCAATCAAGATGAGACGCGTTACCAATTATCATCATACAACCTAAAAAGAGTTCATAAGCCATTTTATTTTTCTCAAATTTCCTAATTTGCTCAGTGAAACAAATTCTGAACAGTAGAGACTTATTATCTACATCACAGTGAAAATAAGGCCAACATGTTGTAACATAATGGGTAATCTTTGAAAGAACCTAATGCCTATCGGGCTAATAGGATTAATTTGTTCAATTAGCTTATTGCATTCTGTTTAGTCGTCACCTATTCGAATTGAATTATGCAATTTGCCTGTAACCATAGATAATTAATCGTTATTTGTTTTATAAATCATGTATTATTACTGGTAGTTAATCGGTAATTAGACTCACATCATGTAATTACAGGACAATAACATCACAATGCTCAGAAAGGCAGCTTTTGGCAATTTACCTGTGGTTTTCGAACTCAATTTAGCCAACAATGCAATCCGGAATGTCAGCGTCAGAGCATTCGACGGACTTCTGCAGCTGTTAACCCTCAATCTGACCAATAACAACATTTCTCACATTCCGAATGGTGCATTTCATGGTGAGTTGAAATAATATTAATCCTTGCGTAACCTGTGACACAAATGTGCTCGGAGTAGTTGGAAAGAAGTATGTATTATTATTATTACTATTTACGAAATAAGAGTTGAGAATACCCTATACAACTCAAAGAAAATACAATTGAAGCTCAACGTGATCGATATACACGTTTCAAAATGAAATAAGACAATTAAATGTAGTACTTAGAAAAAAAATTAAAATCACATACACCTTCTGCTCTCCAAGAATACCATCCATATTTTTGAACAGTTGACACTCCTTGCATTGACCGATTCGCTACGTAGCATATTCCAATGGTGGAATACTCTGTTGCTCAATAAATGTCATCTGCTTCTTGTAAAAACTGGTTTTAGGTTGTTTATAATTATGTCCCCCCAGGTGCTTGATATTCAGTGGGAACAATGATGACCTATCTATTTCAAAAAATCCTCTCACGCTCTAAATGTGGTAATCATGTCTCCCCTCAACCTACGATTAGCAAATGTCTCCAGTTTCATTAGAGCAAGTCGAGTTTGGTAATCATGTCTTATGATACCGTATGAAATTCTTGTAGCTGACATTGCACTTGCTCTAATAGCTCTGCATCATGGGAAAACACAGGATGCCAAACAGGACCAGCGTACTCCAATATGGGGTGAACATAAGTTAGCGGTAATGGTTGAAGCACTTTTGAATTAGGTAGAGGGACCTCTTATCTTATTCCGTCTGAAATATACAGGGTGTCTGGTGAGGAATGGACAACGTTTGGGTGGTGATGAGGGATGTCTCAAGGAGTCAGAAAATGCCATTTGAAATCATCTGAGGTACATGGTTCCTGATACACAGGGGGTTTTAGAAAAAATTAGGAAATTTCAAATGACCATAATTCAGGAAATAAAAGAGCTAATCCGATGATTTTTCGTATGAAAAATGATAGAGTGAGTACGAATCTGCTTGAATGAAAAATTCGAAATAAAATCAGATCCGGACTCAGAATTTCAGTTTTTCTGAAATAAGTAAAAACAACACCCTGTATGCGGTTTTCAATTTTTTTGACTTCAGATTCTGAGAGAGCAGAAAAAATACTTTCGAAGTCAACTGTCATCCCGAATGGCACAAATTTTCCCTGCTTTCTATGACCCTTCGAATGTCAATCTTCCGATTTTCGCTCCTTACATATTATTTTCTCGACATTTCAAATGATCATAATTCAGGAAATATGAAAGCTAATCCGATGATTTTTCGTATGAACAATGATAGAGTGAGTACGAATTGTTTGAAAAAAATTCGAAATAAATCAGATCCGGACTCAGAAATTTCAGTTTTTCTGTAATTAGGTAAAAACAACACCCTGTATGCGGTTTTCAATTTTTTTGACTTCAGATTCTGAGAGAGCAGGAAAAATACTTTCGAACTCAACTGTCATCCCGAATGACACAAATTTCCCTCCCTCCTTTCTATGGCCCTTCGATGTCAATCTTCCGATTTTCGCTGTCGTACAAAGACAATCACAGAGACGTTTCAGTGTTAATGTGTGGTGCGCAGTTTATGATAATAATTTAATAGGTCCTCATTTTTTCGAAGAAAGACTCACCGGAAAAATTTATAGATATTTCCTTATGAATGTTCTTCCTAATTTATTAGGGAATATTAATCAAAGAGGACTTATCTTCAGCATGATGGAGCACCCCCACATTTCTCAATTTTAGTGAGAAATCATTTGAACGAGGTCTATCCAAATAGATGGATAGGTCGTGGTGGTCCAAGAGCATGGCCACTTCGGTCCCCCGACATGACACCGTTAGATTATTTCCTTTGGGGACACCTTAAAACTATGGTGCACGGGCGAGAAATAAATACAAGGAAACAATTAATTCAGCGCATAATAGACGCATGTGACGAAATACCAAACAACCCGAATGTGATAAGGAAATCAGTTTTGAACTTAATGAAAGAACAGATAAATGTGTAGAAGTTGGTGGTTTTCATTTTGAACAATATTTGAAGAATTAATTATTAATTTTCCAAATTTCGCATTTTTTATAATTTTATAAAGATTTTGATTCGTTTATGATCTTTTTTTTACTTATTAGTAACTATCTGAGATTTCATGTTTCTGAAATGTCGAGAAAATAATATGTAAGGAGCGAAAATCGGAAGATTGACCTTCGAATGGTCATAGAAAGCAGGGAAAATTTGTGCCATTCGGGATGAGGGTTGAGTTTGAATGTATTTTTCCTGCTCTCTCAGAATTTGATTTGAAGTCAAAGAAATTGAAAACCGCATACAGGGTGTTGTTTTACTTAATTTCAGAAGAACCAAAATTTCTGAGTCCGGATCTGATTTATTTCGAATTTTTCGTTAAAACAGATTCGTACTCACTCTATCATTGTTCATACGAAAAATCATCGGATTAGCTCTTTTTATTTCCTGAATTATGGTCATTTGAAATTTCCTAATTTTTTTTAAAACCCCCTGTATATCAGGAACCATGTACCTCAGATGATTTCAAATGGCATTTTCTCACTCCTTGAGACATCTCTCATCACCACCTAAACGTTGTCCATTCCTCACCAGACACCCTGTATAAGACCTCCATAATAGATAGCCATCTATTGAAAGTTCCAAGCCACGTGAGATGAGCAAGCTTCTACCGGAACTCCACCTATGTAGTATTCCCTTTTTGGATTGTTACCACCCAGATGCAGGACTCGACAATTTTAAAGATTGAGAGGTAAAAACCAATCCATCGCCACTGCTGTATAATATTGCAGTCCTTCTGAAGATATGGCCAGATGTATTGGTGTCATTGAAGAGCTTCTTGTCATCGGCATAGGATTCACTATCGGAGGATATCAACTTGGGTAAATCACTGACATGAATCAGGAAGAGAAGGGACACAACACGAAACCTTGGGGTACTCCACTACTCACTGGCCTCCTCGAACCCACTCGAACTGAAAATTCACGGTTGGATAGGAATGCTTTAATCCACTCCAGCAAAAGGCCATGTATACCAAATTTACGAAGTAGATGTCTGATCGGTACCCTGTCAAAGGCACTATAAAAATCCAAATAGATCACGGCTATTGGTTATTATATGAATCTATTTGATTTCAATGAGACAAAAATTCGAGAAAATCTACTCAGAAAATAGTTGCAAACGTAACAATAGTCCCACAGATAAATGGATGGGTGCAATTCATGTATGTACCTAATGATTATGAAATGAAGCTATTTTGAGCCATCAGTTAAGTGCGATTTTGATGTTTCGAACTCTTACTTTCATTCTGAATACACAATTTTCGCCGCTCGTTTTCTATTTTTCTTCTTTTCTCTATTTTTTTATGGAGAAGTGAACTTAGTTCACTTCAGCAGTAAACTGCAAGATTCAAGTTCAGAAATTTTTCCTCGATGAAGACATGGATTCTGTTTCTAGAATATAGGCTGTATTCCATGTGACATATATTGAATTTCAAAGAAATCATTAGAAAATACTTGAAAACGATCCTATCGGGATAGGCAGTTCACTCCAACTCCAAACAAATTATGAGGATCTATACGATGTTGGTAAGACCTATTAACACAAAATACATCTTCAGTTTGGTGGACCAAAACTGAACAAGAGACCACACCTCAGAGGCTGTATAAACAACATAGCTTGTTTGTCTAGGCAGTACTAAATATACAACTCCTACAGCAACAGTAGAGTTTTTACTGAATCTAACATCGCTACAAATATATGGGAAAAAAGATGGCATAATGTGTGCCCTCAGAATATATATCCCTCTATTCCACAGACAGAGGTATTGGATAGTAACACATCACCACAGATAGCCAGACCACGCTGAGTTCCCTGAAATAACACACTGAAAGGGGTCTCTACTGACCTGGTAGTGCAGTAACATCATGAAGCAAAAACCAAGATGCAATAAAGTGACTCTACTGTGTATGCCAGCGCATTGAACTGTTGAAGTTAATGAAAAAGCCGATGAAAGGTTAAAACCTGTCGGACCTGAGCCTCTCTGTGGTCTTGGAGAAGATCAGTAAAAGGCAGCGGTCCTGCAGTGGGAGTTGAATGACAGACCAACACTTTCACAGGCTCTCTCAGGCCAAAAAATCAGTGATTTCACTTAGCTCTACCAGAAAGCTCCTGAAGTCGTCACGAGCTGAGCTTTGGGCGATAGTGGTAGTGCTGACAGAGCACTATCGGTGCAAATATCAGCAGATGAGATTCGCAGGACCTGTGGATCAGAAGCAAAACAGACAAATACATTGTATGCAAGTATCCAGAGTTGACTAGCCTCAGAAGAATTTATAATGCGTAAGCAGAAAAAAACATTTCACAGCTCGGGGCATCTAAATTATTGGTGGAGTTTCACAATTTCTGCAAAGCTTGAAAATACCCAAAATGAGCTTTTGTTTTTAACCCCAATGATGCCTACATAGAACGGAAACGAAAATAAGCAATAAGGAGCAGAAGGAACGCTTCCAACCTGCGTAGCAAATTTCTCGATAATTTTCAGCTCTGAAACTGCGTTTTCTTCTATAAATCTCAGGCCATCTGCCGAAACGGCATGTTAATTACATTCCTCCCCTTTCTTTAATTTCGAACCATCAGCCTCCAGCGATTTCCACCTCGCTCTCTCCAAATCGGACATAATACTACTAAATCAAGACATTAGACGGTCATTTCGCAGAGTAACGCCCGTTTCTAAGGCGAGGGAGGACCTCGTTTTTCGCCCCAATAAACCCGACCATAATTTTTCTCAACGGCCAGCCGAGCGTGGCAATTGTTATTTTCCGTCCACTTTTCCCGACGGTGTTTTCTTTCGGGGACGTTGAGAAGAACAGGGAATTTCTTAATTGATGTACCAGATTTCATTTTGGATGGTTGCCTTTGTGTTTGCAGTACGGGATTATTGTTCATTATTTTCGGATGATGGCATGAAAGTAACTGACGGTAGATATGATGTCTAATTTCGAAAAAATGTGTTCAATATTTCGGTTTAACCACGACTACTATATAATCTAGCCATTTTACGTCTGTGGGCTCGACCACAATGATATCCATTAATCACAAGTGATAAAATGAGAAACAATTCACTGCTGTCAGATGCTTCATAGATTCAGCTTTGAAATAATATTCTTCTAATTGGTAATTCTTCAATATTCTACTGCAACTAACAAACATGGGTATACTTTGTTAATCGAGGACCAAATCTAAACTTCACCTCGCGAATAATAGCAATCATTATACGCTCGTGGCATAATATACTATTTTTAAAGATATTCTCAGCAAAAGTGAAACATAGTCATAATGATTCTAATTTGAAAAAGAGTAAGTCAAATTCACATTTAATTTGTATTTAATTGACACAAAATTCAGCAGGTGATTAAGGTTCACTATCAACAAGACTGAAAATTATCTTCTTGTTTTTCCTACTTTCTCAGTGTGGAAGCTGCACCTCAAAAAAATATTCCGAAACCTATTGAAGATTGTAAGTTGAAAAAAAACACACTCTTGAGTAGATGAAGGCGAGCCTGTTCACGAAATACAAATGTTATATTACTGCATAAGTGATCTGAGATGAGAGATCCACTTGTTGTTTGCGTTCAGTGGCAAGCCAAGGAATATCGTGTTGGATTTCGGTTCAATTGCGAGATTTCCTGACTGTAAATTTTCTGGATATATTTGTCGTTTATAAATAGAGAATATTACGCGATCGGTGTTGGGGGTGTCTGAAATTAAGCGATTATTCACGCATCTCACTAGAGTTCTCTGTTTATTTATTTAGCGTATGGCATACATGGACTTAGTTATAATCAGTTAAAACTGTACACATTCACATTACCCCATAAAACATACAAGTGTATATCCAAAAGTGAAAAAGTAGAAATAAAGTATAAACACAAATATAAATACAAATATAAACCAAATATAATTATAAATATAAACCACATATAGCACGATTTGAAGTTAAGTTTCAAAATCGAGACCATTAATCCAGTCCAGCACAGAGTCAGTGGCATCATAGAATCGCTCATTTCTCCTCCGTATGCAGTAAGGGGGCACTCCATTGCAATATGGTGGACAGTCTGACGAGGCTCTCCGCAGTCACAGGTTGGTGTTTCGGTGAGTCCCCACTTATAGAATGAGTCACGGCAGATACCGTGAGACGTTCTTATCCTGTTGAGTGTTTTCCATTCGTGGCGAGGCAGCCCCATACCCGGCAAGGACACTGTAGGATCATTATATGTGCCTGGACTGGTTTCGAGGCTTCCCAGCATTCTCTCCATTTGTTGGCCAAACTGAAATTATCTCTCACAAGGTTTTCCGCTAGCAGCATTGGGGGAGATCTAGACTTCAATCTCCGCAGGCCGGCATCAGGAAGGTCACTACGTATTGGGAGAAGAGGATTTGTAATTATTTTGTTGTATTTCCTAACTAGGCTCTCTTGTCTGCGGATTGAGGGAGGTGCAATATTGCTCAGAACAAGGAGCCAGGGCAGAGGTGTGCTTTTTAGACAGCCACTAATTAGCCTCATTGTCTCGTTGAGTTTGGTGTCGATGTTCTTTACGTGGCAGCTGTTTATCCAGACTGGGGCGCAGTACTCAGTTCTCTGGAATGCTGATGAGAACAAGTAATCTCGAAGATCTCCTATTTTTGCTGAAATATTGAAAAAAACATTGCCATCTTCATTGATTACACTCTTTTCATTCGCATTCACAGCCACTTTGGGTTGGTCATTTTTATATATTCTATGAAAAAGAACAAGTATTACTTACCTTTATCGATATACTGTCCTTCCCATATACACCAAAAGTGTTTTGCGATAGAAATATAACAGTTTGCATTATGTTGACTATGTAGAAAGTGATATGATGAATACTTTTCTCAGAAAGTAGATGTCTCATGTAATGAAGCCCACTTGAACATTCAATGCAAATTATTTCATATTCCTTCTTCAATATTTCAGGCCTAGTCGCTTTGAAAACATTGGATTTGTCTCACAATAAACTCGAAAAACTGGACAACAAGACGAATGGACTTTTGGATGATTGTCTGTCATTGGAACGTGTAAGTAACTCAAAATCCAGAATTCTTTTCTGATCTATAAATTAATTTTGTGGTTTCAGATTAATTTAAGCCACAACAAAATAAGTTTCATAACGAGAAAAATGTTCCCGAGTGACCCATATATTCCATATAAGTTGAAGGACGTAGATCTCAGCTATAATGCTATGCCCATCATAACCTTCGATTTGACTGTTGGTACAAAGAAGCTGGAAAAATTGAATTTGTCGCATAATGCTATATCAGACGTAAGACGATGTGAGTAAATATCATTAGCTTTTTTAGGCTTGAATCATAAGCATTTAAAATAACATTTTAGATCTTCCAAATTCGAAATTTTTTCTGATCTGAAGATGTATTTCTCTTGGTTATAACAATAAAAAATATCTAATTTTAATGTTCGTCCATATTACGTAACGCTGTGTTTGAATTTCCGCTATATCTTGTCAAACTTGAAATATTATGCTTTCAAATGATGATATTACTTCCGTTCGAAAGACCATCAAAGAACATGACGTCGAATGAATTCCTCAGTTTCACTTCAATATCAAATAGAAATACAGAAACGAGAAATTACTTCCATATCTCCTTTACATCTAGGCAGACTCCTGAGTAACTTCAATTCTTCATTTAGCGGAGCGATATTTTCCAAGAAAGCTGCACAAACTCAATTTACCGGATTCCATATTTTTCTCGGAGTCATACCTCGGATTTATTTCCGTAAGATAATTCAATATCCTCTCTTTGGAACGTGGCGCCTATAACATCGACGCAACAGATAGTTTTCTTCATTATATTTTTCTATGTATTTAACTTAAGGAGGCAAGAACTATGATTCCATTCCATGGACGTATTTCATTGCTCAGGATCTTTTTGTATTCATCAAAGAAATTAGAATGGAAAAGTTAAATTGGTCGCATAATGCTCTCTATATCAAATAGGTGACGTTGTAAGTATGGGCATATCGTTCACGTTTTCCTAATTCAATATTTTAACTGATCGGAAAGATTTTTACCCCTTTGGTAATAATGAAACATATATTTTCTGAAAGTAATTATGTCGGAAATTAGCTCAAGTTGAAAGACCATTAAAGAACATGACGTCAGTAGAATTCCTCAGGAAACCACAGTATTTCTATCATCGCACGTCTGCTCGGGGCCTAATTGTATTTATCAAATAAGCAACAAAACTAAAGGCATATCGTTAACTTTTTCTAAATTCGATATTTTTACTGATCAGAAGGATTTTTCACTTGATGGTGATAACAAAACATATCTGATTAAAATTTCTATCCTTTAAATTGAAGATTGATGAATTTGTGTTCATCATAATGAATAAACGAAGATAATAGTATATTATTCGATGAGCGGTAAGCAGGTCAAAACACACGCAGATGAATTTTGCACCACGAGCCGTCAGGCGAGTGATGTAATGCATCAATGTGGTTTGAGGCATTACCGCGAATTGAATACTATACTTTATCCACGACTTCTTCAGTAAAATTCGAATTAATCTGCATTCAAAAAATTTTGAACAGTTGTCAAAAGCTTTGACAACATTTCGTCCAAACGTCAAAACCTCTGTACTCTGTGGTCGGGAATCAAATCAGAGTCCCACAATTTATCAAATCAAGTACTTTCGCAACTTCAAAAATTTACGTTTTCCAAAAATAAATCTTGAATGAATCGGCTAGAACGTTATCTTGATGGCTGAAATAGATTCCGGATCGATCCTACTTTTTATTAATTTTTTTTTTGGAGTAATTTAATTTTTCCTAGGTATGTATTTTTATTAGCGGGTTGTATGGGCGGGTGTTATTATAACACGCGCTTTTCGGTTCATAGACATGTCTACGGTTGTGGTTAGCTACTATTACACATAGAGAAATTAGTTTAATAATTGACATATTACTCTATAGGAATGGATAAAGTAATATTTTTCCACAGTCGTCTATTTGTAACTATTTCAATAAAGATTTGGCAAAAAAATTATATCAGGCAATGTTCAAATTTTAGCTGTGATTTTTAGAAGTTACCGATTTGGCCTTCAAATATCTGATAATAATTTCATTTGTTAGACCATCAAAGAACATGAAGTCGAATGAATAACTCAGTTTCACTTCAATATCAATAAATGTTCAAAGAAAGATAATGCGTTCATGTCTTCTTTACATTCATATAGAGACTCCTGAGGACCTTCAATTCTTCATTGTCATAACTCAGATTTATTTTCGTAAAATATTTCAACTCCCTTTGGAGTGTGGTGTCTAGAATAGTGACGGAACAGATAGATTTTCTTCATTTTTTTGTTTAACTGAAGTGGCAGAGCTTCCATATTTCATGGAAGTATTTCATTTGCGGGGTATTTCTTACGAGGGTTGGAATAGGGGAACGACAGTATATCCACCCTCCACAGAAAAATTGAAGTTGTCCAATAATGCTATATGAGATGTGAGACGTGTAGATATAGGAACATCATTAACGTTTTCCTAATTCGATATTTTAACTGATCGGAAGGACTTTTCTTCGGGTGATGATGATAAAACATGTCTGATTTTAATTTTTTTTATATCAGGAAATGATCAAATTTAAGGTGTATTTCTGAAAGCTACTATACTTTCAAATGTTCGAAATTAACTCAAGTTGAAAGACCATTAGTAGAATTCCTCAGTTTCACTTTAATATTAAATAAAAGTTCCAAAACAAGAAGCTGCTCCTCCCTAACATTTATAAAGACTTCTGGGTAGCTACTAATTCTTCATTCAGCGGGAGATATTTTTTAGAAACCTGCACAAACTCACTTTACCGAATTTTTCTCGAAGTCGTACCTCGGATACTCTTTAGAACGTTGCGCCTAGAAGAGCGATGCAACAGATAATTCTCTTCATAATTTTTTTTGTTTAACAAAAGGAGGCAGAGCTAGGATTTCATATTCCGTGAGCGTATGTCATTTGCGGGGGATTCTCTACGAGGGGATTCGAATAGGTGAACGACAGTATTTCCACCCTTATTAATTGTATTCATCAAATAATCGGATGTAAGACGCTGTGAGTAGTAATAGTGTATAGGCATATCGTTTAGGTGTTCATAATTCGATTTTACTGATGAGTAGGATTTTTCTCTTTGTGGTAATAATGAAATATATCTGATCTTTATTTCTGCCCATCTTATATCAGGAAATGTTCAAATTTGGTATATTTTCTGAAAATAATCCAGTCTTTAAATTCATGATATTAACTCAAGTTGAAAGACCATTAAAGAACATGACGTCAGTAGAATCCCTAAGTTTCACTTCAATCAAATAAAAGTTCAGTAACGAGATATTGCGTCTCCTTCTCCTGATTAGATTCAATTCTTCACTTAGAATTTTATATAATTTTATAGATATTTTCCTAGCACAAACTCAATTTACCAAATTCCAAATTTTATCGAAGTCATCTCAGATTTATTACCGCAAAATAATTCAATATCCTCTCTTTGAAACGTGGCTCCTAGAACAGCAACGCAACAGATAGTTTTCTTCATTATTTTTTTTTGTTTAACTGAAGGCGGCAGAACTACGATTCCATATTCCATGGACGTATTTCATTTGCGGGGGATTTCTTACGGGGAAGGGGGTGGTTTCGAATAGGGGAACGACAGTATTTCCACCCTCGCACGTCTGCTCAGGGCCTTATTGTATTTATCAAAGAAACACTGCACGTTGCCGTGATGAAGAAGGATAATATGAATTTATGGGATGGGAGATAAAGTATCTCAACTGTATGAGGAACGAGATCCAGTGTTAATGAATTCCCGGAAGTGAGTAATATTGCTTTGGTTATGTGAAGTAGCCAATTTCTCAGGTGATGAGAGGAAATTGTTATTACTTTACGTACCTAGCAGAAAACAGCAGCTGTACCAGTGTTCTAAAGGAAGGTTTAGGTCAAAGAAGTATGGAATTCATCGTTTGAATTCGTGAGAATTGGTTCCTCTAATAACGATCATAAGCTCTCAGGACACATGCTTATTTGAATAGATGTTGACTCAATAGGTCTTATACTCGTATTGATGCTCCCATTCTACTTTTTCATCGAAATCATAGATAATTTGCACCTCTACAAAGGTTTTCCCTTGTTCATATGATACTGTTCATTTTACTATTCATGCCACTTCCGTTTATAGATTGGATGAAAACGACGAAACCTTTAGTAGGTAGTCAATCATTGCCAACCTTTGCTTCCTGTGTTTTTCAAGAAATAACAGTGATTCCTGAAAAGCGACATCAATTTATATAGTACTAGCTTTTACCCGCGACTTCGTCCACATAAGTTTTTTTGTTTTCTCCCGGCTGTCCCCCTGCAACAATGTCCCACTATCGTGTTCCAGTCCTCAACTTCACATCAAAACCTAAGCTACATAATGGATAGCTCCGAATGTTTCCTTAGTAAATATAAAAAGTAAATAATGTGAATCGGTTTAAAATACTACTAACCATTTTCCCGAAGTAAAAAGTAGTCTGAATTTTGGTACCTTCCTACCCTATAAGTTAATTAGTGTGATGGAATGTCGCTAAGTTTCGATCCGAGTAAAACTGTTAAATGAAGACAGTTGCATCAAAATTTTATCATAAATTTCCCAAATTATGGCGCCTGCCGACCAACTAAGTTAGAAAAGTGATCGAATACTAACTTGAAGTCTTAGTAACACTCAGTTAAAAAAAACATCAAAATAATTTCAGTAGCTATGGCGTCATGCGCTTCTTGACACGATCACGCTAGATTTCCGCGGGAATGAGGTATTTTCCCGCCGTAAAAAGTAGCCTGTGTCCGTGTGTAGGATCCTATCTTTATATTAACCAAGTCTTATAAAAATCCGTTAAGGCGTTAATGAGGTAAACTTTTAAAACAAACGATTAAAAATCACTAACTTAATTAGTTTTCTGCCTACTGCCTACTCCTTAAGTACGATAGCATGAATATTAATAGCCCATATCCTTTTCTAGGTTACTATCACCTAACTAAATTTCATCAAAATCCGTTCAGCCGTTTAGGCATGATAGAGCAAAAACCCCCAGCAAAAACCATAAAAAAAATCACTAACTCAATTCAGTTTTCTGCCTGCTTCCTACCCCCTAAGTACGATGACGTGATCATTTTGATCTTATATCCGTTTTTAGGTAACCATCTATTACCTTACTAAATTTCATCAAAATCTGTTCAGCCGTTTAGACGTGAAAGAGCAAAAGTCCCAACAAAAAGGACTAAAAATCACTAACTCACTTTAGTTATCTGCCTACTGCCTACCCCCTAAGAACGATGGTGTGATTATTTATAGCCTATGACCATTTCTAGGTTATCATCTATCACCATACCAAATTTCATCAAAATCCGTTCAGCCGTTTAGGCGTGAAAGAGTAAAAGACAGAGTTACTTTCGCATTTATAATATTAGTATGGATATATATATATATATATATATATAAGTAAATAATAATATATATATATATATATATATAAATTTCTGTTACAGTCAGTCTACTGTTTTCATGAAATCTTCCTCCGCAGTATAACGTCTTTTTCATACCGAGCCTATTTAAAAAAATCTATTTCGCCTATTGATGAAGTGACCCAAAATATACGCCTAGTTCTTTATCAGAATTGAAGGATTGTTTCATTTTCTTCAACGTTGCTGAACGGGAAATAGGTTAGATCCCTGAAATCTTTCTGGCTGCGCCATTCAGGCTCTTCGTCGAAAAGGCTGCGAATTATGAGCTGGTTGATCTCGTTTGGACATATTAAACCTTGAAACACTTGTCAAGATTGTGACTGGTCACTGGACGGTGAAGGAGTATCTATACTGGATGTATGAGGGTAATTTTTGGGCCCATTTAAAAAAAATGTTTTATGAACATATGTCACAAATGTCGTTTTGAGTTACAGGGTGGTAACATTTTCGAGAATAAATCATTTTTCATTAATATCTACAATACCACTTCAGAAATTTCAATGAAATTTGTCATACACGTACTATGAAGCAAAAGGCAGTTTTCAATGTATCACTTTTTTTAGATTTCCATCAGTGGCGTTCGTACGTAATTTGACCTCCATATTTTGGTAGACATTGATGGTACGCCACAGATTCTTCCTGACATAAAAATTATTTTTGAAATTCCCAATCATTTCTCACCAAAGCTGATTTCCTAACTTTTTTAATCGGATGCACGGTTTTGTTTAAAAAAAATAAAAACTGTTTCTTTTTATGATATAATATCACCATGCAGAGACAGGTAAGTGTATTTAATTTTTTTATATGAAACCTGTGCGTTGGACGAAAAAAAATCGAGAGATCAAATTTGCTCATGATTGAATAGAGATTATATATTTCGTATCTGAAGTGGTATTGTAAATATTGATAAAAAATTATTTATTCTTGAAAACTTTAGTCTGTTTGGACTCAGTGGTAGGTTGATCTAACGGCTGCTCCTGATGAATGAATAAATGTATTTCCTTCTGTATATAATGCTTGGCATGAAGTTAGATGACGATTCAGCAGTGTATTTGAGATCATTTTGAATGTAAAAATGCGTGAAACGATCCATCTGAATAACCCATAAATGAAAAAGGTTTTCGAAATTATAGCATACTAAGAAGAATACCATTCATGGCAGCGAATCATAGAAATTATAACTCCAATGGAAGCGGCGAAAGAGAGAGACTCGTGATGCCAAAAGAAAGATAGAGCTAGTGGTGGCAAGATTAATTGAATTAATTTCATTTTTTGAGAATAATTTGTTTTCTTGCTATTTTTCAGACGTGTTTCAAATAAGTATATATTATATATTAGTATTTATAGCAAAAAAACAAATTATTCTCAAAAAATTAAATTAATCCAATTATCTTGCCATCACTAGCTCTATCTTTCTTTTGGCATCACGAGTCTCTCTCTTTCGCCGCTTCCATTGGAGTTATAATTTCTATGATTGGCTCCCAAATGGGATTTGCGGGCTTTTTGCCACCTCTAGCTCTATCTCTCTCTTGGCATCACATTCTCCGAAAGTGTTGAATGACAGGCCTAATCCATGTAAGGTTAGTATATCTATGCAGCGAAAATTTGTTTCGATGGAAGCAGCCTCCTTTAAACTAATACCATCATTCGAAAAAGCGAAAGGCGAAAATTTGTTCTGATAGAAGAAGCCGCCTTCAAACTAATCACATCATTCGAAAGAGCCGAAGAAGTCGCCGAGAAAACATTTATCCTTGCATCTCCGGCGATATGTTTTTAAGACCAGAGGCACTACCCCGCTTCCTCCAGATCCTGCTTCCTGCAAGCTTCCCGGGGATTTGTGTAATGCGGAAATTGTCGACTTCTAAATCAGTTTTTATAGTTGCGAATTTATCGACGGAGTATCCGGCTCGACAACTGCTACAAACAACACTCGACAGGACAAAAATGGTAGACTCAATCGACGAAACGACTTGGAAACCGATGGAAAAACTCGCAGGGCAAACATTGCGATGGCTTATTCGGGGCCGGAGGGAAGGGGAAGGGAAAATCAGGAAAAGAAACACAAGCAATGTCGTTCCCGGCGAAATTTATGTCGCTGGAAATTTCGCCAGAATCTGCGACGGTCTCTATCTACAAGCTGTCGCCGAGCTGCAGAAATTTGGTTTTATCTGGGAGGATTCGGGAATGCAAAATCAGAGTTCAAGCTGTTCTTATTGAAATGGGAGGGAAAGGAACTATTACTGAGTAGAGGTAAACAAGGAATTATTCCGGAATTCAGAGGATAACATAAATGTATTCTAAGTTACATACATTTGATGGTCAAGGAAAGATATACGACTGATGAAAATTTAAAAAGTTTTCTGTACTGAAAGCTTTCTATGAATAATATAATCGGTGGAAATCAACGAATCAACATATAATATACGGCTCCTAGAGTTCCACAGCTGACTGTGGATGCTCAAGATTATATAACCTTCCTGTATATGAAGGGGTTTTCCAATAAGAGGTGTTATTTTGATATTCAAAGAAAAATGCCATTTATCAATATGAATGATCGGATGTTTATTTCATTATAAAGAAGAAGCTATGCCGTTAATATTGGAAAATAAGATCAGGCAAATGACCACCACGACCACGCTTTTGGACCATATTCTTTTAATGAAATTTTTCATAACCAAATCTCAAAGTGGCTGCCCCATGTCCTCGAAAGCCTCACGAATTCCATCTTTGAGGTCTTCAATCGAAGCTGGGCTATTGGCGTAGACCTTCTCTTTCACGTGGCCCCAAAGGAAGAAGTCGCAAGGTATCAAAACACAAGATCTCATGGGCCAATTGTGATCACCTCTTCGAGAGATAACACGGTCCAGAAAATTTTCCTGCAAAAGATCAATGGTTTCGTTGCTTGTGTGGCACGTAGCGCCGTCTTGTTAGAAGTAAACGTTGTCCAGATCAATACCATCCAATTTCGGCCATAAAAAATCATTAATCATCTATCGATAGCGCAATCCATTCACCGTAACTGTTGCTCCAACACTTTCGGCTACAGCAGCAATATTCTTGGCTGTTCTCACATCACTAACTTGACCCAACAGCTCGAATTTTTCCCCCAATTTCTTCATTGCGTCTCTGCCAAATGTTCACCATTCTTATAGTGAATTTCAATAATTTCAATGCGTTCTTGAAGCGTGTATCGTTTCATTTTTATTAATGGCGTCTTTTCTACTTGTCAAATGTCAAAAAATGACAGCTTGAAACGTAAGATCTGCCGAAATAGCGGGCTATTCAAAATAACACCTCTTATTGGAAAACTCTTTATGTTCTTTGAACGCTTACGAAAACAGCTCCGAAGTATCAGCTGAATATTTGTTGATTTTCATCGATTAATACCATTCTCTACTTTCACATTTCCCATCTATTGACAATAAAATAAGTGAATTTCACGAAAAGTATGTTTTTGAAGTGAATATTCAATTTTTTTTCAGGGGTTATTGGAAATTTAACTAAACTGAGTATCCTCGATCTATCAAACAATAAACTGGCGGATTTATCGAGTGACAAGGAATTCTTCAAACTCCCACCTGGAATAACACAGTTATATTTGTCTGATAACCGTCTAGGAAACTTACCCTGGAAATATCTGACCAATCTTACTCATTTGGAACTATTAGATTTGAAGAGGAATAACTTCAATACCATCAACAGGGATTTGACCAGCATAATTATGAAAAATGTGGATGTGTTCTTCGAAGGTTAGTATGTTTCATTTGGTGTGGAATATTTCTTAAATGGAAACCTCCAAAATTATTAATTGAATAATTTCTGAATATGATTTCACACATATAATATTTGTTCCGATGCTCTAATTTTTTCAATACCTCGATGTTTCTCATTTTTGTTCCTTGAATATGAATCCTTTATTTTGAAAATTTCACAAAGATGGTTTTGTAGGCGTATTTTAAACGCTTATGTATTCGTGAAATCATTTTATGACAAAAATGACGCTATCAGTGAGTTTTTTGTTCAGGAAATGTTTCAGGGTTAAGATTCATTGAAATATCAAACAGGTGAACTGTTCAACTAATTGAAATAAATTCATTAGAGCCCAATTTTCCATTAATTTTTTCATCATAAGTTCATCCAATAGAATTCGAGAAAGAAACTATTGTGAAATTATGAAGTTCTGTAGATCATGTGAGAAATACATAGACTTTTGAAAGAATGGACAGGACGTGTGAGAGAGAACATTGACTTCAGAATAGGATAGAGTAATATTAGTGCGGGGCACAGAACATATAATAAAAACATTGTATCGCATTAGAATATTTTTATGTTTCTGTCAGTTTCCCAATTATGAGAGACAGATACTGTGGAGGATGGAGTAATATTAGTTTTAGTTTAGTCTATGCACCACACTAATATTACTCCATCCTTCACAGTATCTCTCTCTCTTATGTTGAGATCACGAAACTTAGTGCAAAAGTCACGTGACGCCCTGTCCATTCTTTTCTATGTCTATGGAGAAATAGGGGTAGAAACATCTATCGTTCAAAACTTGAACCACCTGTTATTTCGAATCTGACAGAACAAATATCATTTCTTTTTGTCACAAAACTAAAAATATTATTCCCGATGAAGGAACTGCATCGATTCACGCTTGAGCAAGGTTTCATTGGAAATGAATTTCCAAAACGTAGAAAATTGGTGGAAAATTTAACGAAAATGTCACACGAAATTTGCTCGCAAAGAAGGATCAATAGTGCCCCCTAAGTTCGTAAAACCGGTTTCATTGTTGATGCACCAACTTGCGTTTCTTGAGGCCTGTAAAGGAGACGCAACCTCAGCTCATATTTCTTTGATAATGAGGCATGCTCGACCATCAAACAATCAATGAAGATCGTATAATGATGACCAATTTTTTTGCCGCTATTTATGGTATTGATCTGAACAATGTTTTATTTAAACAGAATGATGAAACTTGCCACACCATACTTCTAATCAGAACAATTGCCCTATACAACCAAAAAGGAATTGGGCAAAATTTTTTACCGTTTGTATTTTAGTGCATTTTTAAGGACCCCGCACATTTTGTATGGGAATTGGCTCCCGTTGGATTTGGCTGAAAATTTGATGTGATGTTCTACTAATCCTTTTGATCAAATGTCTAAACAGTCACGAAGCTGAAAAATGCATACTTCTAGAGTTTTTAGCGATTTTTTGTATCCATTATGGCTTACGTATTATGGGAATTGGCTCCCGGTGGATTTGGCTGAAAATTTGATATGATGTTCTACTAATCTTTCTGATCAAATGTCTCCACAGTCACGAAGCTGAAAAATGCATACTTCTAGGAGTTTTTAGCGATTTTTGTATCATTGTGGCTTACGTATTACCGTTCACACACAGAAATGTTTGAAAATATTTCGAATTGACAGAATCTGCTTTCAATAATCACGAAAATTCTCAAACATTTCTGTGTGAACGGTAATACGTAAGCCATAATGGATACAAAAAATCGCTAAAACTCCTAGAAGTATGCATTTTTCAGCTTCGTGACTGTGGAGACATTTGATCAGAAGGATTAGTAGAACATCATATCAAATTTTTCAGCCAAATCCACCGGGAGCAATTCTCATACAAAATGTGCGGGTCCTTTAAACTTCTAAATGGCGCTCCGCTTATGATTTTTGTTGGACCGATGTTGATGTGAGGTTTTCGTGATATTTCGAGAATCACCCCTGAACCATATTGGGGAGAGTACTTTAAAAGACCGAATTATATGCGTTCCGAAATGCAATAAAAGTGCTGAATCCGATCAAATTCCACAAAATATGAGATCTTTTGTCTAATAATACTAATAATTGGGACTTTTGTCAGATTTGCAAATCCTTTCATGGCATTTCGGAACGCAGTATTAGTAGCCAAGCTCTACGAAAGTATCCAAATAATGAGTAAAATCACTACCTTACTAGAAGTAGTGGTAAAATACGCCAAATGAACTTCACGTTGACGTTGCTATTGGCATTCCAAATAAACTTCAGGAAAAGTTTGAAAGGATATTGAAAGGAAATCCAGGTTTCGAAGATTTGTGTCTTATAGAAAGTTTCATTAATTGGACGGTAGAAGTTTTATCTGAAAATATAAGGGAGAACATAGCACCAAGGCTCAAACTCTCCCCAGTTACGCCCATGAATGTGGAGCGAACATTTTCCACATACTTAAATATTCAAAATTTAACAACTGATCATTGAAACAATATTTAATTGTAAACGTTATAAAAACATTAAAATTAATTTTTAATACCTTATTATTAAGAGTTGATATGTTGATTTTGAAATAAAATTACTTTTCTTTTTTTTGAGTTCCCGGAAGTCATTATTCAATATTGTATCATCTCTTAATTTTTTTGCATATTTTGCCTGTTTTTGTGCATATTTCAAGCATTTGTTGTGTAAATTGGCATGCATATAACAACGTTTTTATGTTGCATATAATCCGGTCTCTACTCATTATCATCATATAATTACAAACTATTCAGACCACTTTCAGCATCGATACCCTACCATGGTATTTCATAACCTAAATATCTCAAATATTCAGAATTAGCCTTCATCACGGTCAATCCTCTCCCCATACACCCCCATATTATTCATAGTCGACAACCCCATTCTCTCGACAAATAATTAGTCGGTTGGGGTTCCTCCTCAACACTAAAGTTCTCCATCCCCCGTTGCTCGTTTGCCGCCCCCAAAATCGATTGGGGAGATAAGACGGGACCGCAAGCAAAGCCAACTTTGATTCATCCCCCGAGCTGCCGAGATAGATGAGACGGACGGCTGGAAGAGATTCATCAATGGACGAGTTGGGAGGATTTGAGGATACTTTTAAAGGGATTAATTTTTTGGTAAAGTTAGATTAATCGCTATTCTTTTTAACGGGAACGCGGAAAGGATTTCAGCCATCCAGTTCTTTTTACTTTGGGTTCTCGTTTTGCGTTCAGGATATTAACAGCGGTCTGGAGTAGAATTTTGTGTCCTATGAAATCGTGTTTTCTTCTTTCATTAAATATGAATATCTGATGACAATATTGCCAAACTCAGATTTCGTGAAGCTGTCGATTATAACGAGATGTTTTCACATCTTGATGAAGTTTATTTAGCGCAATTGTCATAAATATTTGAGGTATGGTCTGAAAGGGAGAACAAACTTCACTTACTGGTCCAGAATCCTTCTTTGGTTTGGACAAATGCTTCTATAAGAAATAGTTTCTGCAGAGGAAATAATTCAAACTAAAGAATGGTTTATGTAGTCATCCAATCCAAGAGAAAACAGACTCAATTGTTGTTACATTTGCAGAAAAGTAAATTCTCGATCAAGTTTTTCTAGTGAAAAAATATTTAAAGATTCAAAAAAATTTAATAATTGGATCAGCACATAGTAAAGTGAATGATCTTCAATTTCGAAGAGTGGTTTCCGTTAAAAAACGATCACTTACTGCACTTATTGCTTATTTATCAAACCAATTATGTAGATCTCACTTCCCAAAACTGCAATTTTTGTAACAAGTCCGTAAGGTAAGGTTTTTTGGACGAGTAGACAAAATTCTAGGACGAGCCATATAATAATATAATAATATACAATAATAAGCGAGTTCAGAAAAACTATTTTCTGAAGCGTACTGCTAATACACTTTTTTTTCGGTAAACGTGGAAAAATACTATAGAATCAATGAATTATTGCGACTTGCGATGAAAAAATTTGAGAAAAGCGCTGAGCAGGACTATTCGAGTGATCGTTCTTTGGTGGAGCAATAAGACTATAACCTTAAATTTTATATGGGATTCATACCAAATATATAAAATGCAGAATCTCGTTACAATCGGAATTATATTCTGTTATTCAGATAATGAAGAACGTAAAAAATATAATTGAAAAATTTAAATTCTATGGTTCTGATGATGCGATCCTCCTGAAATTTTGCATGGACATTTGGTATACAGAATATTAGTTTTCATTTTCCAAATAAATTTCACTCGAATCCAATATTGTGTTATGGAAATAAAAGGTTTCGTCTTTCAATATTACAATTGAATTTCTATAGTTCTGTCAATACTATGGCCACAAAATTTTGCATGAAAATTCTGTATATCAGTTTATATTCACAAAAAAACCCACTCGAATCGGATATCCTGTTATGGAAATATAAAGATTCTTTTTTCAATATTCCAACTGAATTTTACATGGTTTTGTTGATAATAGGGCCATAAAATTTTTGATGAACGTTCAGAATATCGATCTCCAGTCACAAAAAAAAATTCACCCGAATCGGATATCGTTTTATAGAAATATAAAGTTTTTTTTCGATATTCCAATTGAAAATTTTTATGGTTCTGTTTACACTATGGCCACAAAATTTTCCATGAGGCTTGCTATGAGCATTTTGCATTTAGCCGTAACATTTCATTTCGATTGGTTCCGTTTTTTTGAGATATCGAGGAACAACATTTTGAATGGCCATATTTCATGGAACACCCTGTACGATTTGGCTGGTTAACTAACTAAACTGAGTCATTTGAGCCTCGAACTCATCCTGAAAATTTCCAATCTCTAGGACAATCCCATCGAAAGTTATTGTGCCAACGGACGGCCGGACGACCCCACGGACATAATTGAATTTGACCACGAGTTCGTGATCAGGGAGTCTAACCCTATTGTTTGAGACCATGATCGGCTCAAAATCAGAAAATTACAGACATTTGGGCAGAAAGATATAGCACTCGTTTAAGTAGAACGAGCGCCGAAAAGAAGGAAACTTTTGATAACTAATTTATTATGAACTGTCAGCAGTTATTTGTAAAGATCAACCGCATTTATCAGGATCATACTTACTTCCTGGCCGAGAAATGCTACTTTCTAAAGAAAAAGCGTCCTGGAGAAATCCAAATCCTGGACGGTTGCCGAAAAGATTTATCCAAGTGAATTTCTACATTTTGAAAGAGCTCTTTCAGCTTTGAACAGAACTATCAACCTATTTAAGGCCCTCTCTATTTGACGCTGCATCAATTTCGAACTGATGCAAAATCCAGTTGATGCGTGTTCTATTTGACAATGTTTTGATTTGAACTGATCCGCATCACTTCCAACTGATATTGCTTCTTGACAAGAATAGTTTAATTTCCGTCATCACTTCAGTTTGTCATAACAACAACACAACCTCACATTTTGGTAAAAGTTTACAATTTACTTCTAAACATAACAGAAGGTGAATTATTATCGTCGGTTTCATTGCTAGTAATAATGAGTCATATTAATTTATGATTTTCCGTCCGAACTATCATCGATATTCCTATTTGGTAGATTTCGGAATTATTCAGGCAAAAAGAAAGCTAGGTTTAACATTACTAATACTGAATAACTCTTGAGTTCAACACAAACGCATTCTTTAATTGCTTCTATTTATCTTTACAGGAAATCCTCTTCACTGCGACTGTTTTCTGAGACCACTCAAACGTTTTTTCAACGAACACTTTTCTCTTCCCTCCCATTACAAAGAGATCAGGTGCACCCAACCACCATTTTTGGCCGAGAAAAAGTTCAACGAAGTTTTCGACACCCTTCTAAACTGCCCTTTCAACCTGAACAACTCGAGGGTGCTCGAAGAGATGCAGGAGGACTACGATATAACGCCCGACTTCAGGTTCAGGAAGATAGAAATGTGAGTATTCAAAGCAAGTATTTCCGGTATGAGTTCAAAGTAGAAGAGGTTGTTACTGGAAATATGTTTGGCAGCGGAATTGAGTGGTTTTGCAGAGTTTGTAGGTGAAATAATTATGGAGGAAGTGGTTTGAAAATATCATAGGAATTCGGCATCACGTGTAGTCCGTTCAGGAAAATTTGAGCTGTCGGTTGGCCATGATAATTTGGCATATTCCAGTGTATATAATGAAATTTTAGGTTATGTTGTTTATTTTCTTGTCAGATTGATAAGCAGTGTTGTCAACATTGCATAGAGTTCTCTGATTACTCGGAAGCTCGTCGGAATAGGTGAGGTACATTCGGCAACGTTGACTTTTTTCATCGTTATGACAGCAAATACCGCCAATCTCAGATTAATAAACAAACGCCGCTCAATATCATGTGAACGGAGTATAGTCATTGATTTTTTTCATGAGCACGTGAGTGGTGAATATTCGTCCTGGCCTTTACTTTTTTCTGGTCTTCTATATTTGGACACCAATGATCACCCTGAACGGAATGAATTATGTTCAATAAAATTCTGAACAATTGCGATTCTTTCTTTCTTCATCTTTGTTTGTCCTTACTTATTCCCAAATAAAACATAAAGCAATGAAACAAAATTAAATTTATCACGGCATTATCAGCACCTTCTTGTTTCACGTTTGAAGGTTGATTCCCTATAATTTTTCGATTATTCATTGATTTCATACAGTCTTTTGACCTATCATACATTTGAATTGATATTCAGGATTTGTCTCAATTAGGTGAACAGACTGTTTTCGTGGTAAAATGGCTGCTTGAATGAACTTGTTAGTGTTAATGTTGTGTACCTCGTCTATATTATTTCTAGGTTATTCATTTTCACAGTGCCTATATTTCACATTTTTTTCAGATTATTCTTCTAATTTCAATTTCATATTCCAATTTTGTCTTTACCGAGTTAAGGTCATTACTATGATTATTCAATAGAAGGATAAAAGTGAATGAATTTATTTTGATTGACGTTTAAATAATTTAACTTGTTACGTCGTCTTAGTTCATTCATGTGAAAATGTTACATCCGACAATAACAAAATTTGGAATGATATGAATTTATTGAATTCTCATTTTCATGCTCAGTTGCTGAAATTTTGGAACCATCATGCCGAATATATGAATCAAAGAACTAAATGAACGATATTTACTCTCCGAAGGACAGATAAAAATTTATAAGCCTCAAATTAGTTTATTGTGCTTATACTCTTTTGAGCAATGTTTATGCATTTTGGACATTGTTCCCTCTTTTAAAATTTTTTTCTGTGCGAGCTTCGATAAAATATAGGTCCGAAAATGCATTGTTTCCATGTAAGAAGGTATTGAAGTTTTACTGAAAAACTGACTAAAAAATTTGTAGAGGGTGATGAAGCACCTTCATACAGTTTTATTATTTCGTCCTATAGAATTTTTTCTTTTATCGATATCTGTATCGATTCATCAAAAACTTATAGTTTCACTATCTGACCAAATATCATAAATGATTAGTGATAATACTCATGTGCGACATTCTAAAACGTTACAAAAAAAATTCGGGGCACTTTCATACAGGCAAATTCCAATTCGAATACACGATTTTTCTACTAAGATCATTTGTATTGCTAAATCTTTTGAAACGGATATGTAGTATTTGTGCATTTACTCCATATTCGGCTGCTGATTTCCGTAAAGAGAGTTTGTTCTTCAGAACTTCTTCGATAGCTTTCAACATTCCGGTTCCTCCACTCCTCCACTGCTAGTTCTTTTTTTCTTCTAATTTATGACCATATTTCTTGTGTAGAACCAAATTATGATAACATTTCAGTTCCAAAAACTAAAATGAAAAAGTGCCTAACCTACTCCTAACCTACCCCATTATGAAAAAATGTACTAAAATATTCATGAGAAAAAAACAAACGTATATCATTATTCTTCTATCAATGCATAAACTTCATCCCATTATCTTTTAAATGAAATATTACTCAATAATCTTAAAAACAGATTCTGTCGATAAAAATGAGTTCAAAATGGGGCTAAAAAAATGACTTTGGCGAAGCCAAATCACTTGCCGTGTCACATCGTCGAGCGTTTGATATCAACTGTTTTCAAAATTAGTGAGACATCACATACATTGATAAGCTACATATGTTCAAGTCGTTCCTTCGATGTGCGCCTAACAACAGATATCTGTTGTGTATGATATTGTCCCGTATATGAATCTTCCCACTCTCCCCTTCGCCACTGAGATATTCTTAATTATCAATAACAAAAATCACAAAATTATTTTTGAATTCTTTCCGCAATTTGTACCGGCACTTTTTTCGTGCCGGGCCCCAGAATTTTATAAGAAAAAAACCTCTTGACTAATATTTGTTGTTACTCAATAGAGTACCTACTGGTACTGATGTTTTATTATTCCACATGAAAACGGCGCCCCATACGGAAAAAAAATTTTTAGTAAACATTTAATACCTTTCAGCTTGAAAACAATGCGGATCTATATTCATGGGAACTTTCATCCATAAAATTATCTGAGGAATCACCCCTTCAAATTCTTCAAAAAGATTCAGGAACACCCTCTATATACATGAATATAGTTCAAAGATTTTTTAAACTTGTATCAGTGTTATGTACATAACTAATAATACTGTTGCGTACAGTGTCAGTGTAGTCATCTGTATCACCAATGCTTTTCGAAGACTTATCCGTTAGAAAATATAATGCACAATTAATCTCCAAAGAAACAATTATCAGACTGATCTGAAAACGTTGTTTTCTAAGTTTCGAAATTGAAATACTATATTCACTTTCAAAATATGAGTTCCCATTAACTATCTGGTAATATTATTCTAAATATGAATGTTGACTATTTCTACAGGACTTAAAACCCATAAAATGATCATCAGATCAAAATAGCAGTTATTCGTACATTCATGACTTCACTGTTCGTTACTTACATACTACAATTGCCATTGGATTTCATTACAAATAAAATAACAAATATCTGCCAGCCTTGAGCTAATAAAAGTGTATCATGCTTCCCTGCTCACAGTTGATTTCACTCTTCTCCAAAATGCTTCCTGTAGAAATCGATTCCAATAAGCCAGATGCCACCATTCCGTCCATATTGCATGCATATTGCCTTTCGATTTTCGATGAACGGCTCCCAGCGCTTATAGAAGCTGGCATTTGAACTTTTTTTACCGCTTCGATTCCACGAGATGGCGTATCTTTAGTGCTCTTCAGTATTTCACTTATTTGTACATACGCTTCGGAGAAAACATCACTGTTTACTGAACGATATTGGAAAATTCAAAACTCTTTATGTACATTGCTCTAAACAGTGGAGGTATATTCACCCTAAGAGGGTGGGGTCTTATTAAATTTTCAAAGGTAGCTGAGCGATTCCCGAAATAAGATTTGTGTACTGTTGATAAACAGTTCGATCGGGAGTATCAAGTTGATAAAAAGAAATCGAGATACCAATATTTGGTTCCATCGTATCGATGCATTTAAAGTTACTTCCTGATTTTTCTGATTCAATTAGTTGAAGTTACTTAGATTTTATGCTCCCTATGTCACTCATCACAAAAATAATGTTTTCAGATTTTTTATTAGAAAAATTGGCACAAAATTCGCAACAGTACTTGATATCATTGATGTAAATGGCAATTTACATTTGGCGGTTTCTGCTGGTATAAGCAAAAATTAATGAAATAACAATATTAGCTGGAAGAAAAAAGGTTCGATACTTCTAGAATTTTAGTAGGATGACGAATATTGAAGAAAAGTTCCGCCCAATCGCTTGAAATCATTCGAAATAAAGTTTTCTCGATTTCATGAGATGACATATTTTATCTTTAGTGCTCAGTATCTCACTAATTTGTAAATAAGCTCCGGAGCAAACACCACTGTTTACTGAACGATATTGAAAAATTCAAAACTCTTTATGTACATTGCACTAAAAAGTGGAGGTATATTTACCCTAAAAGGGTGAGGTTTCATTAAATTTTCGAAGGTCGCTGAGCGATTCCAGAGATTAGATTTGTCGGCGGTTGACAAACAGTTCGATCGCGAGTATCAAGTTAATAGAAAGAAATCGAAATACTAATATTTGGTTTCACGGTGGAGGTTACGTACGGAATTTTCGGATTTTTTTATTGAATGAATAGAGCTCAGATAGTACATTGGAAACTGTATCCAGAATGTAGAAGCAGAGCAGAAATAATAGTATATTATTCGATGAGCGGTAATGCAGGTGAAAACACATGCAGATCAATTTTGCACCACGAGCCGTCAGGCGAGTGGTGTAATTCATCAAGTGTGTTTGAGCATTACCGCGAATTGAATACTATACTTTATCCACGACTTCTTCGGTAAAATTCGAATTAATCTGCATTTAAAAAATTTTGAACAGTTGTCAAAAGCATTGACAACATTTCGTCCAACCGTCAAACCTCTGTACTCTGTAGTTGGGAATCAAATCAGAGTTTCTAACTAATCAAATCAAGTACTTTCGCAACTTCAAAAATTTACGTTTTCCAAAAATAAATCTGGAATGAATCGCTAGAACGTTATCTTGATGCTGAAATAGATTTCCGGATCGATCCTACTTTTTTATTTTTTTTTGTGAACAATTTCATTTTCCTAGGTATTTTTATTAGCGGGAGTTATGGGCGGGTGTTATTATAACACACGCTTTTCGGTTCATAGACATGTCTATGGTTGTGTTCTAGCTACTATTACACATAGAAATTAGTTTATAGGAGTGGATAAAAAATATTTTATCCACTCCTACTAACTAATTTCTATGTGTAACGGTAGTCATAACACAACCGTAGACATGTCTAAGAACCGAAAAGCGAGTGTTATAATAACACCCGCACATAACACCCGCTAATAAAAATACCTAGGAAGAATGAAATTGCTTACAAAAAAAATTAATAAAAGTAGGATCGATCCGGAAATCTATTTCAGCCATCAAGATAACGTTCTAGCGATTTATTCCAGATTTATTTTTGGAAAACGTAAATTTTTGAATTTGCGAAAGTACTTGATTTGATTAGTTAGAGACTCTGATTTGATTCCCGACCACAGAGTACAGAGGTTTGACGGTTAGACGAAATGTTGTCAACGCTTTTGACAACTGTTCAGAATTCTTTAAATGCAGATTAATTCGAATTTTACTGAAGAAGTCGTGGATAAAGTACCTATAGTATTCAATTCGCGGTAATGCTCAAAACACACTTGATGAATTACATCACTCGCCTGACGGCTCGTGGTGCAAAATTCATCAGCGTGTGTTTTGACCTGCATTACCGCTCATTGAATAATATACTTTTATATTAAAAACATAGCTAGAAGATCTGTTCAGTAAATTAAATCAACAATGGGCAATTTCAGTAATTTCCAGTATTGACTAATTTCAGAAATAATGGACCCTCACTCCTCAGGGAATCATATCGCTTTTCCGTTTTTTGTTTCGTTGTCTGTTCCCGGGAGAAAAATATTGTATTCACGGAAACAAAAGCTAGCTAATTTAAACATACAGAATTCGCGGGCGAGGGTGGCCTAAAGTTTAGTAGGTTGAGTGTTTGATCACGTTTACAACGATGCCAAAGCGCGACTCTGTTGTGAATCGTCATCTAGGTCACGAATTATGCTTGCTGCTACGTCGAGGAGTTTCCATTAACGAGTATATATTAGTATTTTCAAAATTCCATTGAAAATTGGTAATAAGAGATTTTGGGTGAATCACAGGGATATATTCAACACTATCCTCAACGACAATAGGTGAGACATATTTCATTTTCACATCATTTCGAGAAAAAAAATTTTGAACGATTCTCTCGAAATCCTCGTGAAAACGCAAATTATGATGGGAAGTCCACTTTGTATGTGGTGAATGAATTCAGTGTCAGTTTTTATGGAAATTTTCCTGAACTGTAGCGATGATTCATAAAGATTCGATAAACTCGTATAATCAACACATGTTTTTGATTAAAACTTTAACACCCTGTATCTCGAAAACGGAACGTTTGCGACCCCATGTTTATGGGACTTTTTTTCCTTAACCTCACTTAAAGAATCTCCCCTTTTCGTTTGTACGTTCAATTTAGGAACACCCTGTATAGGCTAATCTTGCAGGTGTAAAAAAAATTCAAATACTAATATTTGCTCGCCGAATCAAGGTTCGGTACTCTTCAATTTCATTTTGAATTTTAGTAGGTTGACTGATTTGTAAAAACAAATTATCAACACTACATCCTTAGACTCAATGTCGATTGAAGTGAAATCGATCCTTTCAGTTTTCTGGCATCAGGGAGCACATTAAAATTTATAGATCTCGTGAAAATTATGATGCATTCAAATGATGAGGTATATGCACGAGGGAATCCTACATTTCTCGGAGATGTTATAACTTCTAAACTTACTACTTTCGATTTTCCCTGATGAAAACTTTTGCGCGAATGAATTTTTAATGTTTTAAGTGCTGTTTCCGTTTTATTTTCAGTTTCCACATTTTACCCCTTAAAATGTACGTATGCATCTTTTTTATTACGTCCATTTACGTAATCATCTGCAATTTAGGAAAGTGAAATCCACTAGAGATGTTCATGGACTGTAGGTATATATATTATAACGCGCTATGTCGTAGTTTAAATGAGATTCGCAGCTGAAAACGTACAATTTTCAAGAGATGTTTAGCAGAGGAATATTATGCTGTATGCTGTAGGTATACCATATACATTCTTATCTCAAATCATAACGACTCGACTTGTTTTTAGATATTGCTTCAAGGCAACGAAACTGGTCGATACGAAAATATAAAAGTTTTATTTTCGAGAATGATAAATGTCAAAATTTCATTTTTATTATTGATATTATACAATCAACGAATATATTTTCAAAGTAAGGACTGCATTTCAATATTATATGTTATACAAAATATTTTTTCATAATGTGACACCAATATAGTACGATACTGAAAATTCGATTCTTTGCCAATCGAATGTTATCCTGATTTATTTCTTTCATATCATAGTAATTTTCATCTCATGCCAGACCGTAAATAAGTAACCTCCCGAATCAACAAGAACGGGATTTTCAAAGTAGGTTCTGGAATTTAATTCAGACATGAATATGAGATATGAATGAGACCAAAGGTCCCAATTTGAATTTGAATTATCTTTTTTTCATTGCGAGGTAGTCTACCAAAACATGATCAATGTTTTTCTGATTAACTGAAAAAATCACTCAACTTCGACTGACTCGATCAAGAGGAACACAAGTCCTATTTTCACAGAGAGATCGAAATGTCAACAAATATCTCTGTTTTCATCGGTTTGTAATTCAGTTGAAAACAAACTGTACCTACAGAAATCATGAATGAAATTCTTTTCGCGGATTCTTCTAGAAATTACTTCATTCAACCGAATATTCAATTTCTGAATAGAAAAATCCCAAAATAAACTGTTGCGAATAAGTTCCAGCATTGAATCTCATACACTCTTGATTTTATAGATGTTCCAAATTTCACACATGTATATATATTTTTGCAGTTAATTTCAAACATTTTGTGATATGTTCTATTCGACGGATCGTAACTGAATTTTGTGTAGCTCCTGAGCAGTTTAATGGTAACTCTAGGGATTTCCAATTTTGAAATTATTTGAAGAATGAAATCTCGAATCGTTTATAACTCGGAAACTATTCGACTGATTTGACCTAATCAACAACTCAACCTATTTTAATTCCACAACACACCCAACCAAGTGGTTCAATGAAAGCCCTAAATTCTGAACGAACAGAGTTGCCACACTTTTTACTTATGTACAGGAGTGCAAAAACAATAATATTGTATTAATTTCAACTAAGAAACAAATTTTACTCAATTCGATTTTGAAAAGGATAAAAAAAGTAGATCTTTTTCTTGAACAAATCTCATCCGAACCTTTTGATTCAGTAAACTGAATTCAGGATTTTTGAGCACTCGTTTAACTTAAATGGTTACTATATTTTGCCCAAATGTTTGTTATTTTCGAATTTTGAGCCGAAAATGGTTTTAAACGACAGGGATCGTTTCCATAATGACGAATCCGTAGTCAAATTCAATTCTGTTTGTGGGGCCGTCCGTCCGTTAGCACGATAACTTTCGGAGGGATTGTCCTAGACTTGTTCCATACCATCGAAACCCATCAAAATTTAATGTTGCGGCCACATGCAAGATGCTCATAATGAGTCTCATGCAAAGTTTTGTGCCCATAGTGTGAACAGAACCATAAAAAATTTAATTGGAATATTGAAAGAAAAGAAACTTCATATTCCCATGAAAAGGTATCCGATTCGATTGAAATTTATATTATAGATGAAGATTGATACACTGAATTTTCATGCAAAATGTTGTAGCCATAGTGTCAACAGAACCGTAGATAATTCTATTGGAATATAGAAAAAAAGAATCTTGCTTTTTCCATAAAAGGATATCCGATTCGAGTGGAATTTTTTTGTGAATGAAGACTGATATACTGAATAGTCATGCAAAATTTTTAGCCATAGTGTTAACAGAACCATATAATATTCAGCTGGAATATTGAAAAGGAGAATCATCTTTATATTCCATAATAGGATTACCGATTCAAGAGAAATTTATGTGGTGAATCAAGATTGATATACTGAATGTTCGTACAAGATTCAAGAAGATCGCATCATCAAACCATATAATTTATTTTTTCAATTATTTGTTTTCTACATATTACATTTTTTTAATATTTTTCAGAGTTTCATTCCGATTATGGTGAGATTCTATATTTATATATTTGGATTCATTCTCAAGTCCCATATAAAAATTTCAATTTGGAAAACTGATATGGTTATGTAGGTAGACGTCCATCCATATAATACAGGGTGTCCAGAAAGGGTATCGGGTATTTGTAAGTTCAATAAAACAAAAAATATTTGTGAACAATGAAGAAATTTATTGTTTATTATTAACATATGAATTGGAGAATTATTTGAAAAAGATAATGTTATCCAAATGATGACCGTTGCGTTGCTGGCACTCTTCTAAACGAACGAACGAAGATTGGCGATAACACGTTGACACATAGCTAGGTATATTGATATTGCTGCCATTTCTGACCTGATTTTTTGCTTCATCTGGTTTCGATTCGTCGGATTGTTTTGATAAAACTCACTTTTAAGGTATCCCTATGCAAATAGTCAAACGGCCTAAGGTAGGGGGTTTCTGGGAGGCCAGTTGATGTTACCCCTTCGCGAAATGACTTGTTGAATCGCTGCAGCATCTCGTTCGGAAATCCGTCGATTAGCATAGTCCGCATCCTTCAATTCTTGAATCAATTGAATTAATAGGTTTTTAGATGTAAGTCTTTCTCTACAATCGAAAGTAAAGATGATTTTTAGATGTTCAACGCTTGGCTTCGCTTTCGGATGGATGAAGACGGATTTTGACGAACCGACGCCTCAACTTCTTCAATTGTTTCTTCATCGCGAAGTAAACGAGGACAACCAGAGCTTTGAAGTTTAATTGTCGCACCTGTATTCTCGAACATCCTGATCCATTTCCTAATGCTATCGTCATTTGTCGCGTGGCGTGTAGATATTCCGCACGATAGAGACGTTGAGCAGTCACTATTGAACCACCATTACGATAATACGCTCATACGCAAAATGCGGGATGCGTTCCGAGTATTGTTCTATCGTGACTAAAACTCCACAAAATGGCGGACGCCACGAACCCCTTCTCGCTCCTTCTATAGCCTATTCGTTTTGAGATATATCTTGCTCCTGAGTAACTCAAAAGCTCGAGATACGGCTTGCCATTGGCTGCGCACAAGTACTGGAACAGCTCAGGAGCACGAACTCCACAAAACGAATACCGTATTAGACGTCCCGTTCTGAATATGGCGCGAAAACAAATACCCGATACCCTTTCTGGACACCCTGTATTTATATGTATGTATGAATGTACACTGCATTACACGTTTTCGTAATTACTTAATATTTAAATTGAGTTTATCCACTAATTGTGTGGAAAGTGTTGGCTCCGACATTGATGGACAGGCGGGTGATGCATAATAAAAAATGTGGTAATTTTGGTGCGAGATACTCGAGAATAATTATTATGAAATTGGAGTGAAGCTTGCTGGAGTACTGACCAATTATAATTTTGGAGTGATTTCATATCTGCGCGGAATCCACTATATTCTAACTGATCTGTTTTGTAGTTACATTGGATAATGTAGGAACTTTGTATAGTCGAATAAAATATTATCTTCTAGACATATTTGCCTCTTGCATTTTACTTAGCCTAAATTGTGTTGTAACACTCCTAACATGCGTACTTATGAAAACTTTGATAATTTATATAGATGTTCGTACTTTTGTATCAAATCTAACGTAGGAAGTTTTCTGCTGCGAATTCATTCTTTCCAGGTATACATTCTTTAGGCAATGACTGTTGGTGAAAAAAAATTGTTTCGTCAATTCTGCAGTTATACTCAAAACACTTGTTCTCCTTTGGCTAAAATATAAAAAAGCACTAAAACATATATTTCATAAAATGCCGAATCAAAGATTCTTCGATACTCTATCAACTACTAAACTGAAGAATTCACAGCACAATTATTTTAGTAGAATTATTCTGTGTTGTGTTTTTGACGAAGACATCCTATATATGATATTCTTCAGTATCGAACATATAAACAGATGCAAGAAAAATATTGAAAAACATAAGAGAACCTATTTACGAAGGTGTTGTTCAGATCTAATATAATTTATTCAAAGGTATATTGTCTCCTTTATAAATGTGTCATACTTGTCATACCTATATGTCACATGAACTGTCTTTGAAATTACATACTCGGAAAAATGAAAAGTGAATTGAAACGTTCCTTGCAGATCGAACCAAAGAACCCAAAAACTTTCTGTTGAATTCGCACACCTTTGAGTTTTTGGAATTCAACAAAAATATTTAGGAATAACTGCTATCGATTTCAATGAATTTATTTTCATTCATAAAAAAATCACAAATATATCTTCCTTGTAGTCAGCTTTGCTATTTCGTCCGCCGAGAAATTCCTCTTGAATATTTCAGGAATTCTTGGTCGAGATAAGAAAATCTGAACTCCCAGAATCCGCTTATACCGAAGGTCAACACCCTTCCAAAATAACAAGAGTCCTAATTGGGCCGAAATGATCTGCTCATGAGCTCCGTTGCAAAAAACGTGCGTCAATCAATCTTTCCTCGCATCTCATTCTTTATCTGATTGCGAGTCTTTATTTCTGTCAGAAATTTGAACATACAGTGTGGTCAATGATTGTGAAGATGAATGTTTCATATAAATTGACACAATTTTGACTTTTACAGTTCATGAAAAATTTCAGTCCATTATTTCATTAATTTTGTGAAAAATTATGTTTTTCGAGTACAACTGCTTCAAATGAATTTGAACAAATATTTGTGATATTTCGCATTGAATTTCCAGATATTTCGATCACAGTAATAGTCCGTAGTCAATGATCAATTCATATTATTGCATGACATTTCGAAAATGAGAATTTTCCTTTTGACCTCTTATAAATTGGAAGGAATGAAATTCATTAAATATGTCCAGTATACAAAAAATCATAGGTACATTCATATTCAATACGAATTTCTAAATTTTTGGATAGAAAGCCCACTTCATGAGAGATGATAACTTTTTGTGGCTCAGTTCATATGACAAGTCAATAGTAAAATGAATGTATAGTCCGTTCACGAAAGGTTGAGAGCATAGTAGGCGTTTCTTTATTATCTGAAGTTGGCGGTATTTGCTGACATAACGTAAAATAATGTCAACGTTGCCGAATGTACCCGGCCTCGTCCGACGAGCTTGCGAGTTATCAGACAACTCTATGCAACATTGACAACATTGCGTATTAATCTGACATGAAAATAAAGAACATAACCTAAAATTTTAATATACACAGTGGAATATGCCAAATTTCCATGGCCAACCGACGGCTCAACCTTTCGTGAATGGACAATACAGGGTGTTCTGATTTGTTCCGACAAACTAAAATGGGTGATAGATCACATCTTTTCAAGGAAAACAGTTCCTATGAACATGGATCCGGAAATGCTTCGTTTCCGAGATACAGGGTGTTAAAATAATTCACGTTTTCTTTAATTCCTTTCGGCTGATAAATAATTGCATGAATATTCAGAACACTTAAAAACAACAATGACATAGCATACCACTTTGACTTATTAGTGGGCAATAGAAAATCCGCTTGCATTTTGCCTTAGAAATTTTCAAAATGAATTTAAATTAAATATTGAATAGGAATAATTTTTTGGAGAAGTTTTGGGATCCTTTGGCTTTGAGTGCATTTTTCTCTGAAACGATTACTCCTAGCGACTTCAATGAGGTATACCTTTCTTATTTAAAAAGGATGGGAGAATCGATTTTTTGAATCCAAAACGGTGTACAGGGTATAGCACGAAGAAGTTGCAACGGTTTACATGGGTTGAAATGGTTGCCGGTGGTGCCCTCTAGAAAATACAACTGAATCGACCACAGATATGAATTTATCGTCCCAAAAAACCCCTGTATACGAAATATCATGAATGATTTCAAAGCAGTCAAAATATAACAAAGAAAACGCGAATTATTTTTTCAACTTTAACACCTGTATCTCGGAAACGAAGCATTTCCGGACCCATATTTATAGAAACTTTTTTGCTTAAAATGTTGTGATCTATCACCAGTTCAGTTTGTCGGAAACAAATCACCCCCTGTATGTATGATTCAACAGATATAGAAAGTGGGTGACTACTCACAATTAATATTCTATTAAAAAAATTGATTTACGCACATTGATCACGAAAATTTTTACAGTATTTAAAAATGTTTAATTTCGCTCCCAAAACCTATAAGTTAGAGATTGATTTGTAGGAATTCATTTCTTCTTGGATCAAAGGAAATGAATAACGATCATAATATGTCTACTACGATTGGTAGATTCAATGGAGATGACTCTGAAGATTGAAATTTTTGATTTTGAAAAAGCTACTCGTTTTTCATAAATGTGAACGGTATCTATTCACTGATAGTCACTTTTATTGATATTTATTATAATCAAATGTTTATCCTATCCTATATCTAATTGTGAACGGGAAATTCTTGATAATGAATCATTAGTTGAAAGATTATTTGGGCTGTTGCCATTATCTCGGATTGTTCTATCCAACGTTTTGGCAAGCATTCGGAAGCCGTCTTCAGGGTAATCGCAAAATTGAACCTAAAATCAGCAAAATTAATGCGACTAGCTTCTGACATTAGCTGTCAGAAAATGGAATCTTTAAAAATTCTGTGTAAGAGGCCACTGAGATTATTTCTCAACTAAGATAAATTTTGTCTGAGATATTGAGGAACGAAAATTTTTAATGCTCATATTTTATGAACACCGTTTACGATTTGGCATTTGGCATTTGAGAACCGAACTCACCCTGAATATTTCAAGTCTCTAGGACAACCCCTTCAAAAGTTATCGTGGTAACAGCCGTAAGAACGGCCCCACGCACAGAATCGTATTTGAACACGAATTCGTCATCAGGGAGTCGAGATGTATTGTGTAAGACCATTTTCTGATCAAAATTCAGACATTTCGGCAAAACGATATAGCACATGTTTAAGTAGAACAAGCGCTAAAAAATAAAAGGAAGGATCAGCTTGCCTACCGATTCTCAAAAATAAATGCGACACACTGTATCCATACAAGTATACTTCGCCATATATGGAGAACCAGAAGAAACGGTACCTGACACTTGATTAAGTATGCATATTAGAGAACTTTGTCGCTCTTCTCAAAATTAACGATGTTTCTTTCTTTCAGGCTGCGCGACCGTAAAACGAACAAATTTATTTAAATCTTGATCATCAATTCGGTATTTCGGATATAATCGGATTTTGGGACTGGATCGGATCCAGGGATTTATGAAACGGTTCCGTGGAGGGATTAGGATTCATTTTCGGAGAAAAAGGGAAGTTCTGGAATATTGAGAGATTTGGGGTAGAGATTCGAGAAAAAATTCATGAGGAATGAGGCGGTTTTGTCTTATGGAAATTCGATGAATTGGTTTTTCCTAGGAAGAAGATCAGTATTCGAAGTATACAGTGTGTTTTATGGAAAAATTACCGCTCTGATATGAGTAGGCTGATTCTGTTGATTAACTATTGAAATATCAATTCACTACGCGGAATTTCGAAAGAGAATATTATCATAAAGATAAATACGATCCGCAGAACAATAGATCTTCATCATAATTTTCTGTTCATAATGACACAAAATGGAGTAATTCCTCTTATTCTGAAGAGAAAGAGAGTACTCGGACAATGCAATGAAGGAGAAAATTCATGATGATTGTGTAGGATGAACGAAATTGATTTTTGGGAATGGTTACTATTACGGGAACATTTTAAAATATTCAACGACATTAAAACTGTATATTTATTTAAAAGACGATTACAATGTACGTTACTCACCATTTGTTGCTGCGACGGTATCTTACTGAATAATGACTATTTTATCGTTGAGTTGACTGTCTACCTGCCTCCATGCCTCATGGACCTGCGCGTTAAGGGTTTCTAATCTCAACCCTTACCTGATGTAAGTATTGTGAATTTTGAGGTCCATGAATCATGGTTACAATTTGCAGATAGCTTTCTCGTGAGTCATGAGATGACAAACCAGATTCAAATACCTAGAATTTCGTTGTCACCACAGATTAAATAAAAATACCGACTCAATACTCAGGCGAATGATTTCAGCGAATATAATATCAAAAAATATATAAGTGCAAAATTGAAAAAATAAAATATCAGTTATTCAATCAACTAGTTTATTTGTGATAGCTATTAATGGTCAAGAGATTTTAAGGCACTACCAACCACCTTAGGACAACACACTTAATCGTTAACAACGAAGTGAAAAGCGGTCGTCACCAACTAGAAAATTTCTTACTAGTCCGAATTCTAGATCAACCTGTCGATTAAAAGTCGAACGCTCTGTCCTTTCAGCAAACGATGCTACTTCTTTAATGAATACTGCATTCTGACTAAGCCTCCGTGAATATATTTTTGATAGAAATTTGGATCCATTCACCCTTCGGATCTATTACATGCATAAAAATGCAAAAATATAGCAATTCACCTGACATTACTACAATATGATTCATTTTGGTCAGTATGATCTGAAAAATTCCGAAAAACCTTCAATTTCAAATTGTAATGTAGAAGAGAATAAACAGAATAATAATTTTAATTCATCGTAAAGTACATAGTACATTGAGTTCGCAATTTCACCTAGAGTGCCTTTGTTCAATACCTAAATGTATTCCAAGAAGTAAAGCGAAGTCAGAATGTGCGTTTCTTTATCGTTTTGTAAGAAAGCTTGAGGATCAACGAAAGAGAGGAAGTTGCATTTAACTGATATCCATGAAACTTGCAGAACCAGTTCCCGACTTAAATCGCAATATTCGGTGGAAGATGACCAGGATAGGACCTCGAAGTTTGAAAGGACATTGTCCCCAAATATCATTCATATTAATGTGAAAATCCGAAATAAAAAGGACCGAAGCTTTCATTTAGTTTAACGATGATGTGTTATGTCGCTATTGTTGATTTATTGACATATTGATGAAAGCAAACTGAGTATACAGGGTGTCCCGAAAACAATGGATAAGCCTGCAACTATAGATAGACCCTGTCGAGGTCTAACTTATTTCAAATTTTTACCTTAATGAAATTCTACGGTTTCCGAGATATTCATGGTTTACGTATTTTTAGAAAATTTTCAAGTGCGATTAGTTTTTCTAGCGCCATTTATACAAATGCAGATGTATTTCGATATGGTTTTTTTAATTTCACATGAGATGGTTCAGCTATCGGAAACAAAGAATTAAATTCATCAAACTAGTGTAAAAAGTTTAAAACTCGTGATTTACAAAGAAAAATTGGAAACTAAATGAAATTTCCTTCAAGTTTGATGAGCTACAGTGTAAAAAAAATGTAGGACGCCCCTGGTACACCATCATCTTAAAAACTTGCTCAGTTATTGCAGATTCCAAAAGGTATCATAAGCCTAGACATTCTGTAGTTTTTCATTCTAGTAACTACTTGATTACCAAATAGTCGAAAATTTTCGAAAAACTGTTTTTGTTGTAATCGTTCTTCTGAGTCCATGTGTTAAAGTCCGGAGGCCATTTTTGTTCGAATCTAGTGGAAAATTAGGAAAATTATTTTATTTTGAAAAAAAGCAGTAGCGTATCGTTTTTTCTGGTTGAATAGAAAAATGGCATTATTTGCATTCGAAAACCTTACCGGACCTAATTGTATTTGACATAATTTCTTATTTTCTTACATTCTGTACAGTGTTAAAAGGAAATTATCAACTTAGACAATACCCTGTGTTGCTACAATAGATGTGTGTGGAATATTCATTACAAATAAAATAAAACGAATTATTACCAAATTACTATTCGATGGAAAAAATGAAACGAATTAGTGCCAATTACTTATTCATTGGAAATGAATAAAGAATTCGAAATCAAACAATGAGTTCAGTCATTAATAGCTTAAATTTATTAAAAAAATGAAACCCTGCTTGCATAGAACAATAACACTTTCGTGGACACTCATTCACAGTCAGTAAACAATTAATTATTACAATATCCAAATCATAAAGCTAGTCAATTCAAATTTAACAGTAAAAAATTTTGAAAAAGTACCAGTCGAACACTAGAACAATAACAACACTTTTATGAAAATTCGTTCACTGTCTTTTCAAAACTATTGTGATTAGAAGTTAAATAAAATTAAAATTAGCTATAGTCCGTTCACGAAAGGTTGAGCACATAGTAGGCGTTTTTTTATTTATCTGAAGTTGGCAGTATTTGCTGTCATAACGTAAAATAAAGTCAACGTTGCCGAATGTAACCGGCTTCGTTCAACGAGATTGCGAGTTATCAGACAACTCTATATGCAATATTGACACATTGCGTATCAATCTGACAAGAACATAACCTAAATTTTAATATACACAGTGGAATATGCCAAATTTCCATGGCCAACCGACGGCTCAACCTTTCGTGAACGGACTATAGGTTACTGACTGTGAACGAGTCTCCACAAAAGTGTTATTATTATTATGGATAAATTTATGCTATGAATGACTGAACTCATTATTTCATTTCAAATTCTTATCAATAAGTAATTTGTACTTATTCGTTTTATTTTTTCCATGGAGTAGTAATTTGGTAAAAATCCGTTTTATTATATTTGTGATGACTATTCCACATACCTCTATCGTAGCAACACAGGGTATTTTTTAAGTTGATACTTTCCTTTTAACACTGTACAGAATGTAAGAAAATAAGAAATTATGTCAAATACAATTAGGTCCGGTGAGGTTTTCGAATGAATGCAAATAATGCCATATTTCTATTCAACCAGAGAAACGATACGCTACTGCTTTTTTCAAAATAAAAATTATTTTCGTAATTTTCCACTAGATTCCAACAAAAATGGCCTCCGGACTTTAACACATGAGCTCAGAATAACGATTAAAAAAAAAACAGTTTTTCGAAAATTTTCGACTATTTGGTAATCAGTAGTTACGAGAATGAAAAACTACAGAATGCCTAGGCTTATGATACCTTTTTGGAATCTGCAATAACTGAGCAAGTTTTTAAGATGATGTGTACCAGGGGCGTCCTATAATTTTTTACACTGTAGCTCATCAAACTTGAAGGAAATTTCATTTAGTTTTCAATTTTCTTTGTAAATCAAGAGTTTTTAACTTTTTACACTAGTTTGATGAATTTAATTCTTCGTTTCCGATAGCTGAACCATCTCATGTGAAATTAAAAAAAAACCATATCGAAATACATCTTCATTTGTATAAATGGCATCAGAAAAACTAATCGCACTTGGAAATTTTCTAAAAATACGAAAACCATGAATATCTCGGAAACCGTGGAATTTTCATTATGGTTAAAAATTTGAAATAAGTTAGACCTCGACAGGGTCTATCCGTAGTTGCAGGCTTATTAATTGTTTTCGGGACACCCTGTATATTCAACTTAAAAAACATTTAAATTCAAACGGATAACAGTTTTTCTCAAAACTGGTCAATATTTTATGTTGTAACTAACAACATAAAAATATTGACCAGTTTCGAAAAAACTGGGAGTTATATCCAAACCTACAATATCGTCAAAAATACTAATAGAGTTTTTTCATTAGAAATGTACAGTGAATTCTGGATAGTTTAATATTCATCTAAACTTAGTCACCTTATAGAGCTCTGTTAGTTTCTCATCAATAATTTGGTACACATTCTGTTCGAATACGAAAAAAAAATGAAGGAAAGCCCTGAGTAGGAGTTTTCGAGCTCTGGTTCTTTGGTGGAGCAATAAGACTATTACCTCAAAATTTTATATCTGATTTGAGAATTCACTCCTATCGGATATTCTGTTATGAAAATATAAAGACTTTTCTTTCAATATTCGAATTGAATTTTTTATGGTTCTGTGAACATTATGGACACAAAATTATGCATGAAAATTTCAGTATCATACTTTATTCACAGAAAGATTTCTCTCGGATCGGATATCTTGTTATGAAAATATGAAGATTTTTTTTTCAATATTCCAGTTCAATTTTCTATGGTTCTGTTCAAACTATGGCCACAAAATCTAAATGGACGAATATTCAGAATATCGACCTCCATTCACAAAAAAAATTCACAAGGATCGGATATCTTTTCAAGAAAAATAAAGTTTCCTTCTTCAATATTCCATATGAATTTTCTATGGTTCTGTTCACACTATGACCACAAAATTGCATGAGGCTTGTAAGTAGCATCTTCCATTTGGCCGTAACATCTTATTTCGATTGTTTTCGCATTTTCTGAGATATTGAGGAACTGTACAATGTGACTGGTTAACGAATTAACCGAGCCATTTGGGACCCGAACTCATCCTGAACATTTCAAGTCTCTAGAACAATCTCTTCGAAAGTTATTGTGCTACAGGATGACCGGACGCCCCCACGGACAGAATTGAATTAGACCACGAATTCGTCATCAGAGAGTCTAAGCCTATTGTTTGAGACCATTTTCGGCTCAAAATTATAAAATTACAGACATTGAGGCAAACGATATAGCACTCCTTAAAACTTTATTGGTTTTCACTTCCAGTCTTCGAAACAGAAATAATAAAACAATTTTTAATTAAGATGAGGCGCTCCTGCGAGAATCTTTGCACTTATTTGTCAGGATCGAATTGGTCTTGAAAAAATTGTTACCTAACTGTAAAACTGAAAAAAAAAAAAAATAATTGAAAGGATAATGGAACGTTTCGGTGTCTATATAAGAGACCTTCTTCAGACAAACTCGTTAAATCTTCAGAATTCTCGCAGGAGCACTTCATCTTAATTAAAATTTTTTTAATTATTTCTGTTTCAGAGACTGGGAGTGAAAACCTATAAAGTTTTTCATAAATGCAGAATCCTCCTAGAATATATTTCAATCGATATCTGATATAGCACTCGTTTGAATAGAACGAGCGCTCAAAAAGTTTCAATATTTGATTTGAGATCGATGGCAATGTCGTAGTAGGCTCAGATTTCAAATTTACTGTATATTGAAATTAAAGACTTTTCAAATCATTCATCTATCTAATGAAAAAAATTCTTCTGTTACAGTAAAGACAACAAGATCTTCTTAAGATGGCGAGTAATGAAACGAGAAGCAGATATAGCAGACACCTACATTGTCATCAGAAGGCTCAAAACACAATCCAACACGCCTGAGGCACCATTTTACGAAAAAACACTGCCGTATTTCAGGAGGAGCGTCGACATAGAAATAGATAAGAATTTAAAACAGCATCTCAATCAGTCTTGTAACATTCAGGTATGCATCTTAGGATCTACCAGTCAGCAGACCATAAGGTCCTTCTACTCTAGTCAGTGCAGGGATATGTGCAATCTAACCATCGAAGGAATAGCTACAAGACCTGGAAATGTGATATTGTTAACATTTTTTATGTCTATATTTATTCATGTGTATAATTTGTTATAATGGAGATTTTATAATTACTGTGAGTTTCAATTCCAACCCCTTTTTAAATTTCAAAATTCTGATGATAGGTTTTGGAGCCAATAAGTGTTATAGATTCAGTGTTCGGAACTCATTAACGGTAGAACAATGAGGAGATTTATTAACGAATTGCATTTAAAGCAAATAATAAGTTGAAAATAATAAAAAATAACGGAAACCGAACTTCGTTGTGAATGAAAAGTACAATTTTCAAGAACACGAATGACTGATTATTTTGAATATAACTAGGGACTGTCACTCTACAGGGTGGCACATGATGGTTGGTACCCTAGACATTCATGAAGAACGAGAAGTACGTAGGTACTGAAATGTTGGTTTTTTGGTAAAAATAACTGCTCCGTCAACATGAGTAAACCATTTCTAGAAATACGGTATTGAGAATTTGAATTCCAATAAAAGACGCCATATATATTAATGGATTTTTAGATCAATTGGGACCACCTCAATGATTCTTGTTACACTTATACAGCAAACTGGAGATATGAGAACGTACCCAACTAGGGAACTTGAGGTCATTACGGATCTCACACCTCTACATCTAGTGATCAATAGGGTAGTCCATGAGGCTATCCTCAGAATATCTAAGAAGGTACAGGTAATGAGAGAATAAAGAATCAAAAAGTCCGGTCCCCTCTGAACAATTACATCTCATCTCTGGAAACCTTTCTTGTGATGTAATGATCAAGAAAGTACTGAGCAAAACTTCAGGACATTGCCAAGTAAAAGAGGGAAATGGGAACAGGAATACACCGACTATAACCTCGAATAAAATACGAAAAAAGGGTATAAAGATGGTTCCAAAACCTCTACAGGAGTGGCGCTAGCATATATGGCCAAGTGCCAAGTGTGCACTGTCGCTAGGCTCCTGTAAGAGCGTCTTTCAAGCGAAAATCTTAGCTATTGATAGATGTCTAGATATTAATCTAGAAAGCAACTATCAGAAGTGCGATATAGTCATACACTCAGATAGTCAAGCTGCTATTAAAGCACTGAGCTCCTACGTCATCGACTCAAAGATGATCTGGGAGTGTCTGAACAAACTATGAGGTAGGCAAAAAAAATAAGGGCTTTTTAATCTGGGTTTCCGGTCTTTAGGGAATCAAAAGAAACGAGGAGGCCAATACACTTGCCAAAGAGGGCGCACGAATGTCACTCATTGGCCCAGAATCCTTCTGTGGTAAGTATAGGTAAATGTACCTATAAGATGGAGTTTCTGTAGAAGGAGAAGTCGAGAAGGAAAAACTCTGGCGGAATCTCCCAGGGATGGATCATTCCACTAAGTTTCTTTGGAACTTTGGAAACAGCAAAAGCCAAAAGATTTTTGGACATTTTCACTCAACAAAATGTCATGGTTTTCTCAACGAAAGTAAGTTTTCATACCAACATAAGTATTTTAGTTCATTTTGCATTTGATATCTGTCCACTGGACTGGATACCTTTAAATATTTCCAATTCTCGGCCTTTATTCTTGCTCATGTGAAACAGGTAATAACAAGTTTACAGCAGAAAATTGAGTTCACATATTAGTTGATTGTGATGTTATGTTGGTGTGTCATTGCAGGCGTCCGTTCCAAAGGATCTAGTCAATTGTTCTCAAGAATTGGGCATCGCGTAAACCTTATTATTATTTTGCTGGAAATGGAAGATCTGTATTTGGACGTTATGTGGTTTCAAATGAATAATGCACAAGCCACATACCACATCCAACAATTAATTTATTGAAGAGTGGGTTTGATGAGCATATCATCTCAAGAAATTTGTCAATCGATTGGCCGCTTCTTTCATGCGATTTAACGCAGCTTGAAAAATTTCCTTAGAGCTACGTTAAGTCATTGGTTCATGCAAGGCTTGCCCAACTTCAAGAGGTCCAAGATCGACTTTATACTGGCGGAATCCTTTGCAATAGACCATTTATAAAATTTGTTGAAATGGTACATTAATAGTTATTTGATCAATTAGGTTATTAAAGACAGCGACTAATGGTCAAGATATTTTTAATAGTTCGAGACCATTAGTCGCTCGATTAATAACCGAGTTTGTATATGGATTTTTGATTGAAAAACATTTTCGTTTTGCACAAGACATACATTTGTCATAGTGAAATTTCTATGTAACTATGTTCCAATAGAGTTTTGACATTTCTCGTAGTGCTTCTGAATACTTTGTGAACGGTTGCCATGAGAATTGCACATTAAAATGGCTAAAAAATTGAGTATTAAAATGGGTCATTAATGCTCAATTTCGTACACATTAGAATCACCGCGATCGACCAAGTGGCAAACCTTGGTTTATGCCAATAAGCTAATGACATTGGAAGAGTTCAAAACGGCCGTTTCGGCCGGAATGTGTAGCCGAGTTGTCGAAAATTGGTTCCAACGAAGCAACCGCTGTAAATGTGCTAACGGAGGCCATATAAACGAATTTGAGTTTTTCATTGTCGTTCTGATTGCATTTCAAGCCAGTAGCAGATAATAAGGTTTCTCAATTATCTCAAGATGTTTTCGTAACTTTTATTCAAAGAAAACGTCAAATTCTTATTGGAAAATTTCAATGTCAAAGTTTCGATATAATATTTGTTGTTTCAAATCCATCTAGTCATAAAAATAGAGAGCAAATTGTGGTCGAGAAGCACATATTCTTTTTCTTACTACGACTTATCACGGTTTTTCTACGTTACAATAATAGATTTCATTTTAAGTCATCGAGTGTACCCCAACACATCGCATCGGCTTTTTATGTGCACGGTGGTTCATGTAGCCGATCCACATACCTTATCTACAGATATCAAAGTTTATCCAGAGGTAATATAACCATGCAACTGTGAGAATCTGAAATATCATAACATCATTTTCAGCTACAATTAGTAGCAAAATGAACGTATTCACAACATAATTAGAGAAACTAATATTGAATATGTCGCTCAACATATCTGTTATTACAAGCTCTTACACCACCGTTACTTTTGATGATACTCATATAATGCCCTTCTGTATTTCCCAGCATGACATCGTCCACAAAAACAATTAAGATCGCAATCGGGGTTAATTTCTCTTAAGTTAATTAGTTTCACTACTAGACGAGTAAGTTTTGCCCCAGTCGAAATTGCGAGTGTTCGTGAGGTTCACATCAACTCGAAAGAATAGAAACAAGAAGACGTTCAAACAATAATGTGAACTATGAAGTTGCACGTTATTGTTTATAGAATTCCCAATTCAATTACGTTAATTGCGTACTGGAAAATGATGCGAGATTTATCGGTGTACATCCTTGAAATTGGATCATTTTCCAAATTAACTCCCGCGGTGTAGTTGCATGGGTATATTGCAGTAATGAAAATTTTCATTGCCGTGCAGGTAAGGGGTTTTCCAATAAAAAGTGTTATCATGAATAGCCGGCTATTTCGGTAGATGTCACGTTTGAAGCTGTCATTTTTTGACATTTGATGAGTAGACACAATGACATTAATAAAAATGAAACGGTACACGCTTCAAGAACGCATTGAAACTATTGAAATTCACTATAAAAATGTTGAAAATTTGGCAGAGATGGTTTGTAAAACTCGAACATTTTTGGGTCGGTTGAGGTACCTTTTCAGACCGCAATATAGAACTTGGTGGAAAATTCGAGCTTTTGGGACAATGATGTGAAGAATGGAATTCGTGCACGTCGATCAAGAACAGCCAAGAATATTGTTGCTTTAGCCGAGTGTGTTGAAGAAAACCCAGGTTTGTCCATTCCTCGTCGTTCTTTGGTATTAGGCATTCCACAAACGTCATTACACCGTATTTTGATCTGGACAACGTTTACTTTCAACAAGAGGTGATCACAATTGGCCACCGAGATGATTTAACACCTTGCAACTTCTTCCTTTGGGGCCACGTGAAGAGAAGGTCTACGCCAATAGCCCAGCGTCGATTCAAGACCTCGAAGATGGAATTCGTGAGGCTATCGAGGACATAGGGTAGCCACTTTGCGATTTGGTTATGGAAAATTTCATTAAAAGGATATGGTTCTATAACCGTGATCGTGGTGGTCATTTGCCTGATCTTATTTTCCATTATTAACGGCATAGCTGCTTTTTTATAATTAAACTAGCTTCGCAATGTACGACATCATATTAGAAACCTCAAAAATAACAGTACCTCTCCACTATTTAATGGATGTTATTATACATATAACCTTCCTCTTGAATCACTCTATCTATTTAAAAAAAACGCATCAAAATCCGTTGCGTAGTTTCAAAGATTTAAGCATATAAAGGGACATAGGGACAGAGAAAGCGACTTTGTTTTATACTATGTAGTGATAAACATCCGATCATCTATATTGAAAAATGGCATTTTTCTTTGAATATCAAAATAACACCTCTTACTGGAAAACCCTTTATCTCACTATAGGAATATGAAGACTCGTCATGTATTGTGGTATGAATTCAGAATCAATTTAGGCAGAAAAATTGAATTGATGTGGAGTGTGCAGAGGGCGTTAATATTCTTTCACGATTGGAACAATGAGGCTTCTAAAGTATACATTGTTTTATTCGCTGAATTCTCATTGAAATTGACGAAATGGGTATTTCTATAAATATTATTTTCTGACTTTTTTCAAAATTCGTTGTTTGTCAAAACGATTTTCTGTATCAGTGATGAAGTGGCAGATAAGAGATGAATCAGTGATAGAAAAGTTTTCAGTACCAACATTCAACGAATTTTTTGTAATATCCAGTTATGATAACGTTGAAACCCATAAAAGCTGTTAGTTTTAATTATTAACTCAGCGTGTGATGAAAGAAGTATCTAGATGAACAAGTCAAAGGGCGCGAGTACATAATACAGGGTGTTACATGATAGTATGTCACAACTTAAGGGATGAATCTACCAATAATTTCAAGAAAAATAAGTCCATATGAACATGGGTCCGCAAAAGCATCGTTACGTTTTTTCTTCATGAATCCTACAGGTTTGAAATATTCAGTCCAAATTTGGAAGGCAAGCTATTTTGAACGGTCTACATCATTCCACGTCCTGAATCCTAACTAAAATCTACAAGGTGTTTTTTCCGGAGCCATGTCTCCTTTTCCTCTGATGAAACTTTTTTGCAGTACGCCACTGGTCAGTGTTAAATCAATTTTGATATCCTATTTCAATTTAGACACTTTTCTGACTCTTGTAATTTTTTCGTATCTCCAACCGTTTTCGAGAAAAAAATTATTGAACGATTTTTTATTATTCGCTAAATAAAAAAATATACAGGGTCTCTATAAATGATTATAACAACGCAGTGGCGTTGGACTATATTAAATATTTATGTTCTGATGCGAAATTTAATTTAAACAAACGATACTGTGAGTTTAGGCTTGTCATTCCGAAAGAATTTGAATAATGTGACTGAAATTATAAACTTGTAGATTTTGCATAAGAAACGACCAGATACTGAATTTCCAAAGCACCCTACTATGTTACAATCATTTATAAGGACCCCGCAGAAATACTCGATAGGTATGCCCAAAATTTGCTTTTATTTTTATAGCTCATCATCTGAGACTCAACTTCAGCTTATTCAATATCAACATACAATCGTTCAATAATTTTTCACTCGAAAACGGTTAGAGATGCGGAAAAATCACAAAAGTCGAAAAAGTTTTCAAATTGAATGAAAAAAATGATTTCACGCTGATCAGTGGCGTACCACAAAAATTGAGATGGATTGATGGAGACATGGCTCTAGAAAATAAAACATCCTGAAGATTTTAGATGAGATTCAGATCGTGAAATGACGGAGACTGTTGAAAATAACTCGAATTCCAAATTTGGACTGATTATTTCAAAAACTGCAGGAGTAATGAAGAAAAACCCAATATTTTTGGAAATTTCAACACCCTGTTGCTGCGTAACGAAGCTTTTACGGACCCATGTTCATTTAAACTTTTTTTCTTAAAATTACATATAGATTGACCTCTTCAAGTTGTGACATACTATTATGTAACACCCTGTAGGTATGCTGATTAAAAAATGATTAGAAAATTTGTCGATTATTTGTGGAAAACATGAAAACAAGGAACCTTTCATGAAAGAACGAGTGATTTTATGAGGTTTAAAAAATAACTGGAATAATCAGAAGGAAACTGCAGCAAATATATTTGTTTTGTCTAGTGTAACCAAAAAAGCTATTGAATATGGCTGTCCTACATCGAAAACAATATCATAACGCACAGAATGAAGTTTAAACCCGAGGGGGTACTCACTCTATGAAAAATGTACAGCGATTTCGGAAATCATGATGATTTCGGATGATTCCGAGTGATTTCGGATGATTGCGAATGATTTCGGATGATTGCGAGTGATTTCGGATGATTGCGAATGATTTCGGATGATTGCGAGTGATTTCGGGTGATTGCGAGTGATTTCGGATGATTGCGAGTGATTTCGGATGATTGCGAGTGATTTTTTGACTTCGAACGATTATACATTATAGCATCGAATGAAAAACCGTCAAACAGAGTTCAATTAATTCGAAAAGTATTGCTTCTTATAGAATATTGAACAAGTAATAAATAGGCTTGTTAATAATATACTTCTATTCCTTATTAATTACCCACAGTACCGCCCCCGTAAATACGCGACTTGACATTCTGCCATTTTGGAGATCCAGGTCCGGATTGACAAAAATTTCATATGTTTCGCATCCCGAAATAAACACGCTGTATTTTCGAGATACGCTTTGATGTTTTGAAACAGCGCAAAAAACTGAAGTAAACTATGTAATTTTCATTCTCGCGCATGTTCTTTGTCTAATATCTTTTTAAATAATACACTTCTCAGTTTATGCATGTTGACAATAAAAAATAGTTGATTTTCTACTTTGTGTGTTCATAACTTACTAACTAACCGGAATATTTTAATGATTTGCTAATCATATTCAAGTATTTCTACACCAGCGGCCTGAGTTTCAATAACTGAAAAAATCCAGGTCCGGATAAACAAAAATAGGTAATGCATGAGAATACTCAGAAAACATCATGTATATTGGGTTTTTGAGATATATGTATTGAACTTTGATATTTGGGAATACCAGAAAAATCTGAAACCAACAGAATACTACTTTTCATTTTCCCGCGTATTTTTCATCAACTAACTTACTTGATTTGAATTAAAATTTCAGACATTTGAATATTTACAATTTTTCGCTAACCAACATGGAATCAAAGAATATATGCCATATTGTATGAATACTCATGGTCGAACTTTCATGACCCTAAATAGTAGGGTGTAATATCCAGGACCGGATTCGCCAAATCTCAATATATTATTGGGTTCAAGAAACGTCTGGTATTTCTCAAATTTCAGAATCTTTTATAATATTCTTAATAACATGAAAATCTACGCAAACAAGGTATTTATTCTTTTATATTTCTAAATCCGAGTCTGGATTTTTGAACTGACTTAAGGATAACAATCGATGCAGATAATGCACATTTTTTTTCATGTTTATAGTTGAAAACCTTCAATAGGTACATATACAGTGTGTTTGGTTATGACTTAGCGATAATTTAAGGTCATCAAATAAACCTAATATTATCGACAAAAACACCCCCTTAGTTTTGGAGTAGCACCCATTTTAAATGCACTTTTTTATTTTCGTTGACTCTTCCAAATAATATCGATTTCTTTGGACATGAAGATCCTACAGATGTGAAAAAAATGTTTTTGAAAGATGATACTACCACCTTTCATTGAATTATAATATAAAAACATTCAACTTGAAAACGCCAAAAAAAAATTCTTTAAAAAAGTTCATAGTAAATATATGTACTGATTTTCTCACTAAATCCGCAATAGTACAAGAATTAGCACATTGAAGTATAATTTTTTCTCAATGATTTAACACGCAAGGATATCAGCTTCAAAACAACACTCACATCATATCTGTAAGTTACATAATTTGAGAGTATTGCTAATTTCACTCCAGAAATATAGAATTCGAGGTAAAACTGTAGGTATGTATGTACCATAACCTAAAATACTCAACAACAGTAGAGCACGCGCAAGATCGAATACGTTAGTGCGCACATTCTATTGATTGCGAGAAGGACGATTTCGGTGATGATTGCGAGATTTCGGAGAAGATTTCGGGATTTCGACGATGATTTCGGGATTTCGGTGGATGATTTCGGGATTTCGGAGTGATTTCGGGATTTCGGATGATGATTTCGGGATTTCGGACTTCAAAAGTACATCGATTTCGGGAGTGAGTACCCCCTCGTTTAAACCAAAGTCCTACTGCTGAGCGATCCAGAACTACACTTTTACTACACTTTAATCCAGAATTAAAATTACTAGAAAGCGTTCAGCATGGAAGCTTCAAACCAAAAAGAGTCAAACCAAGTTGCTTCTCGATGATTTTTTTTTATCAAAGCATGTCTTTTTGAGAGTTCATAGATACTCAAAACAAAATTAACTGAAAAGGTCCCATCGATATGAAAACTTATCTTTATTAAGAAAAATCTTATGATTGGAAATAGGTAGAAACATGGTAAGTATATTATTCAAAAGGAAAATTAGTTCTTTTTCAGTATATCTTATGATATACAAGGCTTACCATTTGAAGAAACGCAGTTTTCATAGCTTTTGTATGTCTTCTTAATGCCTAAGATTCTTAACAATCCTGTGTGATTCAAAACAAATTTTATTATTCGTCAATGATGTAATTGAAATTGGTTATATCTAGCTATAAGGTCAGAATTTCAGAAGTCTAAGTACCGAAGTAATAAATGTTAATTTGAGGCATATTCAGCCCAAAAAATGAACCGATGGATCAATTTCTCAAAATCCGCTAGACAAAGGTTGAAAAAATATAACGAAAGATATTCAGGAAGCTAAGAATAATCAAAAAATTGTATAATGTGCAGGGTGTTCTTCGATGAAATTCAGAATTGTAAGTACCTACTTACAAAACTAAAATAACTTCGCATTTCCCTTATCTGAGAACGGGGTTCCTACAACCGTCAGCCAGCCTGTTTTTTCCTAAGACACCAGAAAATTCAAATAAACCAAAAAAGCAATTCAATACAAAAACCCACTCAAAAAAATTCGGCGAAAGGTTCTTCTTCAACCACATAACCTGTCGATACGGCACATCTCCACACATGGGGTCAAACAGCACAAAACCACTCCGTTCGAGGAAACTCACCGTCCAGCAAACCAGCTCTTGACTTAAGTCAAGCTGGCTCAGTCCGCTCTCAACCTCGCACACCTGCGTATCGCGCATACCACGCTGATCGAAACGAAAGAGAAACTCCGAAAGCCATTGTCACCGTTGCCTAATCATGCACAAGAAATGACATAAGATACGACCTCATTCAGCACGCGTGTTCGTTATTGTGGCTAATGAAAATCGATTTAGCTGTTTTCCGTCTTTAGTGTGTTTGCTGATTTTCTGTTTCCGTTTGTTGTGATATCGTACTTGAGGATAGGAGAAGATGGTGTCATATGTTAATTTGTTGGTATTCCTGCTGACTTTGGCGGTTATTTGCTCTGCTAAAGGTAGGAGGAATTGATTTTTGCTTATGGAAAAACCATATGAACATTCAGAACTGACAGTTTTCGATTGCCAAATGAAAGCTACGTTCACTAGAAAACCTATCATGATTATAACTCCTAGGCTTCTTTGAAGCACCTTAGACTCTTTTGAGCTTTTTTGAATGAAGAGAATCAGTTCAAGCTCAAAACAAGTAAACTGTAAGAATTGCTTCATGAGTTCTACATAAAAATGTATGCATACCTACCTATTTACGATATTGACCTTTTTATTGTTCGTTTATTGCACGAATTGATAGATTTTGCAATGTTTCATAGTGATAACCAACTGTAATTTTATTACGCCTACAACATTTTCAGATCACATGTGTTTATTGTATTCAAAATTGCAGACTTGCTGGAAACCCTTAGAAGTTACGTTCTGAAAATCAAGAGCATTCAAATTAACGGGTATTTATGAAACGAATTTTGATATTATATACTATAATGTACATTTGGAAATATTGAACAGATGTGATCTGAAAATGTTAGGAACCTAATAGAATAAGGTACAGTTTAATATCACAATTGAAACAATGCAAAATCTATCAATTCGTTCATTAAACAAACAATAAGTAGGTCGATGGTTACACTGTTCAATTGCTACGACCTTTGGGAAAGATGATGCTGAATTCTGTGAAATATCATCAACCTTACCAAAAAAATATTTGGTTATTTATATTTTTAGTGTTATTCAAAATCTATATATTTTATAACTAGCTGAAAGATAATCGATTCAATTCTCTTCAATCTTCGTTCGAAGTTAATCAATAGTTTCGAAACTTGATTTCACCCATGAATTACTATTATATTAATATTTTGGAATGAATTAACTTTCATACACATTTGATAAATTGTCAAAATGAAGAAAAACCAAGTAATTCATTAATAAGAAATATTAACTTAAAAAGAGATAAAACGAGCAAATAACAAGACTGCAACATTAAACTGTCCAAAATATATTCTTTTGAATTGAGAGCTAACAAAATACAATACATGAAAAAAAAAAGTCCCTAGCTGAGGTTGGTGCAAACCCGGGGGTACCATACTATTCTGTCGTATGATACCAGAGCACAGGGAAAAACCTCAGTAGAAAAAACCCTGCCTCGCCGTTTTTACAAAATTAAAACTAAAAACTATTCGAATAAATACCTTCAATATTCAGATACAAAATACGTAATTCTTGCTTGGGTCAGGAGGGTCTTTTAAACCAGGTCTGGCGTTCCAAGTGATGATTTTCGAATCTTCTGTTCTTCTAAGACCGCTACAGGACCCTACTGAAGGGTAATCATCTCCCATAGATTTAAATAGTGGTATTTCATCCTAAATATCGAATTCAATTTCGGAATAATGATAAAAAACGTGTGACAAACTGTCCAATAAAAACTTTTTACATATAAAGGTTCATCAGTCCTGAACAAGAAATAATGTTTTCACAAAAGTGGATGTTGTTTAAACAAACAATATCTCTAGTGAGTTGATTTGCAGCCATTTCAATCTCACATATGCATATGTGACAACTGAGCACAAAAGTTTCAGCTACTTTTTTTAAGCAAGTGGTTGCCACTGCCACAAATTGCTCAAAGAATAAGGTAAAATGAAAAAAGTAACCCTTAGTTCACAACAGCCTTATAAAACTGTTCCATAATATAAATACTGGCAAAATAACAAGAAATCGTTGCGCCACAAAAGAGAATGAAGTTGAAACAAACGAAAATTCTTTTATGGGTTGATTTGCATACATCATAATCTTACATACATATGCGACATCACGCCTCTAGAAGTCTAGTAGTCCCAGCAATTTTCTCCACTTGAAACACGTGCTATCCTATCATAGCAACAAAAGGCGAAGAGAAAGAAGCAGAGGAAGAGAATCACCTTGAGTTATTTCAATTGCACATGCAAATCACTATGGTTATGAAAGGAATAATTCCATAGGTTCCAGCCTATCCTACAGCATTCGCGAATGACGATAATTATGTGGGTTTAGCAGCTACTGCAAGGTTACGCGGTGAACTTTAGACGCTCTCTCTGCTGTGGACGAGACATTTACGGCTATTTTTATTCATTGTTTTTATCAATTTGAAGGATAACTCGCTTATATTATGTTCAATAATGTTCACCGTTATTCCTTTCGATGGAATACTGTTGGCTGTTGGTTTTTCTGTAGACACCTGCGATAATTCTTGGATAATTACTTTCTACTGGTATCTCCCTATGCGAGTTTGTTTTTGTAATATTTCATTAGCGAAAGCTCGATTATTGAGTTTAAACAGTTAAAACGACTTTCAAATTTATAATCATGACTGAGTGCAGGGTTTTTTTTTTGATGGAATATTCGATAGTGCATGTGAATATAGCATCATAAATATACTTATTTGAATATACCTTCAAATTATAGTCAGAACTGAGTGCATGGTGTTTTTAGATGGTAAATTCTAAAAGAATATGACTAATAACATCATAAATAATATATGAGTATACCCGATGGTCGACGGTACGAATAAGTATTTTCTTTCAAATAATATTTTGCTGGTGTTTTACGCTTCGGAAGCAAATAGTGTCAACGCTGTTACATGTGACAAATGAATCGCAGATGGTCATAACCAAAACTCTTAAGGCTGATTTCCATAACTCGTATTTTCGGCAAGCACGCAATTATTTGCATTTTTGGCAAGTACACTCCCATTAAGCCAAATATGGACAAGTGACAAATATTTTACGAATACCTACACGCGTATTGAGAGTCGGCTTCAAAGAGACTCTGAAGAAAACTTGATAGTGTTGCAGAAAATAAGTTTTTCGAAGATCACTAGGAAGTATTGACATTTCTGACAAAATTCCATGAGCAAAAAATCAACACATGGTCAACACATCATCACTGTAAAGAACTTTCATTTCTTAATAGTAGTAAGTAAATGTTATCTCCAACATAAAATTTTTCACTTTTCTCTTGATTTTTTTGGCAATAATTTCAATAAAGCAGATATTTTTGGGATCTTTATGTGGTTGAGTTGATGTAAAAACTCGTCTTACAAACTTCCAAAAAAAGCTAGAACGTAGAAGTTTGAATGAAGCAGCCGTTATGTCAATCGCCTAGAAACACATGAGGCAACCATTTTCTATATCATAGAATCCAAACTTCAATAATAATATCGAGTTGGAAAAGATCAACTGGATTTTACAATCCAATATCTGTCAACTGTTAAAATATCAAAGAAGTACTGGCAAATACTGTTCATAATGTTGAATAATTAAAAAGAAATGATGGAAATTGCCGAAATAACATTTCATTATGTACCTAATCGATACGTTATATCATTTTGTGTAGGTTTCTTTCTTGACCGATCGTTGGGATCTCCAAACAAAATTCCAGAAAACAAGAATATTTACTGAATGATATCATACTATCCCGTTCTCTATCTGGCACAATATCGAAATATACTCAACTCGAATAATCCTACTCTATTTTTTCGTCATCCAATCCATATTCAATAAGTGTTCCCACCTTACACTCGCTCACAAAGCCATTATAACAGCAACTTCGGTACTTCAATATTTATGTGGCTTTTCCACGGATTCGAATATTCTATAATCCCGTTAAGTATCGCAATTTCAAGGCGATGTTTAACATACTGAAAACTCAATTTTGTGGGAATATCCAATCTATATTAAAAGCCTGGTATTAGCACACAATATCCACTTGAATGCCGTTTAAGTCGTATTAGTTTAGTCTTCGCTGAAAGTAGGTGAATGGAAAATAACAATGTTAGGAGTGCTTGAAGATTAAAAAATATATTAGCGGTACACGAGAGTCTGCTGCTCGTAATGTGTTAAATTTGTTTATGATGAAAAAACTGTTAAACAAAGCTTGTAATTTTCGGCTCATGTCTTGCGATGAGTATGGTATTATAGTATCTGGATTTAGGTCGAGTAGAAAATAATAAGTGTGCATTCCTGAGCGTTGTCTTCTCTTGTAGGTTAGATTCGAAGTTAATGATATCGTTCTGTAGATGAAGATGCAGCAACGAAACTTTGAAGAAAGCTTTTTACGGAGCTATAAAGCTATTTTGAATGGAATGAAAATTCACACACTACAAGAAGAAAGATGAATCAATATGATCAGAGCGATATGAACTGAAATTATGATTTTGTCGTTAATCAACAAACAAAATAGATAAAGATATGTAACCGAAAAGCTTAAGAGTAATGAACCTTCTTAATGATTTTTCAATGATAGGGGCAAGTTATTCCGGAAATGTGCCAATTAATTCTTTTATTTTTGAATAGTTTTCGCTAATACAAATAGTTTTCGTCCTTACCTTGCATGCCTGCATATCAAAAGATGGTAGATAGCTGTGTGTTGATATTACATTTTCTTGATAATATCTGACGAAATTTGGATAGGGCTTTTTATTTTATTTTTATGTCAATTTGACGTAAGTTGTCACACGTTTTTCATCATTATTCCGAAATTAAATTCGATATTTAGGATGAAATACCACTATTTAAATCTATGGGAGATGATTACCCTTCAGTAGGCTGCTGTAGCGGTCTTAGAAAAAAAGAAGATTCGAAAATCGTCAGACCTGGTTTAAAGCACCCTCCTGGCCCAAGAGCAAGAATTACGTATTTTGTATCTGAATATTGAAGATATTTATTCTAATAGTTTTAACCCTAGATAACGGGACATTCGTAAAATTACGATGGTCAATATTTGTCGTGATATTTCGTTTGCTTCCGGATACCGCAACGTGGTGAAACTCTCAGTACCTTCCTATTTAGTTGCTAGCTAGGCTCTAGTGTACAAAAAATCGCGTTATTTTCAGTTGAATTGCAGATTTTGGTCCAGTATTCGTCAATTTTACGATAGTCCCGTATTTACGTTAGTTAGTTTTCGCGCGTGTTTTTTTCTGGTTTTAAATTTATGAACATTAGTTTGTAATTAGGAGAAATGTAAGTTATTATTTTACGTGTAACATTTTGAAGATATGTCGTTTCAGCAGAATGGCTTCAAAACGGCCATTATCTCAGGCAGAATTAGAACAAGAAATTCGAAAAATTATGGAGGAAGATAAATATAAATGTAAATATATATAAGTATGGCCTGCATCAACTTCTTTGTGTTTTATTCAACAAATACTTTGAGGAGGGGAGGAAAACTCTTTCACGATACAAGTATACGATAGATTGGAGTCGTCACTTTGCTGAGCCATGGATGAAACGAAGATTTTCAACTCCAACTTTAAGGCGAAATATCCACCAAGATATTGGTCTAATTCTGAATATTCAAAATGATTTATAAACTGCAATTCCCCAGCAAAAAAAAGCGCAAAACTTGTTTCTTCTGCCTAGTAAAAAAATAAGGATGACTACAACTTATTTTGGACAATGTGGACATCCGAATTGTGGGGAGCACCGCGGATACATTGGCAAAAAATGCAGTCATGATGGATAGGAATTCGAAATTTTTTAACATATTTTAATTTTCATTTTTCAATGTAGAATTTTCAGCACTTTTCGTGAGTTTTTCTCGAAAGATTTTCCGAAAAATGAATGTTTTTGTCGACCGTCGTAAAATTCACAATAGTCCCGCAATGACGTGTGTTGAAACAAGTCCCGTTATCTAGGGTTAAGTTTCAATTTGGTAAAAACGGCGAGGGAGGGGTTTTTCCAACTGAGGTTTTTTTCTGTGCTCTGGTATCATACGACAGAATAGTATGGTACCCCGTTTTGCACCAACCGCAGCTAGGGACTTTTTTGTTTCATGTATTGTATTTTGTTAGCTCTCAATACAAAAAAATATATATTGTTTTGGAAGAACCCCATTGAAAGGTTATATCGTGTCCTTATGTAAATGGCTTTATAACACACATCAGGCACCAGGCAGTCATGTTGAAATGTTATTAAAAAACAGGTATTTCCTAGAAACATCAAAGTCAAAGATTTCCCTTAAAAGTATTGGGCATTTTTTTTTCTAGGAGCTTCGAACAGCTGTAAAATCTGCAGACTTCAGTAAATAGCATATCCCAGTCGTTCATAATTGATAATATTATATTAATCGAATAAACCGAATGGTTTCGGAAGTATATGGTTTCAAATTTTATTTTCATTTTGAGATTGTTTTCAAAACTATTAATTTAATCAAAAAATAGTTCTTCACATGTGAAAAAAACATAAAGAAGAAATGTGAGAAATCTGAGATTCATATCATTATTGAATCAGTCAATTCAACTTGAAAATGTAGAAAATCTCCTTTTTATCTAATTCAGGTTGAAATCTGAAATGCTTAATCGGTAACACAATGAAGAGAGCGCTTGTTCCTAGATAAATATCCGGTTAAATATACAAACCAGCGAGGAAGATAACCGGGGTCCTCTGCATTTTTACATCGAATATTATTTCTACAAGAATGATTCCTCTCACTCAGTGCCTTCCATCCTCGTTACATCGGAGTTTTATAGTAGTAATTGCAAATTTGATTGTACCAATTTAGAATCTCTTGTTCTGTTTGTCATGCTTTCGTATTGCTATAACTAAAAGAGTTTTTATTAATTTGGAGGTGTTGAATTTCAAGATTTCAATTCTCACGAAAATGTTTTTCGCTTCAATAATTCTAGAGGTTTTTATGATATTTTTATTAAGTTTGTTTAATCAATCAATCAAAGTTAAAAAAACATGAGAAAATTTTCCTGCCACCAAAATCTTTCGGTAAAAGCTGGAAGATTATGTGGAAACAATTCGATTTTTTGGAATCACATATTTCCTAATCATATGTGACATGTTTCGGCTATATGATTAATTAATGTAATAGGTATAGTTCCAGAAATCAAAGCTTCGAAAAAACATTACACTTCTTATACATGGTATCTGTAAACAAAGGCGAGATGATTTCTCGATGAAAATAAGCAGGGGTAGTTCATATAAATTTTTTTCGAAATCCTTCTCCCTTCCAAGATATAGCCTTTGAAAGGTGATGACGAGTTGATAGTTTTTAATTTTTGTAGGACTCCTAAATAACACTGAGTCATGAAACTATAGATAATATGATTCATTAAGGATTTGTTACTTACACAATTTTTTTTGATCCCATAACTTCATTATTAGGGGTTGAAAATAACACACCTTATGATTTTCCTCCACGAGTTGTTTTCGTGGGATAGATTTCGAAAAAATAAAATTCTCTTATGATTTGCCATTCAATTCTGGAGAAAATAATTTTTTGCAAAATTTCGATACATTCGATACTTTTCAGACAAAAAAAAATAAAAACTTACAAGCATGTCATTCCATTTCATCGTATGTTCCATATTCAAAGATATTGTTTATGCTCAAAATTGGTTGTGTCAATTATTCTTATCAATCGGAAAAAAGTTCTATTTGTGAAATTAAAATATAGCGGATATTATTTTCCCCCCGAAATTAGTAGTTAAACCCCCAGAAATATTCATAGAACATCTTCATCTCTTGTCATAGATATAGAATATCTTAGAATAATTATCTATGGAACACTTATACGATTAAATGAAATGAACAGTGATCATGTAAGTTTTTATTTTTTCTGAGAAAAATTTTCGAAAATCTATCCCACGAAAATAAATTTTTAACGAAAATCATAGGGATTTGTTATTTTAAACCCCTAATAATAAAGTTATGAGATCTGAAAAAATTGAGAAAGTAACTATGTATATAGTTTTATGACTCAGTGTTTTTGAAAAATTAAAAACTGTCTACTCGTCATCGCCTTCCAAAGACTGTATTTTGAAAGGGGGGTCGATTTCGAAAATTATATAAACTATTCCTGCTGAGTCATCTCCCAAAGTCCCTCACATTTGTTTACAGACCCTTTGTATATTCAACACTTCAGTTTTCAGTGAACATTCCTTCCTTGTATCCTTGTACAAATATTGCCTCAAGGATTATTTATAAGAAACATCCAACAGAGTAACATGGATATTATTGCAATATGATGTTCAGCAGAATCTTAAATATTAAGGAAATCAATTAGCTTTCAAATATCCGTTCGTCTTTCTTCAGTTAACCATTTAGTTTCTTATAACTCCGAGATTTCAGTTACGTCAAGATGATCAACATCATCATCATTAATAGGACAATTACGACAATTTTTTCTTCGTTATCGCATAATTTCAAAAATTCCTCGACATATCTGAGGAAATGTACACTCGATAGAGATCTATTAAACGACGAACAAATGCGTAGGGAATCTACAATGTTCAGACAAGCAGCCTGCTCTGAATTAAATGTTGACATATCTTCAAATTATTTTTTTCTTCTCTCGGAGTTCGCAGAGATTCAGTGGTGATCAATATAATCATCAATCACCCTAAAACATAATTTTTCTTCATCATAGAAATGGTTAGCGTTTTCATCAAAACAATCTTATTCTTCATTTGAATTTGAATGACTACACTGCCATAGATTGAAATTTCGTGGAGCTCTTAGGTATCTACCTATATTGTTGAGGGAACTGCAAAGCCCAGAATATCTTTTGATATTTCTTCAATTAGTAATTATTATTTCTTCTGTTTCATCAGATATTGCAGTAAGTTGTTATAATGAAGATCATCAGTTATTTCAAAATAATGACGTTTTATTCTTTATCTTCGTTCCACTTCAAAAAATGTAACAGCTTTTCTAGAGAGATATACAATCTATTGTAGATCTATTTAATGAATAACAAATTCATGATGACCCTGCAATTTCAACGAGGACAGTCAGCTCAGAAATAAAAATTGACACATCTTTAGTATTCTTCTCATTTTCTCACTGGAAGATCGTAGAATCGTGAGGTTTTTGCGAGTACCCTGTAGAGTTGAATATACCTTCATATGATATTCAGCAAGATCTATATGATACTCCAAGCAACTAATCAGCTTTAAAATATCATATCTTCAGTGAACTGTTCCATTTCTCTTCACACCTACGAATTAACAGTTGCGTCAAGATGACCAGTATCATCAATAACAAGACAATTAAAACATTTTATTCCTCATTATCGCACAATTTTCAAATTCCCAGACATTCACAGGAAGATAAACAGAAAATTTTAGATCTTTTCGATAAAGAACAAGTGTATTAAAAATCACGAAAGCAGTCAGCTCCGAAATAAATGTTGAGACGTCTGCTTCATTATCTCAATACTTCGCCTAGAGATTGCAACAACATGGTGAAGATCATCAATCACCCAATAACGTCATTTAATTCCTTATTATACATAAAAATTCTCAAGGTTTTTGTGGAAATAAGCTCTTGCTAGAGTTAAAATTAAATGTTTACACAACTGCAGGTTCATTTTAAGCAGTTCTCAGTCATCAACAATGTTCAGGAAATCACCAAACCATTGAATAGCAGTTCATGAACCTTCAATTTATTATTATTTCTTCTGTCTCATCCAAGATTTCATTAAAGTCGGTATGGTAAGTACCATCATTAATCTCACAATTACGTCATTCTATTCTTCATAATTGCATCATTCAAACAATTCCTGAATTGAAGAAATAATACGTCCCTGTAGAGTTAAAAATAAAATCGCATGATCTCATCCTCGATAATAAATAACCGAAAAAAGATCGTTAGTAGAAATCTTCTCCATTCTCCCCGAACAGTTAATAGATTGTTTTAATGCTGCGGGATATCTTTATGGACACTCGAAAACTCACACAAGCCAGAAAAATTATCGAATTAGAGCCGTTAAAAAAATCGCCGAAGGCTACAGGGAAGAGCCGAAGTTGACTAATAAAATTACAGTTATAGCCGGAGATTGATTTGAACTCTAGGATGGGTCAGTGTTTAGGATGGTTTGAGGATTTAGCTAGTGGTAATGTGAAAAAGATTAATGACGATGGAAGAATTATTTTTCGTGTTAGCGAAATATTTATCATGTGAGGTCAATTTAGGATAACTGAACACATATTGAGAGCATAGGGAGTAATAAAGAAGGTTTTGAAAAGCACTGACTCGAAGTGAATAAGCAGGAAAACATTCTTTTCCTGCTTATCATATGGGTAAACGAAAACTGAGTCCTACTTGGATATACTGAAGAATGACTACTCACAGTAAATTTTCGGATTACTTCTAAAAATAGGAATAAGAACTTTGAATCCATAAGTTGAAAAACATAACATAACCCAACATTTTTGTGATTGAATATAACGAAAATCATTTGTAGCCTATTGAATAATATGATAATGAGATATTATTCACTGCTGTCAGATGATTCCTAGATTAAGCTTTGATATAATATCTTTATATTTGTATTTCTTCGATATTCTAATGTACTCCAACTAACAAATATAGGTATACCTTATCAATTGAGGGCCAAATCTACTTTTTTGTATCAATAAAGTATTTTTTCCGCCGACTCGAAATAAAGGTGATTGTAATGTGTACCAAATTGAGCATTAATGACCCATTTTAATGCTCAATTTTTTAGCCATTTTAACGTGCAATCCTCATGGCAACCGTACACAAAGTATTCAGAAGCACTACGAGAAATGTCAAAACTCTACTGGAACATAGAAACATAGAAATTCCATATTGTCACTTATAATATCACAAGAGCATAGACAATATTCGATTAATCGATAATCGTAAAATATTGTTTATGCTGGAGTGGTATTCGTTAAGATTATATAACAAATAATATCTAATTATTGTTTATTGATTAATATAATATTGAAAGTACAATTATTATAATACATATTTGATGTATTGTTGTTTTCAGCATTATTTGTAGTGTTGGTGTTGGTACTGTTGGTGACGCTTGAGGTGGATGGATTAGGAATGTTTCTCATTTTTTCAATAATTTTCTATGGTGTTCTGCAGTAAGTTTCAAATATGGTTTCAGAGATTCAGATGAGTGGCCTGTTATTTTGGTAATTTCTTGCAAGTTTGCTCCAGAGTGCGACAAGATACTCACAGCAGAGGAACGATTTGAATGATTCGTAATTTTCCTTTTTTTCGTATCTATTCCGATACTTTCAGCTGCTGTACGTGTCCATTTACTCAATGTTTTCAAACCAATAGGGCAATTTTTGAACCATTTCTCTGTTTTCTGCCATCGATATTAGGTGTTAAAAAAAGGCGATTGGTGTGATATTTGGCGTTCTTTTGCTCAACAGTTTTTCCAAGAGACGTACTGGGCACTTATTAGGAAACTCTTTATTCGGAGCCAACCATTTTGAATCAGTTGTGCGTTGTTCTCCACCTTGTGATGTTTTAGAGAATATTGGATTGTATTCGATACGTCCCGTAGATTGACCATAATTGTCGAATTCCTTTTTGAAATAGTCGGCAAAAGGCTGCTTCATTACCACGCCATGCCAATTCCACAGCACAAATTTGATAAAATGTTTTCTGCAAACCATCTGGTGTATTTTCATCAAAACTTAATATAATTCTGGTTATTTCTTTCTCGTTAAGAGCGGCTGAGCTCTCTTTTTTTCTGTCGGGAATTGCTTGTAATTTCTTTCTCTTTGCTGCACGAGCCTTTCTTGCGTTCTCGAAAATAACATCTTTAAATGGATTTATTTCTCTTTCGAACTCTTCATGAAACTTTTTCTGTAAAGTTTAGCAGAAATATTCCAAATGGTTTTCACTGTACTCTCTTTATATTCCTTTCCGTCTGCACGTTTCATATTGAATGCCCAATCCTTCAGAATATCTGCTATTTTCATTAAAAATATCAGCAGAAAGTTTGTAATTTCGATGTTCACAAAACACCGTAAACTGCTTCCAAACATAATTATGTGTTTTTGTGGTATTTTCTGGTGTTGCATTTTCAATTTCTTGATCAATTTCACCACATGAAACGAAACAAAGCGCTGCATTTTGAAGAATTAACTGACATTTCATTGAACTTGCCCGTTACTATGGAAATGATTACAATATGGCAGGAGGTGAAACACCAAAACGATTATATCACGTCGTCAAGGGGTATATTCACTTATCAATACGCAGTAACTACGTAAAATTCGTGGATTTGATTGGTTTTCAAACACATGAGTTATATAATCAATGTTATGTCTTGCGCTCCGTTCACGCATTGGAATATCTTGACAATTAGTCGCTGTCTTTAATAACCTAGTTGATTAAATAACTATTATCAGGTACAAAATAAACATTTACCAGTTCTCTAAAAATTTCTCATATGTCAATTTTACTTTTCCCACGCATGTCATAGAAGGGTTTTGTTGCAGTCGCAAAATCTTAAAATCTTCAAGAAATATACTCAGTAGTCATGGATAAAGTAGGCTATTCGCATATAATCGCTGTTATTCACTCGGTGATTTGGTCCACTCGCCTACGGCTCGTAGCCTAAACTTCACTTCGTGAATAATAGCTATCATTATACGCTCGTTGCATAATATACTATTTTCCAAAGATTTTCAGAAAAAATCATTCAAGGAAAAATGGACCCTTAGAAAATTATAGCGATTATCAGTTTACTGTTTCCTTTAGGTTTTCCAGAAAAAAATAATTTTTTTTGTATAGTGTTGAATCACAGTTTACATCGACGCCTCGATCGACGCCAACTGGCCACTCTGTTGTGTGTCTTTATAGTTGATAATTATGCTTATTCGTACGTCATCATGGCGCGACGAAATAACAAGTGAATTTTAGTCATCACCTTTTAACAGTGATTTCACGGAAAGAGGTGGGCTGAGGAAAGTTTGTTATAGAAAAGACCAAACATATTTTCATTTAGGAACACTGCATGTTTATTTAACTCCATTCTTCATATTCTCCCATAAAAAACCCAATTTTAACATTTCGGAATGAAAATGATAATAACGATCCGTTATAATATAACAGAGATATTTAAGATGGAAGAAAATGAAAATACAATACAACACGATAAAGTAGGTACCGTTATACATTAATTGTCGCTTTTCCCGAATCACAAAAAATTATTTCAGTATTTTATATTTGAATGGGACGTTGTTTTATCAGAAGACTAATGAATGGAGGATTAATTATCAATTAATTGAAATTATTCTATGTGGAAACTCAGATAAAATTGAAAAATGTTCAAACATCGAAAAGAAATGATTCAGATACTTAATCCTCTTAAAGCTTCGTTCCACAATCCTCCGAAGAAGTTGATTAATTTATATTTGACATAAGCCATCACCTTAAATCCAAATAGACGATTCGATCAACTAGTCAAGATTTAAAAAAGGGAATTAATTAATGATCCTATGCACAATAAAGAGAATGTTAATTCCTCAAGGGAAACGTGTAGAGAAATATTATCCTCTAGTGTCCTCTTAGAATACGCTTGTACTTTAGAGATCATCAGTCATTAGTTGTTCTGCAGTTAATTAGCTCAATACTCGGTACTACATTATCCAATCTTAATTGACCGAATTGTATTCATTCTATTGAAATCTTATTTCAAAATTATTTCGCTTGATGACTCTATATTGAAAGGATGATTTAATACTGGAGCTACTGCCTACATATAATAATTATCATGCAATGATTTGCAGATTTATTCCATATAAGTTAAAAATCATCTCATAACGAACTCATTGAATTCTTCATACCAATTCATTTTATTGTGCAGCTTTGCCGAAACATTGAATCTTCTGTTGAAATTTGCTGTAGAAAAGACAGATGATAAAACAAGTAGAGAAACTAGAATGAAACTGCAAGTCATAAAAATACCAAAAGAAAGAATCATAGACATACTAGAATTCCATAGTTCTTCTTTGTAAAAGATGGTTGGTACTATATTATGCATTTTCGATATTTTCAACATTTAGATAGATATGAAAAAAAGGGAAAACACAGCACAAAACCAACTGATGGTAAAACGGATCGAATGGAATTACCAAAAACTTGAGAGTTTAGTGATAATAATTAGAAGAATATCGAAACTGAACAACGAATAACGTCTAGGAAATAAGTAACTTGGAATCTTAGCTTGAATAGTATTATTTCAAGGTGATAATCTATTTTGATTCTCATATTTTTTATAAAAAATTAGCAAATTTATTGAAATCAAATAATATTTGCCGATTTTATGTTTCACCTTCGACTTGTTTTTTTTTGAATCAGAAGCATTTTTTGCGTTTAGACAACTTTTGAGCGTAATGTTCAATTTTCATTTCTTCACTTACAATTTCAATTATAGATTAAACGAGTGAATAAACCACACGAATTCAGCAATACGTCTTGGAGAACTAATGTAATTGCGAGTAATTATTTCTAAAACATAAAACTATTTTGAGAGCTATACCTACTCAAAAACCAAAATTGTTGCAGATTGTTTTTTTATAATTTTAAACAACATGTTACCGTTCTCCTATCGAATACATATAGATAATTAGCGTACTAAATAAACCAACGAATGTAGTTATCTTCGAAAGCTTACTCAAGACATAGGTTTCCCAGTTTATCATTTTACTTCTGCATTCGAAAATTTCTTGGTTTTTACTTTTTTTTAGATACATCTGGCAAAAATTTTCCGATGGAAATTCTATGGAATCTGGTAAAGCAGCTGTTGAGTAGATTTCTTTAGCTTAGTGCCAAATTTTCGAACTGTTAGGTAAATGTACAATCTGAATATAGCTAAACTTTAAATAAGTCAAATGAAATTATCAGGAAATATTAGTATGCGATTATAATATTACTACTACATAAGATAATTAGGACAAGTATCTCATGAGTGCTCGCTTTCTTTATGAGTAAGAAATGGCAACACTGTAACTATATAGCAAATAGAAGCTACGAATGGAATTGGCCCTGTGGGTGCTGAATTAATCTTTTGTCATTCTATCGTGACTGGCAAAAAGCATAAAATAATATGAACATGATTTTATACAGATTGAAGCCACATGTTTGAAGTTCCTTCAAAAGCTTGGGGCTTAAAGAGAAAGGTATGTTTTCTCCGTTGAAATAGATACCTATTTAGATGATACTGAATTGAATATGAGTTATGCAACTTTTTCTATTCATTGATGACTTCGGGAGAATTCTCATTACTGTGCCGAAGGAAGAATTGAATTGATTCGATTATTTTCTCAATTTTGATGAATTACTTATGTAACAAACAACAGTAATGAAATTTTCTTTTACATCTCTCAGATTTCATGATTCATTGAGTTTGTTAAGTTTATAACAAAATGTACTATGTGTGTTTCGTTTGTTTTATGGATAATTTTTCGTAGTGCATTGCCGGCAGGCTTGAAGAAAAAATTATATTTTTTCCATCGAGATGAATACCTAGTTATGGCACTTCATCAAATCAAATTGAATATAGATTGGGCAAAATAGTTGTTGAGTTCACTCATTCCCTTCGAAGAATTCTCATTACAGTATCGAGAAAATAATTTTTCAATTATTTTCGCATTTAGATAAATTTCTTCTACAACAAAACAACCGCAATAAAATTCATCTCTTAGATTTCATGATCCATTGAATTTGTTGATTCAATTTGAAACGCTACTATGTCTACTATCTCTTTTTCTGAAAATTTTTTGTAGTGAATTTCATCATCAGAACTAGAAAGAACTAAGACCTTAATATAGAAGCACGAGAATAACGAATATATAGATCTGACAAAAATGACAATAACAATATGAATATTTCAGCTGATATTTCATACAAACTCAATTTCACTACACAAATGGGGAACAAAGTTTTCTGTGAGGTTTCAGCTCTGTATTCTTGAATCATACCAAGACATGTATGGTGCCCTGTTTATATTTTTCTCTAAAGGAATCTATTGTTCTCTGGCAAAGAGGGTGTTTCAAACCAAGTTTAAACCTAGTTTCGGATCTTCTGTTCTTCGAAGTACTTTATTGGACAGTAGTCTAAGCATGTATAATTTCAACCTTTGCATGGACATTCAACAAAAATATTGTCTGATATACGAATAACTATATGAAACTTTTCCCTCCAAACTATTCAGGTTGTGTCTGAAGTGAAAGTAATATACAGGGTGTTCCTAAATTGAACGTACAAACCAAAAAGGGAGATTCCTTAAATGAGTCTAAGAAAAAAAGTCCCATAAACATTTGGTCGCAAACGTTTCGTTTTTGAGATACAGAGTGTTGAAGTTTGAATTTTTTTCAAGTTTTTTCTCATAGTATCTACACTTCACAAGATATTCAACTGAAATTTGGCATAGATATCACATTTGAGAGTTCTCACCACGTGACATGGCATTTCGATAGAAGATCTACAGGGTGATATTTTTTCTGGAACACTGCCACCTGTTCTTCTGCAGAACTTTTTTTTGGTGAGCAACTGCAAATTTGAAAAAATGTAAAAAGAATCTTTGTCATTATACTAAACTTTTCGGTCTCATGTAGTTTTATCGTATCTATCAACGATTTCGAGAAAAAAAATGTTGAACGATTCTCTCAAAATCCTCGTTAAAATCTAAATTATGATGGGAAGGCCACTTTGTAAGCTGTGGTGAATGAATTCAGTGTCAGTTTTTATGGAAATTTTCCTGATCTGTAGCGATGATTCATAAAGATCGATAAACTTGTATAATCAACACATGTTTTTGATTAAAACTTTAACACCCTGTATCTCGAAAACGAAACGTTTGCGACCCCATGTTTATGGAACTTTTATTTCTTAAACTCACTTAAGGAATCTCCCCCTTTCGTTTGTACGTTCAATTTAGGAACACCCTGTATAAGGAGGTCATTCCTCAGATCATTCCAATGAAAAAATAAAATTCTTGTAGTTTCGGTTTATGCATTATTAACAATATTCAAGGTGTAAAGGTTTCACTGAAAAACTGATAAACAAAAGGTATACGCCTCTGATATATTTCAAACTAACAATTATTTTTGAATTCTCCATTCAATTTGTGACCAAAAATCTTTTCTGTTTTTTTGCGAGGGGTTTCGTTTTTATGTAAGAAAATAAAACATCTTAACGCCTATTTGTCCTTACTTCAACACGTTTCTAGTAGAAACGCTGTTTTATTTTTTTACATAAAAACGGCGCCCCACACAAAGAAAGAGCAGAAAAGATTTTTCGCACAAATTGAACGAAAAATTTTAAAATAATTGTTAGTTTAAAATAACTTAGTGGTGGACCACTCTTTTCAGTCAGTTTTGAAGTGGAACCTGTATCTTGAAAACACTGTATTTCCAGACCTCCATGTCTGGGTAATTATTTTCATAAACTGTTCTGAGAATCACCCTTTCAAACTACAACCTGCATATTCTTCAATTTTCAACACCTTTTATGAAACTTCTGTTCATCTATGCAAGTAATATCCCTTCCTAGTTTGTACCTCCAACTTGGGACCAATCCCTACTACAGAATATCCATGAATTATTCATCATCTATCCCATATTCCGAAAAACTCTGCACCACTGAACACTTCCCATCTATTAACGCACTTCTAAAGTCCGAGCCTGCCCCATCATTACATAAGGCACTTACTGTTAGAATGATACGAAACTTCTATCGGTATCCTCGAAGAAAGGAGTTAATGAAATATCCCTGAGATAATACATGTATTTAATTTCGTAGACCAGAAATCACGAGCGATTTGTTGGATAAAAAAATAAGCGGTCCGAGAAATTGGCCAGAGAAAACAATGGCCCCACATCGTGGGCGTGCGATGATGAAAAAACGTTAGTCATTCCGTATGAAGTGAACGGACGAAAATTGTTTATGGTGGGTTCTTGATTAGTAGGCAGGATGACCATAATAAGAAACTTGCAACACTCCCGTTTTGTCTAGCCGCGTCGACAACTTGACAGCTGTGGGTTTACGAAACTACGTTTTTTGTTGAGGTTGATCGTCTTTGTGATGTCTTTCAATACTTGTGGATTCATATTGGGTTATAGTCAAAAGTTTTTTCACAGTTGATTATAAAGGGTATCCCAACAAACGCTTCAAATGAAAACTGGGTGTGGACTTTGAGTATACATCTATATATATTTGAAGTCAATCGTGTAGATCAGAATAGGCTAAAAATACTATTGAGCATGGCGAAATGCTCAATTGAATAATTTGCGCTAATTTCTGCACTGAACGAAGATATTACACAAAGATTCTAAAAGAATGTATTCAATTCTCATTTTTTGGGACCTTCGTTTCAATTTTAGTTTCACTTTAACTGTTAAAAGATCGAAGGATCTCTTTTGCATGAAACGTTGAAAGGTTGCCAATTCTGTGAGGACGCCGAGAGAGTAATACGCAAACAAAAACAAGAATACAAATAACAAAGGACCCGCACATTTTGTATGAGAATTGGCTCCCGTGGATTTGGCTGAAAATTTGATATGATGTTCTACTAATCCTTCTGATCAAATGTCTCCAGTCACGATGCTGAAAAATGCATACTTCTAGGAGTTTTTAGCGATTTTTCTAACCATTATGGCTTACGTTTTTACCGTATTGGCTCCCCCGGTGGATTTGGCTGAAAATTGATATGATGTTATACTAATCCTTCTGATCAAATGTCTCCACAGTCACGAAGCTGAAAAATGCATACCTCTAGGAGTTTTTAGCGATTTTTTTATCCATTATGGCTTACATATTACCGTTCACACAGACAGATGTTTGAAAATATTTCGAATTGACAGAATCTGCTTTCAATAATCACGAAATATTCTCAACATTTCTGTGTGAACGTTAATACGTAAGCCATAATGGATACAAAAAATCGCTAAAAACTCCTAGAGGTATGCATTTTTCAGCTTCGTGACTGTGGAGACATTTGATCAGAAGGATTAGTATAACATCATATCAATTTTCAGCCAATCCACCGGGAGCCAATACGGTAAAACGTAAGCCATAATGGTCACGAAATATTCTCAAACATTTCTGTGTGAACGTTAATACGTAAGCCATAATGGATACAAAAAATCGCTAAAAACTCCTAGAAGTATGCATTTTTCAACTTCGTGACTGGAGAGACATTTTATCACAAGGATTAGTAGAATATCATATCAAATTTTCAGCCAAATCCACCGGGAGCCAATACGGTAAAACGTAAGCCATAATGGTCACGAAATATTCTCAAACATTTCTGTGTGAACGTTAATACGTAAGCCATAATGGATACAAAAAATCGCTAAAAACTCCTAGAAGTATGCATTTTTCAGCATCGTGACTGGAGACATTTGATCAGAAGGATTAGTAGAACATCATATCAAATTTTCAGCCAAATCCACCGGGAGCCAATTTCCATACAAAATGTGCGGGGTCCTTTATGTGTAAATTTAGGTTTACTACTTTTTTCTTAAATATTTTATTTCACAGGATATTCTGAAGAATATTGATCAATAAAATGTCATTATGGTTCCAGTTTAAATTTCGTTTGACTACTAGGAATTGAAGGAACTGTGATCATATATTATTGCAAAACAGTAAATACTTTTGATTTAAACTAATTCAATTCAATATTTCTTTTATGGAAACAGGAATCACCTGTCGAGAACTTCTTTGAAATAGGTAATTTTTCAATGTTATTCGCTAATGAGGTCAAGGATTCTATTTGAACCACTTTTACCTGAAGTCGATATAAAAAATATGTTCTTAAAAGTAAAATTAAAACATTTCGTTAGAATCCCTGTTTAATGTTGAGCTTTGTATAATATTATGTAATTTTTCAGTACGATCGTTTTCTTATCTATAATTCTTGAAGAACGTTCAGGTAAAAATTTCTGGAAGTGCGATCATTTTGAAATTAAAAATTGCATTCACTATTTAACCTATTGTACATATTTGAAATTGCATAGTTCATAAGTAAGAAATAAATATACAGGTTCGGAAATCCAAATCGGAAATAAAATATAATCAATGCATTAGAGACAGTAATTTTCCGTCCAGTTGAACAGTGGTATATTCAACAAATTAACGTTCTAATGGACGAATAGTATATATGGTTGTCTCTCTCAAATCGAGTAACACGAGTAGGTCAACGCATTGAGTCAATGCGTCAGGCTGCGCGTGATAGTCGATTCGAGCACGTAAATCTTTCGATATATAAATATATATTTTGATAAAAAGTGTTGTATTTTAACAAATATTCACTTGTGCGAAAACTGCGTAGAAAAGTTATACTTTCAGATATGAAAACAATGCCAAAAAAGAAAGTTGTTGTAGAAAAAGTATTTATTTCTTCTTACAGCTTGAGGAAAAGCAATTTGAGGAAAAAAAACTGAAAGAAAATCGAATTTGTACAGACGTTTTTTTACATTTACTGAATAGGAATATCGCAACACAAAACTATTCGACTCCTTACTATGCTGCTCCACTCACGTGCTCTGAGAAGTATTCTGAAAATATTCTTTATTGCATTCTACTTACTCGCAAACGGAGCTACAGGACTTCAATTTGCCAAATTGAGAGGAGCGTCTGAATAAACGTAATAAAAACGATGCAAACGTATCTTTCATGATGAGGAGTATAGAGTGCTAGATTTGTCGAATGGAAATGAAATGGGCTCTCCAAGATTTTCACTTTATATATAACATGAACACCTACGCATCGAAAGACGAAATTTGGAACAATAACGACTTGTTGAAATATTGGAGAGCCTACGAGAGCAGAGAGACAATTATTCGATTCGTTTGAATATACAGAGAAAAATGAAATATATGAGCCTTCATCTCTATGCAAGAGTACAAGTGATTCGGCAATTATGAGCATTTGACAGGGCCGTATCTAGGGTGTGGCCAAGTGGCCCCCGCCACAGGCGCGAGGTCCGCTGGGGCGCCAAAAAATATCGAATGAAAAAAAATTTGAGCGCCAAAAAATTCAAAGAATAAAATATAGAAGCGCCAACCAAATTTTGGGGTAACATGTCACGGTTTTCATGTATACGCCAAAAATATTTTTTTGCGTAAGGAGTGATGTCGCGACTCCGCCAGGTAGGATGTGAAAACCGACCGCGTGTACATAGATGCGTCCGCTGGCAAGCCGAAAAGGGCTCGTCTAGATTCCCTACCGTATAGTCCAGTCAAATTAGGAATTCACCTCGGAATTCGAGATACTAAGCTGTAAATCTGTTAAATACTTACTTGTTTATTGTTTGTTTGTTTGTTTATTGACACCCTTAAAGTTGTCTCAAACCCTATATAGGGTAGGGCGTGAGCAACTATTAAATTTTGAGGTCGAAGGTCACAAAAATCGGTTTTTTGCGCTTTTTTTGTAAATATCTCATTTCCCATGGATTTTTTTCTATTTGTAGTTATAATCAATATTGTAGAATATAAAATTATCCACAAATTTTGTTTGAAAAAAATTTCGATAAGGTGGACCGTTTTTTAGATAGAGGGCGGAGAGCGCGCGGTCACAGCATCACTTCAGGTCAACCTGCGCCTCCGGTCGCAAACGCGCATTATGAACATTTGTCAATTTTTATTAACTATTATATTATATTATTTTTTACTAACCTATTACAGAATTGTTAATGAAAAAAAGGGGAAAAATCATTTTTAAAATTTTTTGAAAAACTGACAAATTTGGATGAATAAGCTGCAGCATTTGAGGAAGAAATTTGTTCGGCCCAAAGATTATTAGAAAGTGGAACTCAAACCTTATATGACAATTTTACCACCTACTCCAGAAGATTTGCTAAATACAATTTTCTGCAACTGCAAAAGTGGTTGTGGTTCGCGATGCGGATGCAGGAAAGCGGGCTTGCAATGCTCTTTAGCTTGTGGACAATGAAATGGGCAAGCTTGTCTCAATGCCCTACCATATCAGAGTGACATTGACGAAGATGGAACCTTTGACCTCGAAATCATGGAAGAACTTGAGACAAATGTCGTTGAAGACGATAATGAAGACCAGTTTGAAATTTACCAGCAGCCAGAAGACGACGATGAAGAGGAAGAAGATGATTACAATTACAAATTGTAGTTTTGGCACCCTTTATTACATTTTTTTTACTTTCAATAAAAATAAATGTATTGAATGATATTTTTTAACAAGAAAATTAATTTATAATTTATTTGTTTTTTTTCATCATGTTACAAGCTATAACTTTTAATTAGGTTGAAATTCAATAATAATTCTTATATTTTCATCAACAATTCTGCAATTACATGGGCAGGTAAGTGTTGTTAAATAAATTGATACTGAATAAAAAGTGGATAGGTTAGGAAAAAATGATGAAATATAATAAAATAGTTAAAAAATGACAAATATTCATAATAATTGATTTATCTATAGTTCATCAACTGTATGTTGCGTGTTTTCGACCGGAGGCGCCGGTTGACCTGAACTGATGCTCTCCGCCCTCTATCTCGAAAACGGTTCACCTTATCGAAATTCTTTTCAAACAAACTTTGTAGAGAATTTTGTATTCTACAATATTGATAATAACTTCAATAGGAAAAAACCCATAGGATATATAAGGGATGAAAAAAATCTACGCCAATTTGGGGGCGCTGAAGAGAATCTTGCCACTGGCGCAGTAGTACCTAGATACGGCCCTGGCATTTGACATTAACTATTAATTCATTTTAATATTCACAATATTTGGAACAGAAAAGATAGGAACATAAAAAATGAATAGGTACTAAAGCTTTTCTACGCTATTATCAGCTTTTTTAGGTGCATGAAGCCCTGAGACTTGAAGTACTGGAACATGATGACAACGACAGAAACATGCCATAGTTCTCTGAAATAAAATTGTCAAATTCAACGACCGATGGATCACGTCACAAGCAACAAAACAATGACATATATAAATCGAAAATCGTGAAAGTACAAAGAATGAACAAAATAAATTCCAAATTCAATAATGAACCTTTCATCATGTTAATACATAGAGTCGTGCCAATCCCACATAAATTGTCGATATTTGGAGTTAATAGGAAAATAACATACAAATAAATCACGATTAGGTATGTCACGCAGAATATCACATGGCTTCCTATCTTGCGTAGGTCATGTGCTCAAACGCAAATAGATCCTACAACGACCATATTTTTCAGTACCAACTATTAACTTACTCATTCATGTGATTATGATTCATTAATATAAAAATACATATCTAATAAACATGTGAGTTATCGATTACTTCGATCGATTGGCTTAATCAATCAACTCCGTGTTTTGACAGTCCTATATGCGTCCTGAAATTCGAAGGTAATAGATATTCGAGAAAAATTATGGCACCATGCCACTTTATCAACAAGAGCACAAAAGCAAAAACTTGCTTTGATCTGTAATCGGCCTATATGAAGTCTTAGTCACTGTATGATACCGAGCATGGCAGTAGAACATGTAAATAACTTATTATGCAAAGAGAATTTCACAAATCCCAGTATAGCAACCGTTACTATCAACATAGTCATATGTCCACTATACTCACCATTTTGCTGAAAGCTTTTGAATATTCAGAAGATGGCAGACCTTGGTCGATCGCCACCCGTGGGCTTAGCTATTTAGCCTCTCAGGTTCATCGACTTCAAGCAGACAAGTGCGAAATATTTCGCTAAAGATTCTGGAACACCCAGGCCAGATGGAATCTTCATCTTCGTCTTAAAATTTTGGCAAACAGCGTAAAGAAGAAAGTGGTAATTTTCACGTGTTTCGTGTTCTAATCAGCAGGTCAAAGCGGAAAGTATTACTAAGACTTCTGCATGATCACACAATGCGAAACAAAAAATGTCAATATTGGGATATAGTTAAAAAAACAGGCAATCGTTGGAAACCATATTCGACTCGAAATTAGGATGTGATAGATATTCAGGCGGAGATCATGGCATGATGCCACTTTATGAACAAGAGATCGAAACAAAACTTCCTTTGAAATGAAACTGATCTGAATGAAGTCTTTCATTCAGCAACTCTGTCATCACAGTGTGATACCGAGCATCGCAGTAGAACTTGTAACTCATTATGCAAAGAGTACTTCGCAGATCCCTGTACAGCAACCGTTACTATCAACATAGTCATATGTCCACTATATTCTCCATTTTGCTGAAAGCTTTTGAATATTCAGAGGATGGCAGACCTTGGTCGATCGCCACCCGTGGGCTTAGCTGTTTAGCCTCTCAGGTTCATCGACTCCAAGCAGACAAGTGCGAAATATTTCGCTAATAAGTTAGGAACACCTGGCCGAAAGAAAACTTTTATCTTCGTATTGGCATTTTGACAAACATCGTTATGAAGAAAGTGGTGATTTTCATGTGTTTCGTGTTCACATCAGAAGAAAAATATTACAAACGCTTCTTCATGAACACACAATTCGGAGTAAAAGTGATTGGATTTCATTGAGATGTCAAAGGTAACCGTTTGAGACTATAAATCAGTCCAACAAAACAGCTTTTTTAAAATGGCTGCAAGGAGTTGACAAACACAATCGGATTTATATTCAGCTATTTGCACAGTTGGATCACGTCACAAGCAGCAGAACAATGACATATATAGATCGAAAATCGTGAAAGTACAAAGAATGAAACAAAAAATCAATTTCCAATTCATGAATGAATTCCATTTTTTACCCACTCTCCTAGCAGCCATATTGATAAACTTATTGAAACAGATGGACGGTTGGGCAGTCCTATATGCAGCCTGAAATTCGAAGGTAACAGATATTCAGGAGAAAATTATGGTACTCTGTCACTTTATCAACAAGAGCACAAAAGCAAAAACTTGCTTCGATCTCAAATCGGTCTATATGAAGTCTTAGTTACTGTATGATACCGAGCATGGCAGTAGAGCATGTAAATAACTTATTATGCAAAGAGAACTTCACAAATCCCAGTACAGCAACCGTTACTATCAACATAGTCATATGTCCACTTTATTCACCATTTTGCTGAAAGCTTTTGAATATTCAGAAGATGGCAGACCTTGGTCGATCGCCACCCGTGGGCTTAGCTGTTTAGCCTCTCAGGTTCATCGACTCCAAGCAGACAAGTGCGAAATATTTCGCTAATAAGTCAGGAACACCTGGTCGAGAGGGACATGACAACATGGCCAGTTAAACACACACGGCTTATAATGCGATCGTTTGCCATTAAAATGCCTGCGTAATTTGCGGACATGCATCTTCATCGAGTATCGACGGACGGCGCGACGTTAATCGAAGCCAATGTGGACGGTTGAAAATGAAACTGATCGTTTTGTTGCTTTCAGTTTCTGAGAACGGTATTTAATAGCAGTGGTAATGTGGGTACATTATTCTGCTGGACAAGTGAGACTGAACTTTGAACATCTGTTTTTCTAACAAATACACGATATTCATTGAGGAACTTTAGATCTCATAGCCCATCTCTTTAGCGTTCGCCATTATATGTCAAATTGGATGAAAAAAAAAATAATGAACGACATAAAACCTTTTATTTGGGAATTGGAATGAGTTTTATGCTTGACTTATTTCGATGAGCCTTCCACATCATTCACAAGAGATGTAACAATACAAGTGCTGAGAGATTAAACAATTGAAGAGAGCCTTGACGTGAAGTCAAACGATAGGGAAACGATAAATCGAATTGAATATTCTGAGGCCTATTGGCTCTCTTTTCAAAATCTTGAACCTACCCTAGAAATTTGAAGTTTTGAAGTAATTCCTTCCAGAAGTTACCATGTTTAAGACCGGCCTATTTTCTCAATATGTTTATTTCACTTCTCTGTCAATCGTCAATCTTAAGGTATTGGTACAACGACAGGGTTAATGACAGTAATTCTGAAACAAGAATAGAAGAGAATTGAGGTTAGTGATTTCATTTGTTTGCCTTCATGATCATCTCGGTAGCCCAATCTTTCTCCTGATCTTTTTTTGTATTATTCTGTCCTCAGAATCGTTGAAAAATCACTAGACGTTACATCTTTGTTGTCTCTTTGCTTGTTCGGACGCCATACTGCTAAATTGGAACACATTTTCCAGTTTTTTACCTGACAGCTTACTACATGCCTAAAAATGTTAAAAAATACCAAACTTTTTAATTTGAGGACTACCCTTCCAAACGCTTTTGTGGTTAGGGGAAGGCCAGACCGCACGCAGCAAATTCGAGAAACACAGAAATATTGTAATTTCCTACCAAGATATTCTGCTCTTATTGCTGACAGCTGCTTCCTCACTCAGTTTTAAATCAGGTTTTCTAGAGAACTAATGATAAACAACAGTTCTGAAACATACATAGCCTGGTTCAACATGGTGCTTCTTTGGTTAGTTAACGTCGAACATCACGCTGTTGAATTTTGAAACCTTGGTAACATGGAATCTGAAACACGATCTGCTCTATTGCTTTCAGATTGGTTGTGTTCTGTTTTTAGTCCTTCTGAGCGAATTGTACAGAATTTTCACTAATAATATGATCTGCATCTGAACCAAAAGACATTGATAACAACATCGATATAAATCAGATTCAATATTAAGTAGCCTGATAAGCTCGTACAATATTATAATTGAAGTACATATATCGTTAATTTCGCAGTTAGAAATATAAGCTCAATTGAACCATTATGAATTCTCATTTTTGCTTCATCATCTCAAATACAATTTCGCCGAATCGAATATATTTTAAGGAATGCTGTTTCAGAAATAGTCTTTCCTAACAACAATATCTTCAGTTATGAATATTACAATTGGAACCTACATTGGAAATTTCAATCAGATATAAGGTTTAACGCTAAAATAACCTAATATTGTGTGTGTGTTCACAGATTCTTCATCTATTGCTCTCAAATATCATAAATGGCAAACATTTGCGCTTATTGAATGTTCCCAAGAAGATTGTTATTTATTCTAGGTTTAAATATTCGGGATATGTTGTGATGTCTTGAGTTACATCATAAACTACTTTCCTTTTTTCTAAGAACCATTTTTAGGGAGACGTTATATAAGAATTATCACCTACACTATACCATTAAACTCACCTACATGATTAAACTTTCAGGAAGATTAGTGAACCGCATAATTTATGCATAAAATCAAAAGTAAAGAAGTTGAAGAAACCAGTTTGTGGTAATGGTTATAGACGGAACGAACGTCTTGTCACCGATATTTCACATTCCGTTATGTTTATTTACACGATTTGGACATTTGATTGCTTCTCGATTATTCTTGACAACGAACGCTGAGACAGGCACAGGTGAGGTGCAGAATATTCAAAAAGACGTGTTATTTGAATATTGTAGACAGGGAAAAACCGTCATGATGCTTGTTCTTCATAATCATTTTTCTTATTCATTTTGTGGTGTTTGCACAATAGTTTTATTTTGATATTTTATCGTCTTCGGTTCTTCAATTCCTTCGTTTATTGAATTATAATAATCGGCCGAGAGTTTCTGATAGTTGTTGTCAGTATGAATCGAACATTCAGATCTGCTACTAGAGGGCAAAGATATAGAAAATAATGAATACTGACAGATCTGACTCGAGAAACATCAACTAATCAACTCACATGGATTTACCCTACTTTCAAGATACGATTGACTTCTTGAATAAGTTTCTCGCAGCAGAATCGATTTTACATATAAATGCATTGAGTACAATGCCAAATTCAATACAGTTGAACATCCTCCGAGGTTTCAAGAAACATTCGAAATATGTATTCACTGTCTTTCAATTACTCGTTGGAATTTTTCAATAATAGGTACCACAGAATGGATATATTGAAATTCGGTATCTAGTAGGTGGAAATTGTGTTTTTTTGAGCGAAACTGATTAAAATTCACGGTATTCCAGTAGGTTCAACCTAACCCACTTCTAGCAAGAAAAAATTTCATAAAAGTTGATGATGTATACAACATGAGGATTAACGCTCAACATTGCAAGTGAGGATATGAATATAAGCAATAAAAGCAGGGAATAATATTAATCAATTTAAATTAACCAATATTCAACCCATAATTCGGAGCTAACTCGTCAACTTTCGAAGAGCATGCAAGGTATAATATCATCAAGAATATTCATAGATAATTATTTCGCACTATCGAGAACCTTAAGGATAGGTTATTCGTACGGATCCTAAGATATGGCGTTCTGTTTTGGTTTATACCCAGGACGGTGCGCTATTTCTAAGAATAGATTCCTAGAATTCCCTTATCATTCAAAGCTATTCTCCATACTGATGAGGCCCTATATTGAGAAATTGCCATCTTTGGATGCTCTTGATGATATCAAAACCTTGCTTGATCTCTGAACGTTGACGAAATTAACTGAGTGGGAGTTTAATAATGGTTCATTTTGATCGATTGTTATTTTTTTTCCACTATCATTTTTTCAAACATATTATACCCTCAGTTTGCATACTCTACATCCTAAGACAAATATTCGCATCCACAAATGGAATGACCAATTTTCACCCCATTTTTTCGCTTGATGTCCTCAGCACCACATGCGTTTTCTCAATAGGTGTAGTGCATCTACCCGCAAAACCATGAACCCGTATCCATATGCTAACTCGCAAACATATCACTTAGCAAGCTTCCTAGTTCTAGAAATAAGTTATTTTCGTGAATATTTACCTATCTTGCGGAAGAAATGACTTAAAACCTTGAAGTTTTCAGGGAAGGCTGAAGATTCCGAGAGGAAAGTTCAATTCAAGAATGTACAGAAATGAATCATATGCTCTCAGGATTTTTAAATTTGAGTAATCTTTTTTTCAATGAGAACAAAAGCGCTCAAGCTTATGACTCCAAATTGAATAGTTGAACAAAAATGAATTTGAAAAAATTTTGAAAATAAGCAATAAAGAACTAACGCGTGCTCAAGATAATTAAGCGATTTTCCGCAATAATCTCGGAATTTGGCTGTCGTTATTTCGGTTGCTCTCAGGATTTTTAACTTATTTGATTATATCGTTTTCCCAATATGAAGATGAGCGCAAAAGCTTCTGATTTCTGATCATGCCTTTCTTGAATTCTCTTTAATTTTCTGATTAATTGATTGATTTATCTTTTTCTTACACATGTTCATATAGTTTCAGGTAGCGGTTGAAGTATTCGCTCATTTAGAAAATCTAATATATACATTGAAAATATTTTCTGTTTTACTTCTGAGTGTCACAAGATACAACAAATACAAATGAGCAATAAGCATGAGCTATAAGATTTATATTAGGCTTTTGCGATCTTTTCTGTTTCTTCGAAAATCACTCGTATCAGCATTCAGACTAAATTCTCGAATTCAACCAAGCAGAACCACCAAAGATGCGACCTTCCAACACCTCGAAATTCTGAAATATTGCTTTAATTCCCTAATATTACCACACCAATCCCTTTATCGAACGCATCACACGTAACCCGTTCTATGGCCTCTAATTTAAATTTCAGATGGCCAGCTAGCAGCGCTCTGTGCACCGGTCCATATCTATATGCGGTGTGTGCACCACCGCACCACGGATGGCCTCGCAAAGCTGCAATGATTTAACCAGCCGAATCGTTTCAGGAGAAGTGATATGTTTGCGAGTTAGCATATAGATACGGGTTCATGGTTTTGGGGGTTGGATCGTGGGGGTTTCTGATGTGTATATTGGGAAAACGCATGCGGTGCTGAGGCTATGAAGCGAAAATAATGGGGCTAAAATTGGTCATTTCATATAGGGATGCGTATATTTGGTCTGATATGATATAAAATAAGAAAACTACAGGAATATTATGTTTGAAACAATTTGTGTTTCGAACTGTTCAACTCATAAAATCTTGATGAGCAAATTGAAAATTACTCAGAAAAATCATTATGAACTTGTGTAGGAAAAACTTCGTTGTTCCGTTAGCTTTTCATAAAGGTAAATCCAAAAATATTGCCGTAAAAGAGAACAGGTAAATACGCCGGGCCGATCAACCGGCCCGTGCGACATACCAACACTGAAGGTCCTTGCCTTTGTACAAGCTCATAATACTTATTTCGAGTAATTCACAATTATGTCACAACGATTTTATCAGTAAAACAGGTGTAAACATTTATGTCCCTGTTATCTCGCGTTAACTGTATTTTTAGTGAATACTTTTCCTCTTCAGCTTTGAAATAAATATTCATTAAAAATTAAGAGTCGAGTATTCTTCACCAAATTGATTAATCCCAATAACTGAGCCGTAAATTTTAGAAGAGTTGAAAAATCGCCATTTATTCGAAACCATCGATTTTCGTACCATGCTTCACTCGACGCAATTCGATGCAAATGACGTCTGTCACAAAGTCTGTGATAAATATTACCTAAGTGCGGCAAATTTCTGGAGGTAATTTCCGCAACTACTATACTCCGTTCGCGAAAGGTTGAGCACATAGTAGGCGTTCCTTTATTTATCTGAAGTTGGCAGTATTTGCTGTCAAAACGTAAAATAAAAACAATGTTGCCGAATGTACCCGGCCTCGTCCGACGAGCTTGCGAATTATCAGACAACTCTATGCAATATTGACAACATTGCGTATCAATCTGACAATAAAATAAACATCATAACCTAACATTTTAGTATACACGGTGTAATATGTCAAATTATCATGGCCAACCGACGACTCAACCTTTCGTGAACGGACTATATGTTATCTGTTTGAAGTTCTCGAAAACTGGCTATTTTTTATATGATTTAACTAGCCGAATCGTTTCAGAAGAAGTGATATGTTTGCTAGTTAGCATATAGATACGGGTTCATGGTTTTGGGGGTTGGATCGTGGGGGTTTCTGATGTGTGTACTGGAAAATCGCAGGCGGTGCTGAGGCCGTCAAGCGGAAATAATGGGATGAAAATTGGTCATTTCATATGGAGATGCAAATATTTTGTCTGGTAGGATATAAAATGAGAAAACTACAAAAATAGTATGCTTGAAACAATTTGTGTTTCGAACTGCACACCTCCTAAAATCTTAATGAGAGAATTGAAAATTACTCGGAAAAGTCATTATGAACTTGTTTACAAATGTTAGGAAAAACTTCGTTGTTCCGTTAGCTTTTCAAAAAAGTAAATTCGTCAATAATTCCTTCATACAATCAAAAAAATTTGCAGTAAAACCGAACGCCGCACTATGGAAAATAAAGGTCGATTTCTGATTAAAATCAATAACTTTTTTATTTCTCGATATTATGTTCTGAAATTTTGCACAAATATAGAGTAGTGTATATGGCTTCATATGAAATGGAAATTATTGTAATTAATTTAAAACCATAGATTAAAAAATAAAACAAATTGAAAATTATCGAAAATGTCCAATATACATCTCAGGTGTCCCGGGAAGAATGCAACAAAAGGATAACATGAATCAAATACATCAGGGAGGACTCTCATCAAGAGGTTTTAATCGTTTGAGTGTCTTCGTTTGAAATATACAGGGTGATATTCATCTGATGACTGAAATTTCAAAGTTAAATAACTTTTGAACTATTGGACTGAATAATTTCAAATTTGCAAGTTTTGTCATCCTTTACGATTGCCGTCTTTCAAAATTTCAGAAATTGAAGAAATCAGATCCGGACTAGCAACATTTTTGGACTTTTTTTTTCATGAATATTGGAATACCCTGTACGTGAACATTATGTTTTTATTACATTTTCGTTGCCATAAAGAATCAATTAATGATAAAATTAAAAATCTCTGCTTGGCACGGTTATACAGGGTGATCAAAAAACCTTACCTCATGAGTGAAATTTCAAAGTTCGATTACTCTTGAACTATCAGACCCATATTCAATATTCATGAAAATAGAAAAAGTCCAAAATTTTGCAAGTCCGGATCTGATTTATTCATTTTCTGAAATAGTGAAAAATGGCAATCGTAAAGGGTGACAAAACTCCCAAATTTGAAATAATTCGGTCCAATAGTTCAAGAGTTATTGAACTTTGAAATTTCACTCATGAGGTAATGTTTTTTGCTCACTTCTTGATCACGCTGTATGACCGTGCCAAGCAGAGATTTTAATTTTCTCATTAATTGATTCTTTGCGGTTACGAAAATGAAAAAAAACATAGTGTTCACCTACAGGGTGTTCTAATGTTCATGAAAATAGAAAAAGTCCAAAATTTTTCTAGTCCGGATCTGATTTATTAAATTTCTGTAATATTGAAAGATGGCAATCGTAAAGGGAGACCAAACTTCCGAATTTGAAATAATTCGTTCGAATACTATTGATGTAAACACCAATATTTCAATCCGCAGTAGGTAGCAAGCAGTTTTCCGTTTTTCAACTTTCATCACACATTTTCACTAATTACACCGAAAATCGCAAATATCCGCAGTTTTTTTTATTCGATTATGCTAATGAATAGCTAGGCTACAAATCAACATTAAATTCGCAGCAGGGGTAAACGTGGGCAACTATCAAAAGTCTCGATGAACTTTGAAAAAAAAAATTTTTCATCATTTTTCATTTTGCAATTATTTTAAGGTTAACGTTAACATTATATTGAATAAATTTTGATTGTTCCATATTCTTCAAAAGACGAGTTTTCCAGAAATATATAATTTATAATACCTTTTTCTGTAACGTATAACAATAAAATCAATTTGAATGTGATGAAGTGAACGGGCTAAACATGGTCGGCCGTCATAACTACAAAGTTTGTTGTTGTATAAAAAAATCATTTCATAGAATATGTATATTTTTTTGATAAAATAGTCAAGTTTGATCCTTAAACTATTGAACAAAATGAAAAAAGCATGCCAGTAGCGACATTGACAGAAACCATTTTTAATCAGCAGTTGTTCTTCGATTTTCCACTGTGCGCCGGGCCGATCAACGGCCGGTGCGACATGTATACACTGGCCCGTTGAAGGAACCTGATGATGGCCCGTTGACTTTACCCGCATACGGCCGTAGTTCGGCTGGACCATTTTTGCCAGTTGGGTATGTAGCTTTTCAGAAAGCTGAAAAAACAGGGAATTCTCTTCTACCCTTTTTACAAGCTCATAATACTCTTTTTTCGAGTAATTCACAATTATATCATAAAGATTTTATGGAGAAAACAGGTGCAATCATCCATGTCTAATCCAGTCGAATTGTGCTTTTAGCAGGAAAACTTTCCAAAACTGTTTCGCTAGGGGCTCTTTTGAGCACAAATATATTGTATTTCTATTTCGATTTATTTGATATTTCAATTATATGAGAAACTACACGACCCCCAAACAATTTCTTGATCTAATTTTTATTGAACTATGATACTATTTTCAGGGTGGATTCATGGGAATACAATTTCGTGACTTTTCTCTATTTTATTAATTTTCTAACTGTCAATACACTTTCATGGTAACACATATCTTATTTTTTTATTCTGCCTACTCGAATTAAACAAACTAAATAATTGAACCATATCAATTCCCCTCAAATTTATTTGCATTTTGTTAAATTTTGAATAAAATTTGGCAAAATGGAAATAAATTTCATATTGCACTGCTAATACTTCTTTGGTCTTCATACAATAAAATTATTTTGAATATTTTTTTTCTTGATCTATTTGATACTCTTATATCCATAATATATGCAATTCTCCTCATTTGGTTGAAATTCCCATCAAATTCCCTTTGTAATTCTTTCGATTGTCTGATGAATGATCTCTTTGTGGTTTTTTTCTAGGTTTGTCATAGACTTCTTCAACAATTTCTAGATCTTCATCAATTTCTGAAACTTCAACTATTTCCATTTCTTCTTCATAAAAAAATACCATACTAGGAACAGGCCTTTCAACTAACGTCACTTTGCAATCTGGATCAACAATATTATTCTCCATTTCTATCACTTCTGTTTCGGTTAATTTTCCTAAATTAATTTCATTAAGATTTTCATTTCCAAGTTTGTTCCCCTCAGCATTATTTTGTATTTCGCTTTCTATCTTTTCTGTAAATTTTTCAAACAACTCCCTTGAGTTATTTTCCATTCTTTGGAACATTTTTCTTGAATTATTTACCATTTTCCCCTCTATTCTTTCGAATATTTCATCCATGTTCTATTCCATTGTTTCTAATTTTTCATCTATTTTCCTTTCTATTTTCTTTTCCATTGTTTCTAATTTTTCAACTATCATTTCCAATATATTATTTTCCATTACTAGAATTCCAGCCCCACGTTGGGCGCCATTTGATATGGTATCGTGTATTTCTATTTCGATTTATTTGATATTTCAATTATATGAGAAACTACACGACCCAAACAATTTCTTGATCTAATTTTTATTGAATTATGAGATTCTTTTCAGGGTGGATTCATGGAAAAACAATTTCGTGACTTTTCTCTAATTTATTAATTTTTAACTGTCAATACACTTTCATGGTAACACCTATCTTATTTTTCTTATTCTGCCTACTCGCATTAAACAAACTGAATAATTGAACCATTTCAATATATACTATTATCTGTCTTTTTAGTGAATACTTTTTCTAGTCAGCTGTGAAACAAATGTTCATTAAAAATTGAGAGTCAAGTATTTTTCAAAAAATTGATTATTTTCAATGACTGAGCAGAAAATTTTAAGGGAGTTGAAAAATCGCAATAAATTCCTAACCATAGATAGACCATGCTTCACTTGACGCAATTCGCTGCAAATGACGTCACCTTCGAAGGATCACGTCCAATTACCAAACACTCTGTACAGAGTGATAAGTAATACCAAGTGAGAAAAATTTTAGGAGGTGATTTCCGCGACTACTTTGTTTTCTGGTTGAAGTTTTACTCGAAAACCGACTATTCAATATATGATTTAAACACCCGAATCGTTTCAGGAGAAAAGATAAGTTTGCGAGTTATATATGGAGTGTAGGCGTGAGGTTTCGGTCCCCAAAATCGTATGTGATGTGTGTATTGAGAAAACGCATGCGGTGCTGAGGCCATGAAGCGTAAATAATGGTGTGAAAATTGGTCAATTCATTAGGAGATCCGAATATTTTGTCTGAAAGGATAGGGAGGATGAAAACAGAGGGCACAATATGTTTGGAAGAATTTGTGTTTCGAAATGTTTATGTTTCCAAATGAAACTTCAGATCTTGAAATTTTAGCGGAAGGTTAAATATTTGGAAAGATTGAATTCATGAATGAATCGAATTCATTAGCTTTCAGGATATTCAAATTTGATTTATAGTTCCCTAATACGATCAAGAGTGCTAAAAGCTACTGATTGCTCTGTTTCGCTAACAACAAGCTCTCAAAAAGAGCAAGTTTTGAAAAACTATTTCCTAAGGAATATTCCTAAAGTTGACAGGTCTTTCATTGCAGATATGTTTATATAATTATACTAGGAGAGCCAAAAGAAGTCATCCGATGTTGTTTGGCTCCCATTTTTCCCAATGAGAATCTTCAATTCTCTTTTTCGATTATATTTATTTGAGCCTTTTAAAGATTATTGGTCAAGTCGATTAGTTGATATCGTCTAAATGGGCGCCGCCACAATTGATTTCCTTACGGGCAATTTTTCATCACTTCGGCATGAACTTCGGGCGACAGATTCTCGTGCTCTTGTCGCAAATCGCCAAAACGAGAGATGAGGCGGCCCGGGAACGTTACCTTCAGACTATCGATTTTGGCTAGCGCATTGTGTGCTGTTGCTCCATACTGTTGAAACCACATGTCATCCAGGCCTTATTCATCTAATTGCAGCAGAATAAACTCGGTCAACACAGACCTTCAGCGCGCATCGTCCACTGTTGTCGTTTGGCCATTCTTGGCAACGTCTAGTGTGGTCCCATACTCTTCAAGGTTGGTGGCCAAAGGGAGCAGTGTTTGCGTTATCGGTGTGTCGGACGACCGGGGAATCGGCGACAGAATTTTTGGTGCCCCAACAACACAGACAAATTGTTATGCAAAAAAATAGACACCATTATTCCGCGGGATGTCGAGTGTATTGCTCCATGGCTTGTTCACTTGTATTTTACATCTGTCTAGGCCACAAATGTCAAAACAGATTTGACATTGGCTACCATGAGCGATAATAAGAGCATGAGGCAATAGAGTGATTTCTTTTGGCCCTCCTAGATGTTTGATTTGAAAGCTTGGTTTCAAAAACGATTGGCTTATTTTCATTTCTGTCTTGACGAATATTATAATTAATTAGAAGAGGATAATAACATTCCTGATCCTGGGAAATTTCATTTTTATCATATCCTAGCTGCAGACACAGAAAACGAAGTCCATGAAATTAATCCCAGTAGTTGCTGACTTACTTTGTCGCTAATGAAGTAAGGTGCATATAAAATCGCGATGAAGAAAAGAATTTTAAGTATATCTGGCAGATTCCTTCAATAAAATATCTAATTTGCCTCAACCGAGAAAAATGATAAAACTTTATGTCTCTAGATATTATCGCCGGATATTAACCCGATCACGTCTACTAATCTGGTCTAGTGGTCATAATCTCGTCAACTTATGGAGTTACTTATAGGTCTATTTGCTGAATGATGCGAAAAAGTAAACCAAGAATCAGATCTTGAAGATTCTACACCTTGAGGCAATTCGAAAGAATTATCTGTACGTGACCAGTAGTTTTGATCCACCTTAAACTCTATAATTATCGATGTCGGATATATCCGGTCGTCTCTCTGTAAAGCAGCGTCCACACTATGCCGGGCGAGGCCGAGCGGGCTGACCGGGCGGCCTAAGCCGGGTTGGTGTGGACGCCCCGGGCGGCTTTGAAAAAGCCGGCCCGAGCCGAGCCGATCCCAACCCGCAGAAAGTAGGTACAGATCAAAGGATGCCGGCCCGAGCCGAACGAAAATATGTAGTGGGGACGTGCCGAGCGGCACCGGGCGGCTTTAGTTACAATTGAGCCGTAGATATAACCCGGGCGGCCTCGTTTTCGGTGTGGACGTCGTGCCGGCCCGAACGGCTTGGGCCGCCCGGGTCAGCCCGCCCGGTCCTCGCCCGGCATACTCCGGCATAGTGTGGACGCTGCTTAATATAGTCATGGATGGACATAAGTTATTTACTGACCTGTAATGGATTATTGTAGATCCACCGCGGATATTGTATTTTGAACCAATATGATAAATAATACCGCAATATATTGAAAATATCTGACTTGCAGTTTCCGGATGAAATAGATATTACAATTTTCAGTAGAATACAGTACCTGATTAAAACTCAGTATGTTTGAAGACAACAATTCATTAGAATTCTCTGGTTAATTCTTTAATTAAATATTAAATACATTTTTCCGCCGACCTAAAAATAAAAGGTGATTCTAATGTGTACGACTTTGAACATTATTGACCCATTTCAATGTTCAATTTATGATATTTTAATGTGCACTTTCCATGGGTAACCGAACACAGAGAATTCAGAAGAAAGAGTAATGTAAAATCTCTACTGAAACATAGAAAGATAGAAATTTATATTATGTCTAATGTATGTCTTGTGCAAAATAAGAATGTATTCCAATCAAGAATTTATACACAATTCATATTTGGGTCGTCGAAAAAATCTTGTGATCCACACGGTTATCAATAAAGCCACTAATGGTCTCGAAATTAACGAGTTCGCTGCGCTCACGTGTTAAAATATAAGTATTATATTAGCATTAGTCGCCGTTTTTACTAACCCGGTAGAATGAATAACTATTTCGTCAACTTCACACTAACAGGTGATTTTAATGTGTATGAAATTGAACATTAATGCCCCATTTTAATGTTCAATTTATGCTATTTTGAGGTGCATTCCTCATGGCAACCGTACACAAAGTATTCAGAAGCACAACGAGAAATGTCAAAACTCTACTGGAACATAATGTATTGCAATCGATAATGTATATTCAATTTAATAAGGTCTTGTAATCGTTTATTAAACTAGCGACTCGACTAATGGTCTCGAACTATTAACATGTTCGATCCGCTCACGCTTTAAAATACCTTCATTTTAATAACCTTGTTGATTAAATAACTATTCACTACGATCAAATATATTATTTTGACTGTAACTATTTTCTTTACTTTCAGGTAAGGATGACAAGGACTATCCATGCCAATGGTCAAGCTCAGCAGAAACTGAAAGCATAAAATTAGATGCTACTTTCTGTGTCTCCACGATTTGTCCTGGTTTTCACCAGGAAGGTTATGAATAAGAATAATCACACAGCTGATAGTCGCGAATCGCTCATGCGAAATAGGAAGAAATGAGTGGAGAAACACTGTATTTCGCTGGCGCACTGAAAATGGGTCACGTACTTAAAGTAACAAGACGATTAAAAAGGTTTCTACAAGTCATTTTATAATTTACCTAGTCTTGAACTACAATGGCTTCATAGCGATGCTCCATCGACGATACAAATTTTCAATCTGCATTGCGTTCATCATAAAACTACGTAGATCATTGTACTTTTTCACGTCAAGCGTCAAAAAAGTTTCACCATTTTACCCACACCCTTAAAATATGGTTTTTCGAACGATGCTCTGTGTGTGGGTCTTTTGAGCGACAGAAAGGGTGCTAAAGCATAAAATATGTGAATATATGATAGTCGTGTCATCTGATAACCACGGTGTTATACACGATCACCGTGATCCTAATGATTTGCTTATCGCTCATCGGATATCAGTGATTTCTTGCTCACGGTGATTACCTCACTGGTAGTGAATCTGAATAGCAAGGTTACTTATACCCGATAGAACTATATCGAAGTTTCATTACTCTTATTTAAGGTACAAAATCAACTGATCGAAATCTTTTCTTTACATAAATAGCGCTCAATGAATTTAATCATAGTACTCAAAAAAAAACTTTATTGTGTATACTATACACTAGTGTTTTTCGATTGATGCTCCGTATGTCTGTGAATATATCTTATCCATAATGTCTGTTAAGCGACAGAAAGCGTGCCTACCGATGACGTTGAAATATTAGATAGTCGTGCCATCTGATAACCAAGGTGTTACTCACGATCACCGTGATTCTAATGATTTGCTCATCGCGGTTATCAGTGATTTCTTGCTCACGGTGATAACATCACCTGTAAGGAAATATCGCTCCTCTATAAATCGAAAGATTACTTACACCATGGAGGTAAAGGAAGGGGAGGGAGAATATCCTAATTTCCCTTGATGCAAGAGTGTCGCATTAAATCGGCCATATTTTGTGGCGGGAATTTTTTGGATTCATTAAAGCACACCCATTCACTGAATAAGGAACCTTCTTTAACTAACACTGAATATCTTTGTGCTACGACTGTAGAGAAAACGAACAAGAATGAGGCAAAATAATAAAATTCAAACGTTTAAAAAGTTGTTTGTTTTACGTTACACTTGGCAAACGTTAGGCCCCCTCCACTTCCTTTCCCTCCATGACTTACCAACCTAGTTCTATCTTAACGTTTCGCTCTTAATTATGGTAAAAGTACATTCTGATCGGATCTCTTCTCCACATAAATGACGCTAAATGAATTTAATTATAGTACATTTCACGTCTACCAAAAAAAATCTTCAGTATTCTGTACCTGATCCTTACCCTATTTTTTATCGAGTGATGCTGTGTATGTCAGTTAAACGACAGAAAGCGTGCTAACTCATGACGTTGAAATATGTGAAAGTCGTGTCACCTAAAAACCACGGTGTTATTCACGATCATCGTGATTCTAATGATTTGCTAATCGCGGTTATCAGTGATTTCTTGCTCACGGTGATAAAATCACCGATAGTGAAATATCGCTCCTCTCTAAATCGCAAGGTTACTCAGACCCGTTAGTGCTATCTTGACGTTCCACTACTCTTCATTATGGTACAACAGCATCTGATCGGAATCTCTTCTTCACATAAATAGCTCTTAATGATTTATACGTCCGCAATTCAAAGGATATGACGCATCCATCTTGAAAACGATAATGGATTTCTCTTAAAGGACGTTGCTTTTTTGAATTTTGTTTTCTTCCATTTGTGTTTTTGTAGAATTTACGTAATTGTTTATTTAAATTGATGATAGAATGTTGGCCTCTCTTGATGGTGACTAATTGGATTGACCTTGACGATCCTCATAAGGACAAACGCATTGTTAAATTTTGATGATAATTATTCTCTAATAAACAATAGGAAGAAGTTGCATTTTATGATTTGAATCATATGACCTCACGGCATTCATTTGGAGTGACGAGAACATTGAAATTCTTGAAATGATTCCATTGAAATAGTGTTGTATGTAATTTCGCCATTCCATATAGAATCCCAGACATTATAACGAAAAATGAAAATAAATATAAGTCTTTATCTCTGACGTTTCTTGAAGATATGAATGAGGTACACAATCAGAATTCTAGGTGAATATATTCCGTAGTATTGATTGATGCATTTGCAGAAAAAAATTATCTCACGAAAACACTCCACTAATGTAATATTATTGAAGCTCAATAGGGAAGATTTTTCATGGGTATTGCGAATAAATTCATAAGTAATAACGAAAGGGTTCTTCGAAACTGTAACGTGAAATGTTTTGTCTCTAGGATACGTTGGATGTTGAATGTTTTCCAAATAAATGATAAACTTTTGGTTATTTTCACAATGATCCGCAATATTTAAAAGAAATTTGGTAAGAAGGACCGAAAAAATCCGTAGCTGAGGTTAGGGCAATTTTCAACGTTTGATACCAGAACACAGAGGAACTGGGAAAATCCTCAGTAGAAAAATCCTTATCTGTCATTAAAAAAAAATAAAACTAATTACCCCAATTATTTGCTCTTTGGCCAGAAGGGTGTTTTGAATCGAGTTTGGTTATCCAAGCGATGATTTTTCGGATCTTATGTTCTCCGAAAATCGCAACAGGACCATTCTAAAGGGAACATAATCATCTCACATAGATGGACTCAGCATGTATCAATTCAATTTTTATAAATAAATTTTCAGGATGAACAATTAATATTATAGTTTTTTGCTCCCGGTAAACCACTGATTCTGAAAAGAATTTAGTTGACAAAAGTTTCACGGAACAACTAGCCTTATACTGTAAACTCTCACTGTGTGAAATGTTCATGACGACAAAATTCAAGTATGTAGCTCCTGTTTATCACGTTCATCTCATACCTGGCAATTACCGCCAACACCGTCTTCGACCACAATTTTTTGGCATCGCGCATTCCGTACGTGACTCCCCTTAAGGCTCTCGTTTTCATCGTCACCATCATCTCAAAACCGTGCAATACCAAGACAGATCACGCCAAAGCCAAAAAATAACCGACCTAACCGAGCAGCGATCTAGCAGCGCAACCATAAAACATTCGTATTCTGCCTTCGGGCGACCAGAAACGATCGTCCGTCAACTGGAGTCATCCATTCCATAATCCAGACCAGTGGTTTCCAACTGTGGGATAGCGGTTCCATACAGGGATGGCAATTACATAGATCTACGATAGCGAAAAAATGTGAACATAATCTTTCGGCTCGAAAAATGGTAAATTGATCCCTCAAATTTTTCCATTCATTTGTTTGGGGGTCTTTTCAAAAGGGAAAACTATTTTGGTTTAGTTGTCTTTGGAGGATTGAAACAATATCGGTACAATTCTGAGGGCGCTAAACATAGAAGAAACTAAGGTATCGAATGTTTCTAGACCGAATATCGATGAGCCTAAGGGCTCGTCAAGGTCGTGCACCCAGTAGAGTAGGTCTGGTTTGTGCCGATTGGTATAATATGTGCTTGCTGGTTTCTGTGGCCCATCTACTACCTAATATACAGCTATCGGAGTTTTCCCTATCGATATTGTGCTGGTGATATTTCACCAAACAGTGACCAGTGGCCCAGAAAGCAAATAAAAAAAATGTTTTTTATAACAATGGAGCTTTCTCTTTTGAAGGTGCAATCACTCTATCTGCTTGTCTTGGACTTGGTGCATTAATACAGTAAAAGTATTTACTCTTGCAGTTAGCAGCCTAAGCTCGTTTTTGAAAACGATGGAGCTCATTGAGCCTACTCTTCAGAAAGTACAATCAGTCTCTTTGCATGTCATTGACCTGGTGTGTTAATCCAGTAGAAGTGTTTCTTTATTTTCTTCCAATTATTAATATCCGCCCTAATCAGTAGGTATGGTTGATACCACTGATACCGAAAATAAGGGTACGAGTTCAGCGAAGTAAGTGTTTACTCCTCTTCTTGCTAGGACTCCATCTTTTTTATTTCCCTCAATGTTCTGGTAGCAAGAGAAAGGCCTTATTCGCCTTTCTTGTTGTATTAAAAATAACAAATTTTTCGTTGTTTGGCTCATGCATAACTTCATTATTAATAGAACAAGAAGTTGCCGCAATTTCGATCATGAAAATTCTTTAGCGAATTCAGGTAATTCAGATTATGCGTATTGAAACTTGTACCGTGGGTTGTCGGGAGAGAAACTATGAGGAAAACGTCGTTTCTGTCAGAAATTGCAAAAAAGTCTTGTAAGTTTTTCAATTTATATGAAATCTGAGGAAGTCGATATAGAAAATATTTTCATGAAAAAAGAGATTCTCAAAATGTAGCAATATAGTAAGCATTTCTCAGGTAAGACAGACGTAAATGAGAACGTGGTGAGTTTCCTGTTTTATTCACATTTGGTCAAAAGTATAAACAGACGGTAACATACAGATAAAAAAGAAAATTCCAAGTATTCGTGAAGAAATATTTGATTGAAATGATCTGAATCATACCTACTCAATCTGAAGGACCTCTTTTATATCGACACAAAATTTGTTTTTTCCTCTCATGTTGTTTGGCTGAATTACTTGAAATCTAATCTGAAAATATCAGAACCAAGACGAAAAATCAACAAGAAGCAGAATTCAATGTGGATATTAGCTGTGATAACGAAAACGGATCAGTTTCGTTAAAAAAATTACTCTCAGAAATCCCTCCAATATTTGAATGAAGTTACTCTTTATCCATTAGGTTTCATGAAACCAGGTCCGATTTTCCAAATAACAATTCTTCATATCCTCAAATGAACAAGAAAATTCCTGAAATGAACTCATCATGGAAATAAAAATCAACAAGGGTGGTAGGAGCAAATGGAATTTATTGTAAATTGGACTTCCGGTATAAAAAGGTTTCCGAAATCATCTGACTTCTAGAATTTGTTTGTGTTCTGAAGACAAATGAAGCCGAAATTCAAAAAGGCATTGAAATTCTTCTATAGACATTTGAATGGGACAGTGAAAAATAAACCTTCTATAGGAGCTTTAGGATCTAGTGTTTTCTCTATTTCATTCAATATTCATTGAAAAAAACTTAAAATTTCCATAAATATTGTTGAATATTTCTGGCGTTAAAGAATCTTCGTTGGAAAAACAGTTTTCTGTACTTACCTGTAAATTGATTTATATTTCAGACGAATTCGTGGTAATTGATTTTCAAAAACCGACAAATTCCTAATTATGAAATACCATCATGAAAATCTGAGACATTGTAACATTACTTCGCCTTTAGTCTATGAGGTGTGGATTCATAAACGGTGTGGATCCATAAACGGTTTCAACACGAAATTATGTGGTCATTTACCATCGTTTCATCAGCGTTTCTAAAGTATTCAACCGAGTATTCAACTGAAACAATATCTCAGAGCCATCGTTTGGAATAATAAAAGATTTCATGTTCAGGGACTTCATTGGGCAATAAAATCGTTGATTTTGAATTGAGTCGATGTCAGAAATGAACTGAAAATTGCACGAAAATAATGACATTTCATCAACGTGATTGGAGTTTTGTTAATCTGTCGATTGAAAAATTTAAGGTGTCAAGTTACATATTCAATCTATCAATTGACAGATTTATTTTTTATTGGTTAGAAAAAAAATTTAAGGTGTCAAGTTACATATTCAATCTATCAATTGACAGATTTTTATTTATTTATTGGTTAGAATTGAATGAAACCTAAGCTTGTGTTTCAGGGTGATAAATGTGTAAAGATTTCCGCTACTGATCGCGAAATAGTCCGAAGACATTCATAGTTGGAGAAAAGTTGAGAACCACTGATCTAGACTCATCGGAAATGGAAAATGAAAAAATATCGCCGGCGAAAATGTCTCTCCGACCTTAACGGGCTTCGGAAGACGTGCCTGATGCTTTTAATCGACACCTTCTAATTTATAGATTTGGAGCACCTGCGTATGGGAACGAGTTACTTGTAGAATGTGTGGGAACGAAAAATATGAACTGGGTTGAACTGTGCAGTAAATTATTGGGTTCGGAAGGTTGCGACTTGAACGGTTTGTACGAACAATGCATTTCGTATGACTTATTGAACATAATCGAACGGTTTATTTTTCTTTGAAGGTTTTTTGCTGACATTTAGTATGTCTCTCTGTTCTGTTCTATGCAGCCTACGGAATGATGAATATTTTTCCATTTTGTTGACGGTATTTGGTACGAGTCAATGTTGACTTGAGATGCGTGAAAAGTGGAAGAATTTCTGACTTAAATCTCAAATATTGAGCGATAAAGTGTCATTTTCGTGAAACGCCAATTCGATCTAGGATTTCGAAAAATAATTAATAACTCAAAAACCATAAAAAATAGGTAAGAAAAAGTATAAGTGAATAGATTCAATATTTCATCATAAATCATAGAAAAATAGAAATACCGAATATCCCATTCAAAATAACAAAGTTGTTGCCAACTTGTCGTACACCCGACTACACTACGAATGTGAAATTATTTCAAAAATGTACCTCACATGACCAAATATCGATCCACAAAATTTGAAATCAGTACCATCAATTGTTTCCATAATAATCTAATGGACCCCACTCACTTCGTTCTTCTCCGCCGTTTTTACCCGACGGTTTTAAAACGGTCGGGTAAAACTGCCGCAAAAACGAAGTGTATGGGCTAAAAACGTCGCACTTACCCGACGTTGCAAATTTCAGACGAGGCCTGATTTTCGTCCGTTCTCTTGACGTTTTTTAACCGTCGGGTAAAAACGGCGCAGAAGAACGAAGTGAGTGGGGCCCTTAATAGGCCACTCACCCTTGGACACTTGATATACCCAAACTAAAACTAGCTTGTTGTACTTCTCCATTACTAACTCGGGTACATCTCTTTATGGTCAAAATTTAAGTTTGAAGCGTTGTGATTAATTTTTCTTAAGGCTCTGATACCCTGTATTTTTCCTTTTAGGGACCTATCTGTATACTAGATAAAATGGTTCTTTTATGAAGTTGAGGTAACCTCCTGACACTGTCTTGGCGATCACCTATGATCACTTCATTTTTGGTGTCAAGGTCATACTTGATTGGCATGGAATCTCTCACTAGTGAGGAACTCTTTCTTACATGCATGTGAAGCAGGATGAGATACAGTAGAACCTCTACTGCAGCTGTAAAAGTTGTAACTGAAGTTCCTGTAAGGCAAACACAGCCTTTGAAGTTTATAGAGCCTCTGCAAACTATTCTCTTTTTCATATTTGGTTCACCAAACTGAAGAGGCATTTGTGTCGATAACCGTTACCACAGTTATAGTTATAGTTTAAAAAGGGGTTACAGTTCATTGCGACCTCAAGGTCTATTGTGCCCCTTACAGAGCTGTTCTGATGACACCCTTCACAGCTCGCCTTCCAGTTCCAGAGATCTAATGAAATCCAATATCTGTGAAGGCTTCAGCGAGCCTAGTTCCTCACGCCCAAGGCATTCTCTCCTTAGGCTCGCAATGCCAACGCATTCCGTGAATAGATGAATGGGGGTTTCTTCCTCCTCCCCACAGAATCTACACTCGTCAATGTCCGATAATCCCATCCTCAACAGGTGCTTCCTTAGGCGACAGTGTCCTGTAAGAAAACCAGTGAGGAGGTGCAATTGTTTCTTACCAAGATCCAGATATGATTTGGATCTTGCTGTTTCAAAGTTCTGAAGGAACTTAGTGGAATGATCCATTCCTGGGAGATTCCGCCAGAGTTTTTCCTTCTCGGCTTTCTCCTTCTCCAGAAACTCCTTCTTATAGGTACATTTACTTATACCACAGAAGGGTTCTGGGCCAATAAGTGACATTCGTGCGCCCTCTTTGGTAAGTGTATTGGCCTCTTCGTTTCCTTTGATTCCCGAATGGCCGGGAGTCCAGAGTTACCAGAGTAGTATGAACTCAAAAAAAATACCATCATAAGAAAAATACGAATGAGTAGCAGTCTGTGCGAATATTTTTCCATTTTCTCTCAGTACTCACCGGTCAAAATCGCTGCATAAAAATTCTATTAGTCTGTTTGTAACTTCATAACGGCCACCTAGCAAGTTTCTATTCACTGCCGACAAATTTCCGTGAAATTCCAAATGAAAAAGATTTTCATTCATCGCATAAAAGCCCGTAGGGGCGCACAGTGATGAATAATCGGATTTTCATGGAAATAGCCGAAAGTGGTCGTAGAGCGAATGAAATTAAAATTTCCGGTGAAACCCTGCAGGGTGAAAAAACCGAAACAGGGGAAAATATGCCCGATTTTAACGTCGTTTCCAGGAAAAATGTTTACAATTTATTTCGTTACAGGTTCCGTCGACTATAACTCACCGGCGGCTGCGGGAAAATTACCGCGGACGAGACTTTTTCACAATTGCTAAAACGACACGATGAAAACATTCGACAAAAATGATGAATCTCTGAGTGACCTGCTCAGCTTTCGTCCGATTTATAATTGGCCTTTATTGTAAAAAGAGAGAGAGAGAGAGGAATTAACTTTATTCAAACAATTCAAACGGCGCTCGACAGAGGTCTTCTTGCCATTTACATTATATAGAAATTCGTTAATTCGTATAGAAGTTTTATACAGATGTTATTCTAGAAACAGTAGATGTTTGTCTACAGGGTCTTTCACGGGGAACCTCACCCATATTTATACGGAAAACTACTGAACGTATTCTCATGAAATTCAGCACTTATAAGTATTTCACGATGCTGATGAAATCTAAAATATTTTCAAGGCATGACCACCTCTGGTTTTTCCGGAAATGACGTCAACTTCCGTTTTTCAAATTAGAACACCATTTTTTTATTGCAGAAATAGATTCCTTAGAAAATTTCAAGTTATTTTGATGTAACATTTTTCAGTTTTGGTTGGAAAATTCTCTCTGAGCGGGAAAATACGAAAAAAAAATCGAAAATAGAGCTCCGCTGAAACAAGAATAACTTCGAGGTTTTTGGATGGCAAATTTTCATTTTGGGATTTTTCTAGATGTAAGATTGATGAATCCACTTTAAAAATCGAAATCGCGATACAGGGGGTGAAAAAATCGCTTTCAAAGTTAGGGATGACAAAATCGTGAAAAATCAATTTTTTCAAATTAGAACCCCATTTTTTTATGGCAGATATTGAATCTACGTTAAAAAATAATGTGAGTGTATGCATCACACCCTTGCCCTAAAGTGGATATTTTCGAGTTATTCACAAAAAACTGTTTTTCGTCTTGAATTTTCAGCTATTTCTTTTCCCTTCAAGCCAAAAAGATGAAATTTTCAGGAACTGTTACTTAACCATGTTTTAGATTTAACTACCCTAATATGCAAGAGAAAAAAGTTACAGGTTGTTCCTAAATAGATGGCGAATTTTGATTCGAATTGTATCGGAAACCTCTTTATTTCAACTAATCGGCCATCGGTTTCTCTCCAGTGATAAATAAATAATTCCTTATGAACCATATGCAAAACCTTACCATGTTTTACATTCTTTTTTTTTTAATGATAGATATCATTAATTGGCAGATGTAATTAATGATATCTATCATTAAAAAAGAAAATGTAAAACATGGTAAGTTTTTGCATATGGTTCATAAGGAATTATTTATTTATCACTGGAGAGAAAAGAAATAGCTGAAAATTCAAGACGAAAAAACAGTTTTTTGTGAATAACTCAGAAAATATCCACTTTAGGGCAAGGGTGTGATGCATACACTCACATTATTTTTTAACGTAGATTCAATATCTGCCATAAAAAAATGGGATTCTAATTTGAAAAAAAATGATTTTTCACGATTTTGTCATCCTAACTTTGAAAGCGATTTTTTCACCCCTGTATCATGAATCGCGATTTCGATATTTAAAGTGGATATGTACAGGGTATCCCATTTTGGGCACTTTTACGGGATATCTCCGTTATTTTTAACGTTATCGGGAAGCGGTTTTCGCGACAGTGTGCTACTTTTTTGTGAAACTAAAGATGGCGCAATCAGTTTTTGCATAGCTCTCTTAGTTTTGGCTCTACAGGGCGGAAATGAAAAGTATCACTTTTAATCACCTCCCGTATCTCAGTTGTGCTTAATCTTGGAGAAATGGTTGAAACACGCATTCCTATAGATTTTTTTCCGTAGAATCCAGTGGCGTAGTCAGTTTTTCAATTAAACTTTCCGTTTTTGAGTTATTGAGCAAACATACGTTTTTTAAATTGGACACCCTGTATATTATTTTTTATTCTTGTCAAGCAACAATCTCAGCTTTTCAAAAACCATATTATTTTATGCATTTATTGTCAAAACCAAGCTCAGAATTCAAGATTTTGTAATTAAATTGTCAATAACCAAGTAGTAGGCTATGACTGTTTATTAAAAACAAAAAATAAATGTCAAGATTTCGTTAGAAATCGAAAATAAGTTAACATAATATCTAGATCACAAACAAGCATGTCATATTTCTCGTAATTTTCGTAAGCAGCCGTAATGAGAAAAACTTAAAACTGAATCATTAATATGATATAATAAATAATAAAAAACTGAGAGAACTGTAAACTTTTAAACCAACCTACAAAGCTTCGACATTTTTTTGTTTTAATAAACAGTCATAGAGCCTACTACTTAGTTATTCACAATTGAATTACAAAATCTTGAATTCTGAGCTTGGTTTTGAAAATAAATGCAAAAATAATATGTTTTTGAAAAGCTGAGATTGTGCTTAATAAGAATAAAAAATAATATACAGGGTGTCCAATTTAAAAAACATATGTTGCCTAATAATTCAAAAACCGGAAGTTTAATTGAAAATTGACTACGCCACTAGGTTCTACGGAAAAAAATCTATAGGAATGCGTTTCAACCATTCTCCAAGTTCAAGCACAACTGAGATACGGGATGGTGATTAAAAAGTGATACTTTTCATTTCCGCCCTGTATAGCAAAAACTAAGAGAGCTATGCAAAAACTGATTACGCCATCTTAGTTTCACAAAAAAGTAGCACACTGTCGCGAAAACCGCATCCCGCTAACGTTAAAAATAACGGAGATATCCCGTAAAAGTGCCCAAAATGGAATACCCTGTACATCAATCATACATCTAGAAAAATCCCAAAAATGAAAATTCTCCATCCAAAAACCTCGAAGTTATTTTGTTTCAGCGGAGCTCTATTTTCGATTTTTTTTTTCGTATTTTCCCGCTCAGAGAGAATTTTCAACCAAAAATGAAAAATGTTACATCAAAATAACTTGAAATTATCTAAGGATTCGATTTCTGCAATGAAAAATTGTGTTCTAATTTGAAAAACGGAAGTTGACGTCATTTCCGGAAAAAACCGGAGGTGCTCATGCCTTGAAAATATTTTAGATTTCATCAGCATCGTGAAATACTTATAATTGCTGAATTTCATAAAAATACGTTCAGTAGTTTCCCGTATAAATATGGGTGAGGTTCCTCGTGAAAGACCCTGTATAGTGGTATTGTTGGTATTTTAACTCTTGGTGCATTCTGTGATTCAAAGTGGTGAATAAGTGGTTTCATAATAGTGCTTTTTATCTGTTTCCCGATGAATTTCCGGCTTAGTTTTTCTAGTCTCTTCAATAAGGGTTTCACTCCAGGTGTCTCATACAGAAGTTGATTAGGAGGGATGTGCAAGGGATTATTAAGATGTCTCATGTTTGTGATTTTCCTTCAGCATGTTCTTTCTGCTATTTCAAGATTCTCCAGAGTTGTTTTGGAGGAGTTCGGAAAGATAGTATCTCAATTTGTTGTCAATGAGTATTACCAAATATTTGCACATGTTTGTTGGTCTAACAATGTTCTTACGAATTTTGATATATGGATAGTTATTCGTGATCTTGGGGTTTAAAACAAGGAGTTTTGACTTATACGGGTTAGGCTGCATTATCCATCTTCTCATCCATGCTTCTGTGATGTCGGTTAGTTTTTGTCACCGAAGAATAGATTTTCCCAATGTTTTATCGTGGGTGACTAGTGTTGTGTCATCGGCAAATTGGAGTGTGTAGGCATTCTTGTCTATCTCTACTGCATTTGTGTTTCTGTTGTGGTTGTATATGTCGTGGTAGTACAGGTTATATAGAGTTTTGAAGAGAGGTGAGCCCTAAGGAAACCCTTGAACAGGGTGTAATTGGATCTGATATTTCATTCTTCACTCTGAACTGTGTAGTTCTTGATATGAATTGATAGATGATATTGAGTAAATATATGGGACATTCTTATTCTGCTAGTTTATATGATGAATCGCTAAGTCACCTGCTCAGCTCTGGTCCAATTTATAATTGGCATTGATTACCTAAATTCATTTCCATCATATTTACTTCTTCTGTTCAACGTTTCGGACAGCATTCGCCAACCGTCTGGCAAACACTTTAGATTCTCAACTACCAGAAAACCAACTTTCTTCAATTTTTGAGAATGTTTGTCATTGTGAGGATCCTTGTTATAGGATCGACCAATAAATGAAGCAAAAAAGTGAGGATGAGACTATTTTTCCACGATTATTGTAAAATCCGTCCATTGTACGTCTCTGTGATTGGCCATAATAATACCCATTAATCACAAGGGAATAATGAGTTATTAATCACTGTTTTCAGATGCTTTGATATGATATTCTTTAAATTGGTATTTTTTCATTATTCTGAAGTACACCAACTAACAAATATGGTTACACCTTGTCAATCGAGGGCCAAATTTACTTTTATTATATCACTTAAGGCATTTTTTATTACGAAATATACAATGTTCTCCGAAAATTTCTCATGTGTCAACTTGACTTTTTTCACGCTTGTCATAGAAGAGTCTTGTCGCGGTCGCAAAATGTTGGAATCTTCAAGAAATATATTCAGTAGTAGTGAATTAAGTTAAGTATGCTACTCGCGCATAATGGATGTTATTCACTCGGTGATTTGGTCCACTCGCCTACCGTTCGCTCCGCTCACGCATTAAAATATCTTGACCATTAGTCACTGTCTTTAATAACCTAGTTGATTAAATAACTATTTCCGTCGATCTCTAAATGAAAGGTGATTTTATTGTGTATGAAATTGATCATTAATGTCCCATTCAATGCTCAATGCCTACTATTTTAATGTACAATCCTCATGGCAACCTTCACAAAGTATTCAGAAGCACTAGGTACGAGAAATGTCAAAACTCTACAAGGACAAAGATACATAGAAAGTTTATTATGTCAAATGTAAGTCTTGTGCAGAATGAAAATGTATTTCAATCAAGAATTCATACAAAATTCTTATTGATTGAGATCGTCCGAAAAATCAACTCGGTTATAAGGTAATCGAGCGACTAATGGTATCGAACTATTAATGCGTTCGCTCCGCCTTAAAATATCTTGACCATCAGTCGCTGTCTTTAATAACCTAGTTGATTCAATAACTATCTTTATTTGAAAGAGCGAATTGGCTCCAACGAAAGATGTACGACTCTCTAACGTGTAACAACATATTCTTAAAATTGTTTAATGTAAGGTTAGTAGAAGACAAGGAATACTCTTTCGGAATGTTACTAGATCGAAATAATTAAAGAAGTAAAATCGTCGTTGTGAGAAGATAAAGATAATCATAACAACACAAATTTTTGTATTCAGGTTGAAAATATCAAATCAAAACTTTATGACTGAATGATACAAAATTTTCGTCGTGATCTTCTTGGAATTCGTCGTATTATTCAGTTATTTGAGATTCTGAAGATTCAAGATGGATCGCTGAGAAAAGAAAAGGAATAGAATGAATATTCAGAAAATCAAAAATTCTTCCTGATTCAGTTACTCATCAGATAAGATGAATGTAACAAAATGTAAGGTCTTAATGTAATTCGAATCGATTAAAGAAATGAATTATGCGCTTTCATCGCATACTCGTTCCCAACAAAAACCGCATAATTCGAATAATTTTCCCATCAATTTGCAGCGAGCTATTTCTCCCAAGAATTTCGCGTAGGATGGCTCTTTACTTGGGTTTTTCGACTAAATGGCGCCTCGTTCAAGACTCTCCAAATATCAGGATACCATTTTAATTTTCGAACTCAGCTTGGTGAAGTTTACTCAATTCCTATGTCCGCATTAGTTGATTACCAATATTTTATCGTTGAAAACGCTGACTAAATGTGCTTTCGAGGCATTTTATAGTCGTTCGGGGAGAGCAATTTTAAATCCAGAGATAATGGTGTTCCTATTTCCCTGTTACAGGCTCACTACTGAGAAAATCAATTGAGTTTGAAGTGAGACTTAACTGAGATATTGGTTGGATAAAAGAACGGATGGATCTATTCTGTCTTTTGTTATGCGGAATGAAGAAATTATGCTCAAAGTAAATTTTTTCATAAAAATTCAGCTTCTGAGCGCTCATTCATTGGTGGAGCAATAATGTCATCATTTCAAAGTTTTGTAGAGGACTAGAGATTCGTGCAAAGTATATGAATGCAAAATTTTCACACGATCGGAATTATATTCCGGAAATTATTCAGAAAATGAAATATGTGAGAAATCAAAAATAAGTTGAATTATACGACTCTTATGATGCGATTCTCTTGAAATCCTGCATGAACATTTAGTGCATCATTTTTCATTCACAAAATGAATTTCATTTAATACGTATATCTTGTGATGGAAGTGTAAAGATTTTTTTCTTCAATATCCTAATCAAATTTTCTTCACTTTTGTTGAAACTATGGCCAAAAAATTTTGAATGAGGCCCATTATGAGCATATTCATGAGGCCGCAAAATTTCATTTTGATTAGTTTCGTTTTGTCTGAGATATTCAGGAACAAAAATTTTTAATTAACTTAAATGAGGCATTTAGGAACCGAACTCTGAAATTTTCAAGTCTATATAAGATTATCCCTTCGAAAGTTATCTTGAACAGCCCCATGGAAAGTATTGAATTTGACCACGGACTCGTCATACGGGAGTCAAACCCTATAGTTTGATGCCATTTCCGGCTAAAAATCATAAAATCACATACATTTGGGCAAGAAGATATAGAATTCGTTTAAATATAACGAGCGCTCAAAAATTTTTGATCCATCGTTTTATAATTTTGTACTTTTTAATAGTCAGTAGGTAGGTATAGTCGTACTGACAAAAATGTGTATGTGGCTATAACCACATGTGACCTCTTTCGACAAAACAAAAAAATTATCATTTATTATTTTAACTGCAATCGATTTCAAATGGAAAATCACTAATGGAACATAGCATAAATTAATTTTTCTCCACAACGTTCAATACGAACTCAAAAATCCGTGTATTTCTAAACAGAATTAGCAGGGTAAACTAAATTTGCTTTGCCTAAATGGACTTCTGAAGTTCAACTATATAACTGGACTGAACACTACAAACAAATCAATAGGGAATATTAAATTCTAATTGAAAACCCTCATTTTCTGCTTCACTCACATTGCTTGTTGATCGAATTCAATACGGAATTGAAGTCGGTCAGGAGTTGGCTCATGTCACCTGTGACCTTTAACCAAATCCGTTCGGATTTCCTACGATTCATATCACCTGTAGCTTCATCATGCAATTTGCTGTTTTACAGGGTGTTTGATAATTCGACGTGATCCTTCAAAGGAGATATACTAGCCGTCTTTTGCAGAAAAATACATACAGCATGGTCCGAAAATCTATGGTCATGAAAATGTGTCAATTTTTCAACTTTTCTGAAATTTTCTGCTTCGTTATCGAAAATAACGAATAATCTGAATGACTCGAAAAAGTATGTTACCTGTTCGGTTTTCAACAGGTAAAACTATACAGTGTCTTGGTCATGACTTAGCGATAATAGAAGGGCATCAAATATACCTAATCCAATTGACAAAAACACCCACATTGGGGAGTTTACCCCCTCAGTTTTGGAGTGGCCCTCGTTTTAAATTTACTTTTTTATTTTAGTTGACCCTTCCAAATAATATCGATTTCTTCAGACATAAAGGTCCTACAGATGTAAAAAAAATGTTTTTTGAAGATAATACTACCATCTTTCATTAAAGTGGAACAATATGAAAACACTTGACTCAGAAATGACATAAAAAAATCTTTTAAAAGATTTCAGTAAAAAATGTACTGATTTTCTTAGTAAATCTGCAATAGTACAAGAACTAGCACATTGAAGTGTAATTTTTTTTCAATGAGCTAACACGCAATGATATTAGCTACAAAACGATACCAACATTATTTCTGTAAGTTACATAATTAGAAAGTAATTTCTGTTCAAACATGACCCTCATGAAAATTGATAAAATAAAATAAAACTCAGTACTGTTTTTTCGATAAATGAATTATCAAACAAAAAAATTGATCATAAAAATTGCTCAAAATGGCCGCCTCTGTTTTGTAGACAGGCACTGGCCCTCATGACGACCTGAAGCAAAAAAAGTTTGGGGCGCTCGCGTATTGGTCATGTTCGAACAGCAATAACTCTCAAATTATGTAACTTACATAAATGATGTAGGTGTTGTTTTGTAGCTAATATTCTTGGGTGTTAAATCATTAATCGAAAATTATACTTCAATGTGCTAGTTATTGTACTATTGCGGATTTACTAAGATAATCAGTAAATTTTTTTACTGAAATTTTTGAAGAATTTTTTTAAAGAACGTTTTAATGACATTTTTGAGTTAAATATTTTCATATTGTTCCACTCTAATAAGGTGTCAGTTTATCTTTCAATAGTTATTTATTATACAAGGGAAAAAAGTATTAGATTTAAGCTCGAGGTTATATTGTTTCCCGACGCGAAGCGGAGGGAGACAAAAAGCCGAGAGCTAAAATCTACTATTTTTTTCTGTGACAAGAAAAACAATGATTTAATAGTGAAATTTCTCACGAAATTACTTTTTTCCCCGGAAAAAAGTGAGTACTTTTTCCCGGCTACATGAGAATCATTTTTTGACAGGGAAAAAAGCAATCTCGTGAAAAGTCATATTTTGAGACCTGTCAAGAGATATAAAATGTCACATTTTTTTCCCGTCATAAAAAAAAAAAATTTTTTTCCATCTGTAGGACCTTTATGTTCAAAGAAATCGATATAATTTGGAAGGGTCAACGAAAATAAAAAAGTAAGATTAAAAGGGGGCTACTCGAAAACTAAGGGGGTAAACTTCCAATGTGGGTGTTTTTGTCGATAATATTAGGTATATTTGATGCCCTGTCATGACCAAACACACTGTATATGTCCTTGTATATCTTGAGTTATCAAATTTTTAAATGAATACTTTTCGGCAATAATAGAGGACCGTCTCCTAAGCTCTGAAGAAAATATTCATTGAATACAGAGTCAAGTAGTTTTCACAAAATCAATTATCTTCGATAATGAAGCAGAAAGTTTCGGAAAACTGAAATACAGCCATATTTATGATTATCACCAATGACGCAAAATAACGGTATATTATCATGTTCCTAACATATACAGATACATAATCAGAATGACATTCAAAAAATGGAAGCAAGCCCTGAGCAGGAGCTTCTGAGCGCTCGTTCTCTGGTGGAGGCAATAGGACTATCATCTCAAAATTCTGTATATGGACTTGAAATTGATACTTTATATATAAACAATTAAAAAAATTCAATTCTATGGTCACACTTGAAAATTAAAATATTAAATTTTTTGGTTCTGATGATGCGATCCTCTTGAAATTTGGCAGAACATTCAGTTTATCAATCTTTATACCAGGAAATTTCACTCAATTCAGATATCTTGTTATGAAAATATAATTTTTTTTTCAATATTCCAATTGAATTTTCTATGGTTCTGTTAATACTATGGCCACAAAATTTTGCGAGAGGCTCACTATGAGCATCTGGCAAGTTGCTGCAAAATTTCATTCCGTTTGCCCTCGTTTTGTGTGAAATTTGAGGAACAAAATTTTGAATGGCCACCTTTTATGGAACACCCTGTACGATTTTTCTGGTTAACGAACTTAACCGAGCTATTAGGAGCTGAAACACCCTGAAAATTTCAAGTCTCTAGGACAATCCGTTCGAGAGTATTGCCCGGCCGTCCGGCCGGCCCTACAGAATTTGATTTGACCTCATATTTTCCATCAGGGAGTCGAAACCTATCGTTTGAGACCATTTTCGGCTCAAAATTCGAAAATTACAGACATTTGGGCAAAACGATATAGCACTCGTCTAAGTAGAACGAGCCTCAAAAAACTAAATCAATGGAGAAATTCAAATTCTAATTGAAATTCCTCATTTTCTACTTCACTCACATTGCTTGTTGATCGAATTCAATATGGATTTGAAGTCGGTCAGGAGTTGGCTCCTGTCACCTGTGACCTTTCACGAAATCCGTTCGGATTTCCGATGATTCATATCACCTGTAGCTTCTCCATGGCACCCTTATTCATTACGTTTGCTGTTATATAACCGTAAAACGGTTTTTTTTTCACTGCAACTTGTAGCGATTTCAGAGTGCAAAAGATCCATTCGATTTTACATGTGTGTAGTCGGATAATATCTACACCATGTTGGAATCGAAGTACACCGCTATTCACACCCAAAGACATGATTTATCACTTTTATGAGGCCGTGTAGGTAGATGATGAATCAGCATATCGCTTCACGTATGGTGTAACCAAGAAAGGATATTCAATTGCTACTTCTAACTGCTGTTGTGCACAGTTAGGGAGAAAATCATATAAATAGAACATGGAGTAACCCTGAAAAATTGTGAAGATCTCGTTTTTCATAATATTTTCTCTGAATACTGCCTTTTGAGAGTTACTGCGAAAAAGGATAGTAATTTTTTCTTGAAAAAACTTTTTTACTTGAACAGGCTTCTGCTGACCAGCGGTACGCACTCTGTGGTATCGAAAATCGAAATTGAGGCATCAGTATAAAAATTTAACAAAAAAGGGGCTTTTGGTGGTTTCTTGGAAAATCTTCCGCTGGATCGAAAATGTTGAGGAAACCAATAATGTTAAATGTGACTTTCTACAGTTCAATATGTTGATAAAAACCTTACGAAGAGCCAACTCAATCCAGCGAGCCGTTTTTTTGTTTGACTCGATTGAATTTTTGAAAAAAAATAAGGATCACGTTTTTTGCTCTGAGAAGCTCATAATCTTTAAAAAAGGCAAAAAAAAATTTTCTCGAGCTTTTTCCACATTTTAATTGCAAAAAGTACATAAATTTGAAAAAAGGAAAAATAAAATAAACTAACAAATAAAATTTTTATTGATTCGATAACGATCGATAATCAAAGACAAATGGATTCTTTTCCATTTGGAGACAGATATCTCGACGAGAAGTGGGCGTATTGAGTTCAATAAAAAAATAAATTGAAGCTGAATGAATAAAGTATCTCATCATTATAACGATTATGCAAAAATAAAAATTCCACGCTCGTAGACAAAAAAAAGTGGTAAAATTTTGAGAATTTTTTTGTTGCTGATTTTTCTATCATTACTCGAAAACCACTGAAACTATTATAAAAATTTTTTTAAGTTCTGATCCAAAAACTAGACAGTTAGAGCTACAATTTCCTCTTTTTAAATTCCTTGTACGACCATTGCTCTCAAAATTACGGCATGTTGAAAATTGCCGAAAAATTTGGAATTTATTTCTGATCCTTCAATTTTTTCCAGTAGTGTATAAAATCAATCAATATTAAACCCATAATTCTGAACTAATTCCGTCACGCGCAAAGAATAATGATAATATTGTAATGATTAGAAAACAAATTTTGAAGCTTTAGTTTCTGACTTGAATCAGAGCCATAATAATGCTATGAAAAATAGTCTAAACAACTTGAGACAACTACATATATGAACTATGTGTATTGAATGAAGGTGGTCATTCTGAGCAATTTCTTTAGTTGATGTTATTATTACCATACTACCATATTTTATCCTTTTTCATTGGTTAAGTATTCATCCTAAAATAATACTTTTAAGTAAATTGTTCGGTGTCATCATTTCAAAACTTTGAAACTCTGAAAATTGAAGAGTCACATCCACATACGCATTTATATTCGAGATCAGGAGGAAATAGCCTATATCAAAAAAAGGAAGAATATACAAGACAGGGTGTCCCATTTGAAAAATTATAGTTGCATTCAATGTTGTTCACCCTGTATATCTTCCCATTGACGTTATTATAACTCCAAAAATGAGCATTTTCAGTAAACGCACTCTGCCCCTTGTGAAATGATTACAGATCTTGGTAGGTAGTTCTTAAAATTTGAAACTCTGTGGTTCTCAGAATAAAAGAGATAGACCAACATTTGTTACATATTCGAAAACAGGGGAGAAAGAGCTAGCCAAACATGGAAAATATACAGGGAGTTCCATTTAAAAAAAATTTAGTTTCCATCAATATGTTGGGGACCCTGTATATATTTCAGTTTCTGGACTCATATCAAAAAACCTCAGTTGATTTCGTGAAATTTTCTTACGAAACATTTTTTGTATCTCCTTTAGTAATAAAGTTAAAGGGGGGGTCAAATTATAGTGAAAAACCCGGTACATGGAATATACCAATTTTAGTCTTCAGTTCAACCATCAAAAATCAAAACATTCTGGATACATATCGAGAATATCTCACACAGTTTCCTATTTCTCAACTATTTTCATTGACGATGATATGGAAATCAGTAGTGTTAGTGATGATGAAAGTATTTTGCTATTTTTTTTTAACATTGATCGAGTCTAAATCATACGGGAGGTAGGTTCATTCAAAATGGATGGAAAATGTTATTACTGCTGCTACTTACATATGTCCATATTCTGAAAAATAACATAACTAAAAATATTCATTATCATTTGAGGGCGAATTCATTTATTACAACAAGAAGCAATACTGCAATTCTTTCATGTAGTTTGAACATGAATTATAGCAGATACTGCTCATGAGGTGACACATTTGGATATCAAAAGACCATAATAGGAAATTAATTAATTAATAAAAGTAAATAACCCCAGCACTTTTTCATAGGCATGCTCAGTTCCCAATTTTTTTCGTTTTCATTCTCATTTATTCAGATATTCTTTATACCTAGATATGAGTAATTTACACTTTTTCATTTTTATTCTCTCAAATGTTTTTTTCTTACATATATAAAAATTATACTTTCATCCTAAAGATTAATATAACCTCCAAAGCAATAAAGACGATACATGATTTCGCCTATAAAAATTGAAGAGTCAAGAAAATAACTAGATCAGAATGTAATCCATGTGCTGTTTTGAAAAATTTCATTGAAGATACCCTGAAATAATTTCTACCTTCAACATTACTATGAAAATTTTATGGATGTCGAATCGTTCAAGAATAGTTCAGATCGTTTTACTCTTTTGACCTAATGGGATTTTGTCGACAGCTTTCGGGTGTGAATGTGATGAGGATGAAGAAAAAAGGTATCTAGAATTTTCTTGCACATTCATTCGCATTTTATTCAAATGATTTTCTTTGAACATATGTTTGAATAATATTTCCATCTCAAATTACAATATATCTCTCAAAGGAATCGAAAAGAGTTCGGTATTGGAATATTTGAGTAATATAAAACCAGATTTTCCGCGTCTATTTTATCAACAATAGCAAGCCTGAATGTAATCCTATATGTAAACATACATAGATCTTTATAGCTAGTTAGGGCGTCTGAGAGCTCAAAGTCTTTCAAAGGAAACATTTCTCGTTCACCAAATTGTACTGGAGAGATTTTGCACACAAAAGAATTTTCGATATATGATCAGGGTTGGATCTATGCGAATAATATTCCTACAAGTTTCGAAATAAGTTTATTCGAGATGAAAGGCAGCTGAATGCTGCATCAGAACAAAATGTAAATTTGCGAATAAACGATCTCTATCGACTTCTTTCTGAGAAAATGTAAATAGCGAGTCAATATGCGATCTTTTGAGTTTGTAAAGGGTGCACACGAGCTGCAGCACTTGATGAAGCAGGTTTTATTCCACCCCATAATATACAGGCTTTTAAAGGTTATACATATTTAATGACAAAAAATATCGTGAAAATATATCATTTCCTCACAAATCGTTAATATGGAATATTCAGGTCTGAAATTCACTTAAATTCATAAGCGTTTTCTGAAGATCCAGGTTTTTTAGCTAGAGTCAATTTAATTGCTTTTATGCAATTGATTGCTGAGATCTGAACAGATGATTTGTTGACTGATTACTAGAATTTCTTCTAATTCTTAAATTTTTCAGCGGCTCAAGATCAATAATCGTTTCTAGTTCAGACGAAAAAACCATTTCCTGACAAGTATTCATTGTTACATTGAATTAATAACTTTTAAAATAAAAAAAAATTAAAGTAAAAGTAGAGAAAATAGAGAAAAACCAACTGAAACAATAAAAAGGATATGACATGATGTCCGAAGCTCCAACAATGCTCATTCAAATTTTAAATTCCTGAGAATTATTAGTTCTTTTTTCTCCTTAATTATAAAAACTGACACTATAGCTTCCTCGTAGAACATATTCAAAATTCAAAATTTTCAAGTCTGTTTCAACCTTTACCTTTATTTTTCGTTATATTGAAAATTGAATGAATATCTGAAATATGTAATGCTGTAGAGTAGAAGAAAGAATCTTGATATTTCGGTGATAATCAGATTGGTTCAGACTTTCGGTTACAATTTACATTTTAGAAGGCCAGCAGACATAAATCAAACCAAATTTCAATACCTACAGAGTAGATAAACAAAGAGAGTTCTAGACCGGATGTGACGTCACACGACGTAGAGGTGCTGGGTCGTCGGCGTGGGGACCTGGAGGTGTGGTCCGGGGGGTTTGGTGGGGTCATGGGCGGGTTCTGGGGGATTGGTGGGGTCATGGGTGGGTTCTGGGGATTTGGTGGGGTCATGGGTGGGTTCTGGGCGGCGGGGTCCAGAATATAGATGTTAGTTTGTAATCATCGACGAGAGAGAAGTCCACGATGATCTGTATTATATTATTCCTATTATTATTGTGTCATTCATCATATTCGAGCAATGGAACTGATATAGCAAAAGCCTATTTAATGAAATATGGATATTTTCAACAATCTAATAATTCAGATATTGAATTGAATACATTATCTAATGCGGATAAAAAATTTCGAGAGTACTTCAAACTGAGCGAGCAGACAGGGGTTCTGAATGATGAAACGTTAAAGTTGATGTTGAGACCAAGATGTAGTGAACAAGATTTTCCGCATCCTTTCAGAGTTGTAGAAAAATGATCTGAAAATCATTTTGGATGGAAATTTCTGAGGGGTACCACTGAGGATATAGCTTTCCATGCATTTCAAATTTGGGAAAATAATTCAGGATTGTCATTTCACAAAAATGATAATAACCTTGATAATATTCTCATTAAATATGAATCTGGAAAACATAATTTAACTATTGATCGTGATGGAAATAAGGATTGCATATCAGAGTTGGATGGTTCTGGTATGGTCTTAGAACATTGGTATTTTCCGAATAATAACAAATGTATTGAAATACATTCAGATAAATCGGGAAAATGGTTCAAAAAACTTGGAAAACCAACATCAGGTTTCACTTCTCTCTTCACAACATTAGTTCATGAGATAGGTCATTCGTTAGGACTTGCACATTCTGCAGATGAAAATGCTGTGATGTATCCATATTACACAGAAGAAATAAATCAATTACCCCAAGATGATATTAATGCAATCCAATCGTTATATGGTGTTCATGTTCAACCGCCAACAACAACAACATCCCACTCAACAATCGATTCTACACCCCATTCTACAGAAAAACGTATAGTTGAAGAAATCATTAAACCCAATTTATGTGAAATTAAGCATAAAATTGAAAGAATCGTTATTATAAACAATCATATTTATGTCTTCTATAAGACCTGGGTGTGGGTTATTTCATTAGTTTATAAAATAATTCATCCTCCACTGAGACTTTTAGAATATATACCAATCGAAAATATAGATTCATCAAGCATTTATTTAGGTATATCAAAGACCTAATAATGAAATTGACTTAATTCATAAAATGTTTTCTATAGAAAATCCATATAAAGGACGAATTTATGATCTTAGGGTGAAGCAATTGGAATTGAATTGTTCTACACTATATAATGATATATCAGTTATAAAACAGAAGCATAGTTTTTCAAGCATTCAATTCCAATGATCAGATAATTGCCGGATTAAGAAATACCAACAACAACAATATTTCGAATAATGCAGCATTCCAAGGAGAAAATAAGAGTGGTTCAGGAACTACATAGCCCTGCATGTTAAAACTTCCCACGTCGTTCAATAATTATCCAAGATCTTAATGAATCATGGCAGGCGGACTTGGCTCAAATGGATCTTTATGCTAAGGAAAATAAAATTTTAAATATATTTTGATAGTTATAGATTGTTTCAGTAAATTTGTTTATGCAAGAGGTCTCAGGACAACAACTAGACAAGATGTGACACGTGCTCTCAAGGAAATTTTGAATGATAGTAGGATCAATCCCAAAAATCTTCAAACAGATCAGGGAAAGGAATTTTTCAATAGAACTTTCGAATCTCCGATGAAAGAAAATGATATACTTAAATCACTACTGTACCTATTCTAAAATGAAGGCATCTATTGTGGTAAGAGTTATGAAAACGATCAAAGAAAAACTCTATAGATATTTCAGTTTGAATGGAACACATCGCTGGATTGATATATTTTACAAGGAATCGTAGATGATTATAATCACACAAAACATGGAAGGATCAACATGAAACCCTGCGATGTTAATCCCAAAAATGAGCAAACCTTATTGAAAACTAGATATAATCGTATAAAGATTGCCAAAAAAGGAAAATTGAAAGTAAATGATATGGTTCGAATTAGTAAAGCTAAACATATATTTTCGAAGGGTTTTTCACCTAACTGGACTACACAAATTTTTTCAAAGTAGTCAAAGTTCAATTAACCAATTCTGTCACATATCTTCTAGAGGACATGAATAATCAACCAATAAAAGGTGGTTTTTATGAAGCAGAACTTTTAATATTATACGATAACAAACTAAAATCTATATTCCGGTCCCTGCTCCCCGCCAGTGGACCCCGCCGCCCAGAACCCACCCATGACCCCACCAAACCTCCCAGAACCCGCTCATGACCCCACCAACCCCCCAGACCACACCTCCAGGTCCCCACGCCGACGACCCAGCACCTCTACGTCGTGTGACGTCACATCCGGTCTAGAACTCTCTTTGTTTGTCTACTCTGTTGGTAATGAAATTTGGTTTGGTTTATGTCTGCTGGCCTTCTAAAATGTGAAATGTAACCGAAAGTCTGAACCAATCTGATTGTCGCCGAAATATCAAGATTCGCTGACGTCTTTCTATTCATATTTCTGGACAAACTAATAATTCTGCTGAAAGTATGAGTATATTTCGGAAATAGTTGTGTTTTGAAGTTTTACTTCAAAATTCACACAAAATCTTGGACAAGTCATTGTATCATTAGTGGTCACTTAAGTTATTGGGTGTTCACAAAAGAAACATTATTTAACTTGCCATTGTTTTAATTTCTGCATATCACCACTCAATTTCGCTCAAGCCTTGGCAATAGTGAGCAGTAAGTGTGGAATTGTGACACGATCAGATATCCAGTTTAAAACGTAAACGAAAAATGAACTTTGAAATCATACACCGAGCTCACAAACAGGTAACTGATTACCTCTGTGAGCTGCACATAAATTGTAATTAATTTTGTGTATTTTCGGTAATAAATAAATAAATAAATAAATAAATAAATAAAATAATACTGAACCTGAAATAATTTATCAACCCTGAAAATTTCAGATTTATAGCGCATTCTGTTAGAGTGTTTTCGACATAGGATTATTTATCCGTGAGTTGGTTAGAGACCATTACAGGCTCAAAATTCGGAATATAAATATAGCACGCTAAAAACGAACTAGCAAAAAATAAATCATCGAAGAATTGGTCAACAATAATGAAAGACTCGCTCAAAATGACCAAATCAACGCTTCCAAAAAAAATCCGGAATCAAGAATTTTCCCAGCTTGTTTTTACCTAACTTTGGAAAATTGGCGAACAATTAATGAATGCTATTCAATGAAAGGAAGGTATGGTTTGAATCATTGTACAAGAAGAAAACTCACCCTGTATATTCGGTCATCGAATAATCCTAGAAAATCAAAGAACCCAAAATCATGACTCCCTAACCACAAACTAGATTTATTCAAATTGTGTTAGAACGATAGATTCCCAGACTCATTTGTTAGATATGTGCGATCAAAAGAGTTGATTTCGTGGTAAAATATCAAAGAATGCTTCGGTTTCCAGCGCGAGTTAGTCAAGGCGCTCCTTTCCGTCCTTTGTTGAGAAGGAACGATCGTTTTCAGGTTTTTCAAGTTTAACTCATATGTCAACTATCTACGTACCCCAAGAATGGATCGGAAAGACGGCAGACGTCCGATGTTGTGTTATTTATTTCTGAATACCATTACTGGAGCATGCTCTTCGCTTCAGCGATCGACATACGACGGTTCTCTGTGGCAGAAGAATGGGATTCTTCAGGGGAATTTGTGAGAATAACGGTGTATGGGGAAAGACATAGATACTTCAGCTGTACTGAATGTGTCTTATTCATCAGTTTGATCGAAAGGTCCGAACGCGAAATTTTAGAATTATTGAGCTAAGTCCTGCCGTGCATTTGCGCATATTCAGGCTAGGGTGGATATTTTAACACTCCGATTACACTCAGATCACGTCCACGGTAGGGAGCAGAGAATTGAGCTGGGAAGTGGGCAGCGCGAGAATGTAATCCTAGGCACGATACACTTACACCGATGCGCATCGAGATGTGACGTCACCGCGGAGCATTTCCATTGCATTTGCGGGATGGAAGTGTTAGAACTCCAGAGAATGATTGGAATAATGCAATTAATCGCAAGTTTGATTGAAAATGCAATTAACTAACAATTTCAAATGAAATTTCTTCGATGTATTTGTTTGTTGATTGATAAATATGTATTTAAGTGAAAAGTATTTATTTGTTGATATAGAATAAATTATTGAAGGCTCATTAAAAAACTTCGAATGAAAGAAAATGTTTTTATCATTTTTAGGGAAATTTAAATGAATTTCACTTATAATTCGTGAATTTGAAAAGCTTTTTGTGCACTTTTTTCTTCATATTCTGAAAACTGATCTTCTTATTTAGATCCCTGTCTTAAGTTGGCACGGATTGTGCTCAAGCAAAGAATAACATCGGATAGAATCTGAATGTCATTTTTCAGTTTTGCAACCTTAATTGTTATCTTCTAATACTTTGAAAATATTTTTTCCTCAGATAATGAAGTACTGACGGGATACTTCCGACTTCGGAAAGCAAAAGTACTTTATTTCGGTTCCCTTTTAACTCTTCTGTAACTCTTACAGCCAAAAACTGCGCAATTAGGCATAAATGCAGTTATTATAACAATAATAATATAACTCCACTTTTATCTCTGCTCCTCAATGACGTAGATGAGCGCGCCGGACGAGTTTAGACTCCGAATCTGGCATACCGGTGTGAGTGTATCGTGATCCTAGATACACTGCCTTGTTGCCTCCCACTGCCACTCGTGATGCTCTACGCTCCCTGAATTGGCGGTTTTTCATACGGAAATCAAAGAACCTTCATCGTGAACAGCTGTAAGTGGTTAACTTTAACAAGGTTGCTTTGGAATTGTTTTGTCCGTTGTTGCCGACACTTGGTCGCGAAAGAAATGTTGCAGCTGAGTGTGAATGCTCACTGCCTTCGATACTGCTGCAGAAGCATTTAGGAAATGAATGCCGACAACGCGATTGGCAGTTGGAAGGGCTGAGTGTAATTGATGCTTTAGAAACAAAATAAAAATTTAACTGGAATTGAAGACATTGAAAAAGGCAGAGGGTACAACGAAAATTGAAGGAAGCATAATGTACGGACGTTCTGAGGCCGAGAACTGGTAGAAGGTGAGTTTTTAAGGGTGAAAAAACTGTTTATTTCTATTTCCGAATGAAATTCAAAAGGCAATGTGGAAGCTAATAGGAAGAACTTCAACTTTTCCATTTCCACTTTTTTCATATTACGTATCTGCAAATTCAACAGAACAAGTTTCGAGTTTTTTGAATTCGTTCTTTTTAACAAAAATTGGTGAACATTTTTTCATTCACCAAACATTCTGAAAAAAATATAAAAAAATTAATTTATTCATTTTATATTTACTGAGAATAGAAAAATGACCCTTATTTTCAATTGAAAATTCTCAAGTCAAAATATCGGAATTTTTGGAAACGTCTGTGGGATTGTTGTTATTGTCTTGATTGGAAAACGATGTTGTATTATTTATTTCTGAAAACCATTGCTGGAGTATGTTCTTCTCTTCAGCGATCGAAAAACGACGATTTTCTGTGCTAGAAGAATGGGATTCTTGTTTGTAAGAATAATGGAGTATGGGGATATACAGGGTGATGTTTTAAGGGTTTCATTAGACGTTTTCGAGGAAGGAATTGTGATACAGATTCAAGATTTTGGATTTTTGTTTTAGAGTACATGAACTTCAATTGTAAAATACTTTCAAGAGGAATCTACTTCCCGTTTGACCGGAAACAAATGTTACTTCGTTATTTTAAATGCAACACCCTGTATATTTATACATATTCGAATTCATCGTTCAATTCTACACTGATTTGATGTATGATATGTGCAACCACTCAAGCGGTTCTTGAATTATAGCCTGATCATCAAATTTTCTGAAAAAAAGGTTGTCACAAATTAGTGTCCATATCTTCAAAATCCCTCATTACAAGAATTTCTTTTTGCGAAAATGGAACCAAAGAAAGTACGCTGATACTGTTTCTTGTATAACTTATGAGGAAATATTATACAGGGTGTCTGAGAAAGGGCCCCAAAGTGAGCCTCATTAAAACTATAAAATCTCACTTTTTTCAAATGGCAACCCTATAATTTTGTAATTCCAATCGATGGCTCGTCAGTAACCAGTTAGGGTGTCCCGAACATTTCATGCCTGTAAATCAGTAGTTTTGACGTTATTGAATAAAATTCGAATTTCAGGATTGAATCAAGGTTTCTTAGTCTAAACATAGATTTATTAGGATAGAAGTTTTCAAGAAGGCTATGTCTGTTGATTTATAATGCATTCTAAAGAACTGTCATTTATACTTTTTTTATTAATCGGGCACTATGCAAGTAACAGTTATGTATTGAATATGTTCTCATTTATGGTGAATGTAACAAAATATTAGAAAGGGCAGTCAGAACTTGTAACGAAAGAAATCCACATTTCACCTTTAACAAAATCGAAGTATCAAAACAATTTTCTCCTTACTGGAAGCATTAACCCAAAACGAAATCTATTGAATAGGATAACAGATAATGAAGACAATCAAATAAATATTTTAGGACATATTCACGCAAATCCAAGAGGTTCCATCAGACAGGTTGCACAGGAATTTCGATTTTGATGTCGTTAAAGTCAGTAAATGTGAATTTCGTTCGTTGAATTTCTAATTACCTTTTCTAGGAAGTTGTTACATTTGCCGCAAATAAAGAACATACCCTTGATAAATCATTCCAGTGAAATTATTATTGCATGTATTGCTTAGTGCTTGATCTGTAAGAAAAAGTAAGAATTACAGTTCCTAACATAGCCCACTTCAAAAATGCAAGCTTACAAACTGTACGAAACCTGTCTTTACTCGTGAAATTCGAATTTTATTGAAAAACGGCAAAAATACTGATTTTAGAGGCATGAAATGTTCGGGACACCATAACTGGTTTTTGACGAGCAATCGATTGGTATAACAAAATTATAGGGTTGCCATTTGAAAAAAGTGAGATTTCATAGTTTTATTGAGGCTCACTTTGGGGCCCTTTTTCAGACACCCTGTATAATATTTCCTCATAAGTTATACAAGAAACAGTATCAGCGTACTTTCTTTGGTTCCATTTTCGCTAAAAGAAATTTTTGTAATGTGGGATTTTGAAGATATGGACACTAATTTTTGACAACCTTTTTTTCAAAAAAATTTATAATAAGGCTATAATTCAAGAACCGCTTGAGTAGTTGCACATTTCATACATCAAATCAGTGTAGAATTGAACGAAGAATTCGAATATGTATAAATATACAGGGTGTTGCATTTGGAATAACGAAGTTACATTCGTTTCTGGTGACACCGGAAGTAGATTCCTCTTGAAAACATTTTACAAGTTCATGTACTCTAAAACGAAAATCCAAAATCTTGAATCTGTATTACAATTCCTTCGTCGAAAACGTCTAATGAAACACTTAAAAAAATCACCCTGTATATACATACTTGAGGAGTATTGAGCAAGTCTTATCATCAGTTTTTGTTAAAGGTTCTGAGCAAAAAATTTCCGAATGGAAGAAGGTGCTGACGTGAAATCAGAACCGTTTGCTCTCAAGTAGACAAGAGTCTATAACTTTGGAAACCATATGAAAGTAAGGTAAAATGAAAGCTATCGGAAAAGTCGAATAATACGATAAAAATTGGAAGAAAAATACTTTATGGGTGATCTGAGGTCAGGAAATGGAAGAGGGGGAATTTTAAGAGTGAAAAACGATTTATTACGATTTCTAAGTAAAGTACCTCGGACAAATAAGGCCCAGCACGTAGTACGGCCCACTTCGCAGAAAACTGCAACGAAACATGAACCCCATCCCTAATATTCACCAATTTATTCCGTTATAAATATCTTTACATATATGGCGAAGCGCGGCCACGCATTTAAAAATGTTGAAAATTACAAAACCTGAATACCAGTAGGTACTGGATCACAAAATTCTTCATGGACGAAATTTGTTGAAAGTTCACTTTTTTACATACGAAACATACCTACATCATGAATGGTGAGGAACTTTTTTTTGCATAGGAATAAAAGAAACTTGATAGCTGAGCAAGGAATTCTTTTAGGAAATTGTCACTATAATATCTTTTCTTCATGGTCAGAACTCAATATGAGCGGAGATAATGACACAAAGTTTAATTTTTGCTCACAACTCAAAATAGAATAGTGGAATGTAGATGATGGCGTTCTAATTTTCGAAAAAAACATTGCAATGTGACCTTCATCATCGCCATATGATTAAAAAATTGTATGTATTTCGAATATCAACAATTTTGCCCACCGTGTACGTAGATCAATGTTATCTATAACTAATCTTCATCTTATAGCTGGATGAATTCCGAGGCGACTTCTCAAACATAACGGGAAATACGCGTGCCTAGGTTTTGGCATATTCCCCTCGAAGGCTTGCTTCACGCTAAGCCTCGATTGGATAAGAATGAGCACATTAAAATTCACATTACAAATCGATTATATTCATGATAATGAAGTTTTTAATGCAAAGTTTCGAAGTGGCCCACGGCCACCAATGCCTGAGATACTAATTTGAATTGAATTTAACGCCACGTGATTTCCTGTTATATCTTGAGATCGGGACAAAAAATAGGATTGGCAGATTAATTGATAAATTCGTCCATAGGCTAATTTCGATCTCCAAATGTATTTCAACGATCAGAACAGCAATCGAACTAGCGGTATATTTTTTCAGACACATAAAAAATTATCAACGACAAATACGTACATTAACTGCGCTTTAACATGGGAATAAATAAACCGGTTCAAGATTAAGATTATGAGCCTAGGGTACGTGTGCAGGACGGTCGTTGGATGATCTTGAGAGTTTTTTGATAAAAAAAGGCGATTTTGAAATGATATCAAATCAGGTGTTTGTGAGGAATAAAAAAGTTCCAAGGACCAATTATAATGTAGATTTAACATAAAACATTGTTCATATATCAACTGTGCTTTCTGATGATGTCTCGTTAACTTTTGTTTCAATTTGTTGTTAATTTAAACAATGGCCCTCATTGTGTTAATCTTGAGGTTTTTTGTGAACCATTGAAATAAACTTGCGACTTCAAAACCCCATAGAAAAATGGGATTTAACACATTCAAAATGACAATAAGCAACTTCAAAATGGTAAACACAATCAAAATTGGATTGAAGAGATTCAAAATGAGACTAATCAATATTATATTGGGCACTGACATTTCCACTCTTTGATACTTAGAAAATATTGTCAAATAATAAAGGTATCGATCAGAATATTTCGAGTATTTTCCATTATAACTATGTCTGGCTACATGAAAGGAGCGGAAGCAGAGATGTAGGAAAAAAGATTTGTGCTGTTTATAATAATAATGGAGATTCACTTTTGTAGTGAAGCGATCTACCGCTTACCGTTGGGTCAATTGTCAAGATGAGATACCCAAGCAAAGTGAAGGAAAGAGAAGAATAAAAATTACTGAAGAACACCACGAATTTACTACCCAATATGTGAAAGAGAACAATAAAATTACCCTGAAGGAGCTAAAATAAAAATTCCAATCTGACCATAACATTTTTGTTTCTTCTGAGTGATTGCGAAACATTTGGATGGATTGTTGTACATCTTAAAAGATATCTGCAGAGAACCACAATGCATTTCAGGATATAGGTACATTTGGTACCTTTATTCATAAAATGATTTGAGGAATCACCCTGCTTGAAAGCGGGCGTCAATTTTTTTGATCCCAATTGAATTTGATCACTATCTGAAGTTGAAAAGGTATAGAAGGATCAAAACGCACGATCCTCATGTCTCCTCAAAGGAAAATGATCATTTCTCTGAAATCGCTTATTCAGAAAAAGCATGATTTCCAAGTGCGATCTTGCTGAAACGATATGTCTTCCATATTCATTTCTTCTAATTTCGGCCAAACGGAATCGGTTATACTGAACTTATTCTACTGAGAATATAATTAAAATTATATAATTTTATACATATTTAGACAGAATGAATATATTCCAATCAAGTTGAGAGAAGTTCTGACGTTTTGCGCTTATGGGAATATTGTGAACTCCATAATTCGAACTTCAATATCCTAAAAACAATAGGTCCTATTCTTGGACCGAAGACATTCTTCGTTTCCCATTCAGTCATAAAATGATGGCAATTGAGAAATTGAAACGAAAGAGGAGAAAAATATCGTGGCAAATCTCTCACTCAACGTGCTGGATAAAAAAGTCTTCTCATAAGTGAGTTGCAATTAAAAAAATTAAGAAACGCCCTGAGCAGGAGCTCCAGAGCGCTCTTTCTTTGGTAAAGCAATAAGACTATTACCTCAAAATTTTTCATAGCATTTGAGATACCAAATATATAAATGCAGAATCTCAGCTCAATCGGAATCATATTGTGAAAATTATTCAAAAAATGAAATATGTAAAAAACAGATAATTAGAAAAATTATATTCTATGGTTCTGTTAATGCGATTTCCTAAAAATTTTGCACGAACGTTCAGTTCGTTCTGTTATGGAAATATAAAGATTCTTCTTTCAATATTTCAATTGAATTTTCTATGGTTCTGTTTACATTATGGCCTCAAATTCTGCATGTACATTCAGTATATCAATCTTAATTCATAAAATAAATTTCTCTGGAATCGAATATCTTCTTATGGAAATGTGGAGTTTCTTTTTTTCAATATTCCAATTGAATTTTTATGGTTCTGTTAAAACAATGGCCACGAAATTTTAGATGAACATTCAGAATATCCATCTCCATTCACAAAAAACTCGAATCGAAAATCTTTTTCTATGATTCTGTTCACACTTTGGCTACATAATTTTGCATGAGGGTTGTTATCAGCATCTTGCATTTGGCCGTAACCTTTCATTCCGACTGGTTTCGTATTTTCTGAGACATTGAGCACCCTGTACGATTTGGGACCCGAACTCATCCTGACAATTTCGAGTCTCTAGGACAATCCATTTGAAAGTTATTGTGCTAATGGATGGCCGGACGGCCCCACGAATTGGTCATCAGAGAGTCTAACCCTATCGTTTGGGTTCATTTTCGGCTCACAATCCGAAAATTACAGACATTTGGGCAAAACGATATATCACTCGTTTAAGTAAAACGAGCGCTCAAAAAGCGGGCTTAGTATACCTACTCTTGAATCTGCTAAGAAGCGACTGAGACAGCTGAACATCTGTTTTGCAATTGTTTAGCAGTCCGTAAGGAAAGGCCTTGGTTCGTGTTTCTTGAAACCGGAGCCAATAATGGACGTAGCGCCCAGAAAAGTGGTAGGGTTCATTAAGACTTTACTGTCGGTATGATGAACATTGTGGTGTGGCACAACAAATCTCAATCAAATTGGTATTTTTCTGTTTATTCAGGAATTGAACCTTTTTGTCCGATTCATAGAGCACCTGAAAGTGTAAAGTTCGAGTCGTCTTTATTTTTGCAATATCTGACTAAACCAAAGATATTTCCATCATTTTTCTTGTGAAAAAATTACGGGGTATGCCACAGCTTTCTCTTACTATTAGATTTAAAGACGGCTGTGGTTATGCTCATTGAAGTATTCAGCTGAGATATTCCGACCACGAATATATCCTGAAAATTTCAAAAATTGCTCCTTCCATTCGGAAGTTAAAGTATTTATAATACAGACAGCCAAGTGGCACGAGTTTCCTTCCGATTAAAATTCGAAACACATACACTTGGGTAAAAATATGTCACTTATTTGTTCTCCAGAGATCAGCGCACAAAAAGTTACTTTCACAAATATGGTTTATATTTGAATAAAATTGGGCGAAGAATGGAAAGAAACTTTTTTCAGTACCTACGTTCTTTCGAAATAATCGCATATTCGATACGGAAAGTTTTTCGCAGAATCACTGATTGAAAACGTTTTCCTGCTTTTGCTTCATCCCCGAATGAAAAAAAAAGAATAAACCTTGTTTGACAAAACATCAATTTAAAACAAAGACTGTTCGCTCCGAACGAAAAGTAAATAATTGCTCAACTTTATTCCTGTCCTTGAAAACAGCATCATTAGTAGTCTGTTTTCCGGCGGATATCATTAGTTTTTATTAGCTTCCAGAAAAATCCGTAATGCAAACGCTCTAGACGCATCATAACCGTCTCTCGCATCGAGCTAGATATTTAATTAATTCATATTCATAGCGACAGGAGCACTCATGCATATAATTAACAAGTAAACGTTGTTATAACGTTGCTCGAACTGTAACTTTCGGTTTCAGGAGAGTTAACGCTAGACGTACTGATCTTACCTCATTGCTTGTAGTTTAGGAGCGTAAATGACTGTGAGTTACTGCAATGGGTTTTGATTGAACCAGTCATTTTTATGTGCGATATTTAACTGACAAATTCCGACCAAAAATGCATTTAAACCTTTTGCTCATACCATTCGAAAGTTAGAGTACTCACGAAAATAACGACTATGTATGTTGCCTGAAATAGTATATAACACTCGATATAACATTACTAGCAAGGTAAGAGGGTTTTTGCTGGCGAATGGAGGATATAATTGACGAGCCGCAGGCGAGTCAGTTACCTCCTTGAGCCAGTAAAACCCGTTATACCTTGCGTGTATTGTTTTATATTTTATTTGTTTCTCATTCGTAAAAAGATTACAGAAATTCCAAAAAAATCTCAATAATTTTCGCTTGACATTTCTAAAAATTGGATTATTTATGACATCGGAAAATTATGACAACTGTCAGTGGGTTTACGAGAGGGAAGTCCTTCGAGAATATTTGCTCATTTCTGACGAAAAGGCCAGATCCAAATGAAACAAGGCATGAATATCGTTTTAAATACTTTTATAACGTTTATTACTTAAAATATTTGCTCCAGGAACGATGAAATTAGCAGAATGAATGAAATTAGAAGCGAGTACGTGAAACTGTCAGTGAGTTTACAGGTCAAAAAACCTCTAGGATATTTGCAATTTTGAGAAGGAAAACAAATAGATACGAATAAAACAAGGTACGAATATCGTTTTCAAAAAGTTTGAGAACGTTTATTGAGAAATACATTTGTTCCAGGAACTCTGAAATTAGAGAGATGAATGGAATTGTAAAAATTTTACAAGTTAACTGTCAGTTTTACAAGTTAGTGACTTGATGAAATGAACTTTCTTGATTAATATTGTGTTTTTGGAAACTAACGTTTACAAATGAGAAACAAATAAAGTATTTATCAGTGTAAAACTGAGTCGTTTTGGACTAATCCCACCTCAAAAATTGAAATTTACATCTATATGGGCAAAGCTATGTCACGTTTTCCCTGGAACAAGCGCGCAAAGAGAAGTTAAGCTAAACCGGCCTATTATGTAGATACGTTTATAATTTGATGATGAATAAAAAAAAAGTTTTTCCGACAAGTTTACCCAGAAGTATTGTAGGTTTGAAATGGAAAATTTCCGATTTTCCCAGAAAAACTAATTGGCAGCGTTCTCCTCGTTTTTTTTCGCCCTCGAATGAAGAAAAAGACGAAAAAAACTTTGTTGGAAAAAATATCAATTTAAAACAAAGACTGTTCGCTCCGAACGAAAAGTAAATAATTGTTCAGCTTTTTCCCGTCCTTGAAAACATCATCATTAGTTGTTGCTTTTCCGGCGGATATCATCAGTTTTTATTAGCCCCCAGAAAAATCCGTAATGCAAACGCTCTAGACGCATCATAACCGTCTCTCGCATCGAGCTAGATATTTAATTAATTCATATTCATAGCGACAGGAGCACTCATGCATATAATTAACAAGTAAACGTTGTTATAACGTTGCTCGAACTGTAACTTTCGGTTTCAGGAGAGTTAACGCTAGACGTACTGATCTTACCTCATTGCTTGTAGTTTAGGAGCGTAAATGACTGTAAGTTACTGCAATGGGTTTTGATTGAACCAGTCATTTCTATGTGCGATATTTAACAGAGAAATTCCGACCAAAAATGCATTTAAACCTTGTGCTCATACCATTCGAAAGTTAGAGTACTCACGAAAATAACAACTATGTATGTTGCCTGAAAAGTATTTATCAGTGTAAAACTGAGTCGTTTCGGACTACTCCCACCTCAAATATTGAAATTTACATCTACAGGGTGATTTTTTTAAGTGTTTCGTTAGACGTTCGAGGAGGAATTGTAATACAATTCAAGATTTTGGATTTTCGTTTTAGAGTATATGAACTTTAATTGTAAAATATTTTCAAGAGGAATCTACTTCCGGTTTGACCGGAAACGAATGTAACTTCGTTATTTCAAACGCAACACCCTTTATATTTATACATATTCGAATTCTTCGTTCAATTTTACACTGATTTGATGTATGATATGTGCAACCACTCAAGCGGTTCTTGAATTATAGCCTGATTATCGATTTTTTTGAAAAAAAGGTTTTCACAAATTATTGTCCATATCTTCAAAATCCCTCCTTACAAGAATTTCTTTTTGCGAAAATGGAACCAAAGAAAGTACGCTGATACTGTTTCTTGTATAACTTATGAGGAAATATTATACAGGGTGTCTGAAAAAGGGCCCCAAAGTGAGCCTCATTAAAACTATAAAATCTCACTTTTTTCAAATGGCAACCCTATAATTTTGTAATTCCAATCGATGGCTCGTCAGAAACCAGTTAGGGTGTCCCGAACATTTCATGCCTCTAAAATCAGTAGTTTTGACGTTATTGAATAAAATTCGAATTTCAGGATTGAATCAAGGTTTCTTAGTCTAAACATAGATTTATTAGGATAGAAGTTTTCAAGCTATGTCTGTTGATTTATAATGCATTCCAAAACTGTCATTTATACTTTTTTGATTAATCGGGCACTATGCAAGTAACAGTGATGTATTGAATATGTTCTTCATTTATGGTGAATGTAACAAAATATTAGAAAGGGCAGTCAGAACTTGTAACGAAAGAAATCCACATTTCACCTTTAACAAAATCGAAGTATCAAAACAATTTTCTCCGTACTGGAAGCGTTAACCCAAAACGAAATCTATTGAATAGAGTAACAGATAATGAAGAAAATCAAATAAATATTCTAAGACATATTCACGCAAATCCAAGAGGTTCCATTAGACAAGTTGCACAGGAATTTCGATTTTGATTTCGTTAAAGTCAGTAAATGTGAATTCGTTCGTTGAATTTCTAATTACCTTTTCTAGGAATTTGTTACATTTGCCGCAAATAAAGAACATACCCTTGATATATCATTCCAGTGAAATTATTATTGCATGTTTTGCTTAGTGCTTGATCTGTAAGAAAAAGTAAGAATGACAGTTCCTAACATAGCCTACTTCAAAAATGCAAGCTTACAAAACTGTGCGAAACCTGTCTTTAATCGTGAAATTCGAATTTTATTGAATAACGGCAAAACTACTGATTTTAGAGGCATAAAATGTTCGGGACACCATAACTGGTTTTGAAGAGCAATCGATTGGTATTACAAAATTATAGACTTGCCATTTGAAAAAAGTGAGATTTAATAGTTTTATTGAGGCTCAGTTTGGGGCCCTTTTTCAGACACCCTGTATAATATTTCCTCATAAGTTATACAAGAAACAGTATCAGCGTACTTTCCTTTGTTCCACTTTCGCTAAAAGAAATTCTTGTAATGAGGTATTTTGAAGATATGACACTAATTTGTGACAACCTTTTTTTCAAAAAAATTGATAATAAGGCTATAATTCAAGAACCGCTTGAGTGGTTGCAAATATATACATCAAATCAGTGTAGAATTTAACGAAGAATCCGAATATGTATAAATATACAGGGTGTTGCATTTGAAATAACGAAGTAACATTCGTTTACGGTGAAACGGAAGTAGATTCCTCTTGAAAATATTTTACAATTAAAGTTCATGTACTCTAAAAAAAAAATCCAAAATCTTGAATATGTATTACAATTCCTTCCTCGAAAACGTCTAATGAAACACTTAAACAAATCACCCTGTATATGGGCAAAGCTATGTCACGTTTTTCCCCGGAACAACCGCGCAAAGAAAAATTAAGCTAAAATGGCCTATTTTGTAGATACGTTTATAATTTGATGATGAATAAAAAGAAAGTTTTTCCGATAAGTTTACCCAGAAGTATTGCATTTTTGAGACGAAAAATTTCCGATTTTCCTAGAAAAACTAATTGGAAGAGTTCTCCTTCTTTTTTCTTCGCCGTCGAATAAAAAAAACGAAAAAAACTTTGTTAGACAAAACATCAATTTAAAACAAAAACTGTTGGCTCTGAACGAAAAGTAAATAATTGTTCTGCTTTATTTCCGTCCTTGAAACATCATCATTAGTTGTCGCTTTTCCGGCGGATATCATCAGTTTTTATTAGCTCCCAGAAAAATCCGAAATGCAAACGCTCTAGGCCATAGACTAACTAAACGGAGAATAGATGAGACACTATTAGAACAAGCTTCAACGCCATCTTTTTTTTGTACAACATTACTAATTCGTGAAAAAAGCTCAATTGAAAAAAATCTGTATCGTAAGCTGCCTCAAAAAGATTCTGTAGTGCACCTTTTGAATAGGTAGGTACACCCATATACAAGAGGCAAAAAGTTTTTTGAAATTCAATTTCAAAAGGAAATCAGAAATGGATTCGTGCAAGTTATCGATGAGTGAGGAAATTTATTTTCATGAAAATAATACCTGTAACGAACTTCATCTGATTTTCTTTGGAATCGAGAAATGAGGATCAATAATCAATTCTGGATAGAATAAAAATTTATTAACTAAATAGGTATCACCAATTGAAAATACAGATTTATTTCATAAATATCTAATCAATAAACTAATAATTGCATTGAAACATTCTCAAAAACTAAAATAATGAATTCAATAATACAAAATATGAGTATTTACCGACTAAACTTATTCAATACTTGAAAAACTTTTTTGAAAAATACGAGTATCTTAATTCTTATAGTTAACAGAATTACATGTAAATTTTATAATTACCTTCTCGCATCTCGATTTTCACATCCAATAACACAGCACGTCTTCACTCTTGCAGGCATATCGAAATTTATTATATTTCAAAAAGAACGTGTCGAGCCACTCCTTGTGTCAGTTGACAATTCAAAGGTTTTTTGATAATAATGATTTTACATACTTACTATTTTCTCGATATGATTTACATGAATGCAACGACATCTGAACTATCAAATTGAAAATAATTTTTTCGTGTATTAGTCTTCTCCTCCGACAGATGTCGCGGAATATACGAGTGGCTCATCTATTTTATTAGTTTGTCTATGCTCTAGGCTCATCATAACCGTCTCTCGCGTCGAACTGATCTTTAATTAATTCACATTCATAGCGACAGGAGCACTCATGCATAAGTATAATCAACAAGTAAACGTTGTTACAACGTCGTTCAAACTGTAACTTTCGGTTTCAGGAGAGTTAACGCTAGACGTACTGATCTTACTTCATTGCTTGTAGTTTAGGAGCGTAAATGACTGTAAAGTACTGAAATGGGTTTTGATTCAACCAGTAGATGGAGCAGTTTTCGAGTAGGTGTCATTTTCAGGTCGGTCGGTTGCGCGGATTAAAGGAATTGTGGAGGTGACGATTGTCACAGACCGTGTTTGGAAATTCGTGTAGGAGACAATTCATAACATTGGAGTTAGTAATCATTAACAACAAATATATTTTAATGTTGTTTCAGAGAGCACTGAATTCAGTTGAGAGTAATCGAAATGTTTTTTACTGGAAGCATTTGAAACCGGAACTGTTTTGATGAAGTTGCTTTGCTTACTAAATATTAAAGAAGGGCTAAACGTCAAGTCAAAAGCTTCCGCGCGCCTTGTCGTATTGAGGAACGATAGCATTTCAACTAATTACTAATTTATCAACATTTCTTTCCTAATGACATTCTGAGAGAGATCTCGGAAACATTAAACTGAGATGCCTAGAAATAATCTCGAAATTACTCACAGGAGAAACACAGGGAATAAGGGCCGATCAAAAACCAATAACAAAGCTCCAATTAAAATTCTTGCGCCCAAAACTGTCTGGAAATACAGTACAAGGGAGCCAGGATTTTCCTCATCTCTTGTAACCGGATGGTATTAAGGCAACTGATAAGAGTTAATTTTGGAAATCAAGGACCCTTTGAAGCAGTGAAAAATACCTTTCAACATTGGCGAAGTACTACAAGCTAGTTATAGTTTTCGTTTCTGCCACCAGAACATTGAGGAAATAAGAAAACTGACTACTCAGAAAATGAGGAGCAAACACTCCAATCTTTTATGTTGGAAGTCACCCATAACATACCAGGTCAAAGATAGGCAAAGGGACTGATTGAACATCCTTGTCAAAAACGAGTTAAGGCTTCTTGCTGGGCTTCTCACAGGAAAACTTTCGATGAGATATCACTTGCACAAGATCGAAAAGGAGAACTTCGATATCTGTAGATTATGTGGAATGGCCACAGAATATTTGCGCAAGTCAGACCTACTATACTTAAGCATGACCTTTACGCCAGCCGACATTACCAATCTTGCACCTACCTTGAATTGTAAAGCTTTCAACTCTTTTCCTCCGAAAATAATGTATTCTTCGTCAGGTTAATCTGACGAAGCCGTTTGAGTCCACTCCAAGCTCAATATCGAATTTTGCTGACTTTTGAGCAGAACTATGTCACGCTGTTTTCCAAAAAGCAAGCGAGCAAAACGTAGATCTGTACGTTAAAACTAATGATTCTGATGTGTATTCCCCAAATCATGTCAGGGCTTTCCCCCAACATTAGGTTCTCCTAATATACTCTCTGTTTCACCGTTTCCTACACAAAAGCCACTATATCCAACGAAACCCAGCTTGAATACTGCTGTATGAAAAAAATGTATGATCTGAGCGTAGGATAATATTAAACAGCGCCGCGTAAATAAACAGCATAAAACGGACTTCATAAAGGAGTCTGTTTCGCAAGATTAGACCGCTCTGGAAAACATTCTATACACATTAGCTGCAATTCTTGGAGCCAGAAAGCTTCCGCTAATTTTCAACGGCCTTTAATTAATGAAAGCATGATGCCGGATGATTCTACGTCAGATAACATGCTGATAAACCGGAGGGAAAATCTTTGATGAGCTTGCGTAAAATGTTCGAATTTTCCAAATGAAGGGGTTATACAGAAGCTGGAAAAATGAATTCAATTTTCGATTTGGAACAGTTTACAGCTATGAAAAGGATATTTTGCTTTGAATTGTTGACCTCAAATTATTGTGTGCATTTTATATCTGCATTTTATCTGCAAACCTTCAAATCACTTTTCCCAGATGTATTGTGCTCTTTAGTGCAACTAGCATAGTATTTTAATTCTAATGTTTGTTAAATGTGATTGAATTTCAACCATTTTGCCATGAAAGATTTTTGAAGAATGTGATAATATTTTTTATTTCTTTTTTTCAGGTCAGTACCCAGTAGCCCAAGAACTACACAATTTCACATCTGAAATTTGAGGATTCTGGTATGACTGAATTTCATAATTTCATGCATCTCATTCAGAGTTTTTATTTTCTCAAACAACATTCAGCTTGGCAGTCGTGAGCTGACTTTCTGCATTACAATGACCTATTGTTTCGTATCGCAATTTTATTTTTCTTAATCAGTTGATTCGAAAAGAAAATTATTTATTTATATTATTATTTTAGTTTCCCTTTCGCTTCAACAACCGATTTTAAAATGCAAGTCAGCTGTCAGCTTGAATGTGTACATTGAACTCGATGGAAGTTGTATGAGATTTTCGCTAGGTTGTGTACGGTTACAAGTAATATTAGTTCGAGGTTGATGTTTCATTTGTTTTTCATTTTGCAATTGTCATTTATTCGATTGTCTTTGAGCGCTAATTCGACTTAAACGTATCGTTTTGGCCGAATGTCTATAATTTTCTAACTTTGAGCCGAAAATGGTCTCAAACAATAGAGTGCTACTCCCTGATGAAGAATCCGCGGGCCAGCCGTCCGTGTGGTCATTAGCATCATAACTTTCAGAGGAATAATTGTCCTAGACACTTGAAATTTTCAGTGCAAGTTTGGATTCCAAATGATTCGGTTAAGTTCGTTAACAGGGCAAACAGGGTGTTTCATAAAATATGGCCATTCAAAATTTTTGTTCCTCAATATCTCAGAAAAAACGAAATTAATCCTAATGAAAGTTTTGTGGCCACATGCAAGATGCACAATAAGCAAAATTTTGTGGTCATAGTTTACACAGAATTGAAATATTGAGAAGAAATAAACTTTATATTTCCATGAAAAGATATCCGATTGTAGTTATTTTTTGAATGAAGACTCATATACTGAATTGCAAAATTTTGTGGCCATGGTGTTTGCTGAAACATATTTTTCTATTTTACGTGTTGAATGAAAGTGTTCAGGGGTTAAGGTATTTTCGATGTTTTTCGGTGTTTATTCTGGGCAAAAAAACAGAAAATCTATGAATTTTAGAGAACGACGATTTAAATTTGCGAATATCCTGAAAACTTAGTTTCAGTCTCTCCATTTATGAGATCAATTTTTATTTTAAAATTTTCTCCGAGAATTTCAATATTGCTCACCTAACGTCAAACTATGAACACGAACTTACAAAGGAACGACTCGAAATTTTGAAGATATTTTTAAGATTTCAATAGGGAAATTGAATTCATAAATGAATCGAATGACGCGAATAGTTTTCAGAATATAATATTTAGTGTTATAGTTTGTCTAATATCAACAAGCGTGCAGAAGCTGTGAAATTGTTGAATGTTTGTTCGCAATTCAAATTAGTTCGACTAACGTAAACGTCATTACATATATGGAAAATTGTGACCGAGAGTTTATATTGATCGAATTGTCACATATAGTCCGTTCACGAAAAATTGAGCACATAGTAGACGTTTCTTGATTTATCTGAAGTTGGCACTATTTACTGTCATAGAGTAAAATGAAGTCAACGTTGCCGAATGTACTCGGCCTCGTCCGACGAGCTTGCGAGTTATCAGAGAACTCTATGCAATATTGACAACATTGCGTATCAATCTGACAAGAAAATAAAAAACATAACCTAATATTTTAATATACACAGTGGAATATGCCAAATTTCCATGGCCAACCGATGGCTCAACCTTTCGTGAACAGAGTAAAGGTATAAAATATTGGTCCATTTTTTAGTTATTCTACGAAATTAAGAATAGTTTTTCGAAAAAGGTATTTTTTTGTACTTTGCACTATAATGCATTCGATTCGAATTATGGACCGAGAACAGTTTGAGGAATACTTTTGCATTTCTTGATTCCTAAACTGATTTTACCGATGTGTAGCTATACTGTGTAGGTAAAGTCCAAATTTTTACATTTTTTGAAGTAGGTTTTAAATTCTCGAAAATCTTCTTCGTTTTTTAGAAATCTATACGAAATTTGCAAAAGTTGTGAACCTAAATATTCTGACAATTTGAAATTTTCATTCTCTATAGCTCATATCTCTCGAATGAATGAGTGTTTACGCCTGGACAGAATTGTTTTGACCTCGAAATCTTCATCAGTGACTCCAGATGGGTCGTCTATGACTCAACTAAACTTTCAGAATGTACAGAGAGTTGGTCGAAATTATCGTTCTGCTACTTGAAACAAGCGCAGAAAAATATAAAAACAATACATTCATTTTGCGATTTCAGTGTATTATTCAGTTTATTATCGAGTTTTGGCGATTCATAAATTCAGCCCTAGCCAAATTCATAACATGACGACTTCATCAACTGTAGCTGGTAAACTATCAACGAGTATTTCCCTACATGTCGAAAATAACAGCATCCTGTTTATTTTGATGAAAGTCCATGAAGATCCATCATTCGAGTGGTAAGATTACCATAAAAAGGTCGACAAATGTTTGGTGCGTGCTTGATTGATCACTCAACGCTTGAAAGAGCATCGCGTTAAATTCAATTTTGAATAATGCTGAGTGTGCAAGGATGAAAAAATTGACATTGTTACCGCAGAAAATTTCAGTCAAGTCATCTTAGATTGACGCTTAAATTTCTACAGTGATGCAAGAGCAAGACAGCAATGAGCTCTTTTGACGATCAGTGCTCTTAGGATTTGAATGGAAAATTACTTAATACATATAGTATTTCAATCATTGTTAGTTCTTCTATCAACGTCTTATATTCTTATACTGATTTGAAAGTATATTTGGTTTATATTCTCAGTGGAATGTATGATAACTTGACAATCTACTATTGGGAAATATTCCATAACTGATATCTTATTAAGAATCAGTAATCATTAAAAATAATTATTATCGTAGAAGAGAAAATACGAAATTGGAAAAAACACACTGATATGACTGTTTACGCCTGGCCTTACTACCGAACGTATACACGATAACTTTTGAAAGAAAAAACTTTTTAGAGAGCGACTTAAGATTAAAAAAAGTTGGAATACAACGAAATCAATAGATCCCGAGATATTGAAAGTGTTGCCGATATGAGCAAGCGTTTATATCGGCGTATTTGGTGAAGAAGCTGTAACCTACTCAGGAACACCTATAATACCCCTATTACACCATGCCTTTTTCGTGCCTTCTTGTCGGGCTTCCGCCTGATTTTTCAGCGAGAAGCTCCTGCTTCTGGAACTATTTTGCTGTCTATTTCAGGCTTTGCAAATAAATAGAACCGGTTCTATCTTTCACCGCTGAAACGTGGGATTTTCGAGTATTTTCTTAGAAATTTCATCTTCTTTTGTTTGCATCATTATTTTTTTATATCAATAAAGATAACATGCTATTCTTACAAAAATATTCCAACAAAACACAAACTTGGGGTGAAATATCAATTTCTTCAATGTTTGCAATTTTGAAATTACTACCTGAAACCCCCTTGAAAAGCCATGGTGTAATAGTGCGACTCATTTGGGGGAAATTCACCCAACAAATAACCCTGAAAAAAGTCTAGAATATAAACATGAAAAAGGCATAGTGTAATAGGGCTATAAGATATCGACTCATTTCATAACCGTTTAATATAATATAATGTGCTATTTTCTGAACAATCTAAGGCAGACAATATCCAGAGAGTACTCCCGATATTTCGTCATAGTTATCTTTGAAAAAATAATGAAGATAGAATATAAAGACTTCAAAAAATTCTTTCTATATCAAGTTGTGGGCATAGCATGTCTATTTCACAGTATCGCCAGTGGAAAATGTAAACGGGATAGGTACCATACATTTCTGCATTGGATGCAAAAGCACAAGGAAAAAACCTAAGTAAAAAGCTCTGCCTGTTCGTGCAAGTGTAGTGCTTATATGTTTGAATTTTTTTTTAGAATAAGCTTAATATCGAAGGTTTCTGTCCAATGAACCAAATTTTTCTTTTAGTTTGTCATCTTGAAATTGCATCTGAAGAACGAAACAACAGAAAGTAGTATCTTATATGAGTACCACCTTTGTGCCATAAATAACAATAATTCCAAACGTTTGCTTAAAATTCCTTCGTTATTGAAAAAACTGCTCCAAAGCCAGAAGGGTGTATCAAAGCAAATCTGGATTCACAAGTGATGATTATTCAGATCCACAGAAGCTCAAAGAACTGTCTACAGAGCCATACCACTAGGTAATCATATCCCATAGATTCAAACAATGGTATTTCGCCCTGAATATCTAATTCGCACTAGGAATAATGGTAGAAAACCTATGTCCAAATGACATAAGTTTTCACATGAAGCCAGCAGTATTATTCTGTAACAATTTTTTTTCGATTTTGAGCAAAACTGATTTTGAATATAATCGAATTATGTGCTATAGTCCGTTCACGAAAGGTTGAGCACATAGTAGGCGTTTCTTTATTCATCTGAAGTTGGCAGTATTTATTGTCATAAAGTAAAATTAAGTCAACGTTGCCGGATGTATTCGGCCTCGTCCGACGAGCTTGCGAGTTTTCAGAGAACTCTATGCAATATTGACAACATTGCGTATCAATCTGACATGAAAATAAAGAACATAACCTAGAATTTCAATATACACAGTGGAATATGCCAAATTTCCATGGCTCAACCTTTCGTGAACGGAGTATAGGTACTCTGATACGAAATTCACGGCTGATTCAGCGTTCGATGCACATGCATATTTCAGCTTTGTCTGATTTTCAAATCCAGACATGAATTCGTTCAAATCTAGCAATATTCTGCCAAATCATATGTCTCAATGAACGATTTCGAGTGTTTCAAGCCTGGATAATACGGCGTTCCCACGAGCGTTATTCACGACAGTGAACCACGCTTTCGTGAAATCACTTCTGTGTGAACGCATTCCTCACGAAGCAAGTTTAAAAACTATGCGTTCACACGAAGTGTATTTCACGAAAGCGTGGTTCACTGTCGTGAATAACGCCTCGTGGGAACGCCGTATAACTCAGCCTGAAATTTGTTCACCATCCAGTGGCGGCTCGTGAGGTTTCCATGAGAGGAGGAGCGAGACCATGCAAACAACAAAATTATTTATTTCGAACTGGGCTTCCTGTCAGCCACTGACATTTATTATACCATTCTACCCAGAAAGAACTATTATGGGCAGAATTAATAATTAAATTTTGCATTGCTGGTCGAGGTGTCTTAATTACTTGAGTTATGAAAATTTTATCATCGTTAGTCATTTTACTGAATTTATTATTCAAATAAAATCTACAGGATCTTGCCTTTCTCTAAGTTCACTACTTGCATTATAATACTCACTTCTTGTTTCCGTTCACATCTTTCTTGCTGAAATATTAAAATCTTACCTAAAAGCTTTCCCGAAAAATGCCACAAAACCACAAACCGCACGCTGAGAGGATTAATATACTTCGTTAATAAAAAGGGAGGGAAGCAAAAAAATAGCTGATCTCCATCCACGGTCGCCAGGGTTGATCCGGGCCGATCGGACGTTCAGTTTCGGCTAAGCTCGTTCGCCTAGAAGCGAAAATAATGCCGCGGAGCCGGGCCTGATACGTGATCAACAGCTTGAATTTTGAGGGTTCCGCACCGTTCATATGAAATGTTACATTTAGCGAATCTCGACTTGTGGAGACGAGCCTCCTTCGCTAAGCGATTTGCTTGCTATCCGTTACGATGTATTGTGTGTTAAATAATGAATGTTTCAGATCGCTGAGTAATAAACATAGTTTAGTACTTTTAGATTGGATAGTAGATAGAATGATGGGAATAATACAGATATATTGTGACTGTCTATGCTTGTACTGCGATGACGCATCCATAATAATAAAATCGAAGGATGGAAAAGATTTTACGGTCAGTTAAAGCTAGCCCTGATTGAAGTGGAAAAATGGTTCTCTATAAATGGGCTCAAATTGAATAAAGAGAAAACAGTGGAGTTAGAGTTTGGAAGTAGAGGGAACCCATCGAACGCCAGATTTTGGGTGTAATCCTGGATAATAGATTAGTTGGTCCGCCCATATTGATTACACTGCGACAAACTGTCCAGAGTGCTATATCTGCTAAGGAGATTGAAAAAATGTGGTACTCTCGAAATCAGCAGAACTGCATATTTCGCGAACTTTCAAAGTTTACTTTTGTATGGTATACTTCTGTGGGGAAATGCGTCTGATGCTGCGAGAATTTTTCTTCTACAGAAAAAAGCTCTCCGAATTATATATGGAATGAGACACCGAGAATCTTGTAAACCGTATTTCATAAATAGTAGAATACTTACCTTTCCATCTCTGTATATAAAGGAGTGTCTCATATACGTGCACACAACAGATCCACCATACCAAGAAATGGGACTCATCACATGTTCAACACCAGACATAAGAATGATTTTATTACACATTGCACAGGAAGAAAATACGCAAAATTTCTCGCACTACTGGGGCATCAAAATGTTCAATAAATTACCTGCAGACGTAAAAGAACTACCTGAACGTTTTTTTAAAAGAGAATTCATGATATTTTAGTAAATAATGCATTTTATTCAATAGAAGAATTTTTGAGTTTTTCTCTATACTTAAATGATTTATTGACGAACCATGTAAATTTGATGGCAATAAATTATTATTATTATTATCGACTTGAGCCTATTAGCGTAGAAAGGGTGTGATTTTTCACACCCCCCAGCGATCGGCTATCACACTCCCTACTAAGGGGAACATTCACTCATCCCGGATAGCAAGTATCAGGGGGATTGAGCTCTGAGGTCTTCGGTGTTCTTCTTCTCCTGGGTCCGGTTGTTCGTCCTTCGTTGCTTGGTCCTGGATCTCTCAGTTGACGTCGTGGTAGTTGGTTTTGCAATGTTTCCTCCATGGTTGTTCCTGGTATCCATCGTGACCTACAAACTTCCTTACCGTTCTAGCAGTACCAAGAAGCGCACTGCTTTTTTGCATTACTTTAAAAAGGTTTTCATCCAAATCTAGCTCCTTGAGGTTGGACTTGAGGCTCTTAGGAATAATTCCTGTGGTTGATATGAGAATCGGAATGGTTCTGGTACTAGACATTCCCCACTGCCTTTTGATCTGAAGTTCAAGCTCTCGATATTTCGATATTTTTTCAGCATATTTTTGACGTAGATTGTTGTTATTGGGATGGCTACGTCTATGAGTATTGCTTTCTTCTCTTTTTCTTCACTAGAATTATGTCTGGCCTGTTATTAGCAACTGTTAAATTGGTAAGTACTGTGCGATCCCAGTATAGCCTGTAATGGTGGTTCTCCAGTATAACTTCAGGCTGATACTTATAATATGGAATTGGTTCGGATTGCAGCATCTTCAGTTGGATGGCGAGTTTCTGATGGAGTATTTTACAACTGCATCATGTCGACTCTTATATTCATTTCCAGCAAACATTTGGCAGCCTCCTGTAATATGCTGGATTGTTTCTGATGTTTGGCATCCGTAGCGGCATTTATCGTCTGTGAGGCTTCTATCCTTCATGATATATTTCTGATAGTTTTTGGTTTGCACTACTTGGTCTTGAATGGCAAGGAGAAAACCTTCTGTTTCAGGAAACAATCTTCCAGAAGTCAGCCAGTAGTTCGACGCAGGAATGTCGACATGTTCCTGGGTGACCTCGTTCAGGTGTCTTCCATGTAGGGGCTTTTCTTTCCATCTTTGAATTTTATCACTATCCGTCTGTGTGGTGTTTTCATGAGGGTGTTCGCTTAATAATAGAGGTGTTGAACCATCTGCTTCGATCAGTATCTTATGTAAGTCCGATGAGTTTGACTTGTCTACAAATAATTTCTTAAGTTGCGTATCTGTTCAGCCGCTATTTTCTTTATGTCCACGAAGCCTGCCCGCCTTGAGTTCTTGGAATTGTTGTTCTTTCAACACAAGCATTTAGGATGATGTTTGTTGGCCTTCGTACACACTGTTCTCATTTTCCGTTGGAGATGATCGAGATCTGTATTACTCCACTTTACGATTCCAAAAGAGTAGGTGAGAACTGAGCAAGCGTAGGTGTTAACAGCTTTTGTGAGATTTCTGCTGTTCAGTTTTGTTTTCAGAACGCCTCCTCATTCTTCTGGTGAACTCCGCTGTTAGTTCGTCCTTCATCACTCGTTGTCTATCCTTTGACATTGTTTCATACCTAGTATTTGTATAGATCACCTGCAGCATTGCTTTAATTTCCTCTCCGTTAGACAAGGTGAGAGGTGTCTGTTGGATTTTTTCTCCTGCTAATCTAGGGAACGACATTTATCCAGTCCAAAGTTCATGCTGACGTCTTTGGAAAACTTCTCCACAAGTCGTAGTAGGCACTCTAGTTGGTCTCTGTTTGCTGCAAACAGTTTCAAGTCAATCGACGTATAAAAGGTGGTTTATCAACATGTTGCGTGTGTTGCCTTTGAGGTTGAATCCCTTTCGGGAGGATTTTAAAATACTTGATAACGGGTTCATCGCCATGCAGAACCACAATGAACTCAAAGAGTCTCCCTGAAAAATTCCTCTCTTGATGGCCTGTGCCAGTTCTATGCCTGTTCCGCTGATTTCGATGTTAGTGCGCCAAGTTGGACATAACTGTTTTGAGAAAGCTCACTATTCTCGGATCTACTTTATAGATTTCTAGAACTTTTATGAGCCATTCATGCGGCATGGAGTCGAAAGCTTTCTTGTAGTCAAGATAAGCCGTGAACAAATTCCTCCTCTTCTTATGGCTTGGTTGCAGATTATAGCATCGATAATCAGTTGTTCTTTGGATCCCATTGCACCTCTAGAGCATCCTTTCTGTTCCGATGCAATTATATTATTTCGTTCGCAATGGGAGTATAGTCGACGTGTAATGCAAGATGTTATGAGCTTGTACATAGTTGGCAGGCAAGTCACTGGCCTGTACGTTGCTGGATCGTCTGTACTTTGGTGATTTTTTGGCAGAAGATAAGTTACACACCCTCTGTCAGGAAGGAGGGCATACTTTCTGGAACTCGTAGGATTTCATTCACTGCGTTAGTTAAATTACTATGTAAACAGTTAAATTTTTTCAGCCAAACTGTGGAGCCCGTCTGGACCTGGTGATTTCCAGTTGTGCATTTCTTTGAAAATTTCCGAAAGCTCTTGTGGTGTTATGACTGTAAGGGGCATTTGTTCGGTGTTGGTTTGAGTTTTTCTCTTCGTCTTTTATCCACTCTGCATTTGTGTTGTAAAAAGTAGGTGTTTGACAGTTGTTCGGTCCAAAACTTCTCCATGTCATCCTTATTCGGATAAATGTTTGAGGAGTTCTGTTGTTTTCCATCCAGATGTCTGTAGAAATTTTTCTCAGAGTTTTCAAAGGAGATGTTATCTTGCTTCCTCCTGTTGCTCTCTTTATATCTTCGTAATCTCTCGGAGTAGACACTGAGTTTTTGTTTTGTTATTATTTTATTATTATTATTATTATAGAAATGTGACTATTTTTTATTTGAACTTAAATTTAAAATTGAATAAAATGCAGTGAAATTAGAGGAGGCCCGCCTCCTCTGCCTCCTCTGAGAAGCCACCACTGCACCCATCCTCTTCAATCGAAAATATTGATGGACGGCACAGTAATGATGCCGAGAATGATGCACTTGTTATAAGGAAGGATTCTCGATCTATCCACATTCAATAGAATGCAACAATCTTGAAACACTTTAACAATCTACAACTGCTCGCCAATCCATACAAAACCGAAACAACAAAAGCCTCCCCTTTAATAGAGCGCTGATTAAAGCAGCACCGGATCTCCGTTTCGAGCAAGCAGTTTCGCCTAAGAGAAACAGGTTACGGTAAAGGTCGATAAGGATCCTCATATGCGGTTTTCGAGAAGGTTTCGCATCCCAGACATTCATACCTGCATATTATACCGAGCCAGGACAGGCCCATAAACATCATCCAAACGTTCTAATTTACTGAAAATGTATTAAGCGCCCAGACGTTACACCTGCGCTGATGCCGGATGGAAGGATTCTACGGAATTTATGGGAGATTTTCAGGATGAAATGCAGGGCGCTTTCGAGGTCGTATATGGTGTTTTATCAGTGAAGTAGCTAGTTTTGATGTTAAATACGATGTTTTCGACGCTGAATATTTCGACTATGGTTGATGGAGTGCTCACTATGAAAGTGTTATTTTATATTGCCGGTGAGATTGCTTTCGATTATCTTAAAGTAGGAATTCGTCAAAAAATGGACTTGACTTCACAGCTGTTCTCAAGCTTTGATCTCCCAATAATTCAGTGTGATTTGGCGACTTTTGGACTTTTCTTCTAACAGATAGATTGATGAAAAAATTCACCAACAAATGTTGTAGAGAATATATTCTATATACGAAATGAAATGCTTTTTTCGATTGGACCTTCGTTCATGAATAGTTTCATCTTGGAAATAAATACATTCAAGATTAAAATTACAATCACAGCTAATATAATCAAACTAAAACCTGATAATGAAAATCAAATGACCACAAACTGCATCATAGGAAGTACCTTGTGAGTGCAGTATAGCCTATATCAGAGAATTTAGACGTCTCTTGAATGTTCAAATTTAAAAACATATAAAACTAGCTCTACTTGGAGATACCTATAAGTCAAAGCTTGTCCAAAATGCTTTAAATGAAGAGCACAAGATTTTATGAGGTGAAGCTTCCATAATATCAAAAAAATAAAAACTGAGAAGTAGAAAATTGAAAGGAAATTTATGTCAATTGCCGAAAACCCCATCAGTCAACTTTATGTAGTTCTGATCTCCGCTTATAAGATCCAGCCTGAAAAACATCTCCGAAGAGAGACGAAAGTGTCTGTTCTGAGAGTTAAGATTCTTAAGTATTTTCCTGACGACAACTGGTCAAGGCTAGTCGAAACGTTAACCAGAAAAAGCAGATATGAAAAAAAGAGCCCAAATAATTTATCAAGACTTCATTTATTCCTCATCATATTTTACCGTAACTGTCTTTCTCTTCGACAGTTAGCATGCTCATTGTTTTGCTCCTCCTTTTGCAATGGGAGCACTGCTATCGTAGTCAAAATTAAAATGAAATAATATAACGATAAAAATTATTGGTTAATACAGTTTGATACAACGTTTAAATATATGCATAGAAACCATAACAAGATGAGAGGTCAAATTGCGGAAACAGCATTCAAGACTGAACTTTCACTTACCTACACTATGCCAGATAACCAGTAAAAAATAAATACGTTCGTAAAGTGTAAGTCCTGATCATATTTTGCGGAGAGAAAAGTAGTTAAGCAAACGTGTAACGCCGGTAGCAGAAAAAAATTATAGCAGGGTTATGTATGCCAGCATCATTGTTTAAGGAGAAATTCTCCTTAAACAATGCCAGCACAATGAGTTCATTCGTTTAATGCATGATCATGTTATATGCAAAAAAAGAATGGTGGATACCAATGTTGATGGAAGGAGGCAGAAAGCAGAAAAGTTGATACTCCATTTGCTGTACCTGACGTTTTCGTTTTTCAGATTATCTCGAGGGTGAAATTAATGGAACAATTTTTCCCAAAGGATATGAGAAAAAGTCTGCTTTGACGATTATGAATTTTATTTCAACTGAGAGTTTTGATTTCAATACTTCAATAATCGTACTCCCTGAAGGACTTTTGAATGAGAACTGTAAATAGTAACTAAATGGTAAACAAAATGATACAATATCACGAAATGCCATAGAAAAGATTATGCTTTCAAATGGAAAGTCTTCTGTATAAATTTATTCCCACAACAAATCCGAAACATATTTGTGGCAGTCATCAAATCAGTGTCAATGCTATCTGACTATCGACCATACGAGTCTTGATTAATTTCTGTGTTGTGCTGCTCAAGAGTAATCAGGTTTTTGAAGGTTATATTATGCGAAAACTTTCTTAAGCAATGGATATATTTGTCACAGCTCTGGGGGGATGCAGCCCGACAGCCCCCTCCCTAGATAAGCCAATGGTTCAAGTAGTTTTCAATTTATGATGCCATCGACTACAGCCTTTCATTTAGTGTTTTTTGTTCGATGTTACGTATATATTCATATTACGATTCAGCACGATTCTGCTGGAATTTTTTTTTCGGTTGGGGTATACTAGACCCCACCTTAGCAATAGTGTTATTATTCTGTAATCGAAGTTATGTCACTTGGATGTCCTGGAAAGCGTTTCCCCCCATGTGAAAAGAAGGCTAAAAATAAGTATCTTCCTATAAGATTCTAAAACAGAAAATTCCTTCAATTCTCAGAAGCTGAAAGAATTAGATCGAATACATTAGAAAAGGGAGTCTGATGCGCTAAATGTGCATATGAACAAGATTTGTAACATGTGCCGTTTTCTATTTTCCAGTATGGCACTTATGGATGAAGCATCTGCGAATACTGCTCAGAAAAAACTCTTGTAGTTTTTTATTGAATATCACAAAAATTTTGTTATTTCAGTTGTTTATTAAGATAAGAATTTATATTTCATGTTTTGAATCTTCAGAAATAAATATCATTTGAGTTTTCTAGAATTATGTGAAATTCGAATTTTTTACATTTTTCAGCTCTTTCCGCATCCATATTCATTTATTTCGTACTGAATAATCAGGTTTTTACTGAGTGTTCAATTTATATCATTAACACTGTACGTTTAGGAATACCTAAACCTTGATGCCGTACCTATAAAAAGTCAATAGTTTTATGAGAAAACATATATTTCGCAAAAAAAGTTTGGTGTCTGACTGACCCCACGTTCCGCAAAAGTGACAGGAAAAGTACCATACGAGTTACGGGCTAAGTTCAACCTTCTGCTACTATAGTCCAAGAGCCAGTGGGCGGCTACCTGCATGTATTTAACCAGACCTAGGTTTTTGTACATTGAGGCCCCTATACCTACTGTACATGAGGTGGGGGCTCACTAAGCCCAAAGCGGTGGACCCGGCTAGTGAGCAGGTAGGATAGGTATCGATTTTTGGTGAATTTTAAATGCATTTTACCATGTCTGCCGTTTTGAAATCTTAAAGTATATTATTATTATTATCGAAAAATAAAAATGGCAGACAGTTTTGAAAGTGCTAAAAAAATGAAATTTTCAAAGTATTTGACCAGATCTGTCATTGAAATATATTATTCATTATAGTCTTAAAAACTTATACCAATAACGGCAGACGTCCGTTGTTGTTTTGAGTTCTAGCGTCAAACTAATTAAATTATTGGCATGTCTAAACATTCTAGATGAACTTATACAAAAAAAATCAGTGAAACTTCGTTGGGACTCGAACCGATGTAGGTATCAAATAGGGAAACGGCACTGTTGTAAGGATAATAATATTCGTTCATAGAGTTGGAATTTCAGTGAATATAATTTAGCCAGTAGTCAAACTCTATGAACTACGAACTACCTTTGCCTGGCAACGAATATTATTATCCTTAGAACAGTGCCATTTCCCTATTCAATACCAACGTCGGTTGTAGTCCCAACTAAGTATCACTAATTGTTTTTGTATGAATTCATCTAGAATGTTTGGACATGCCAATAATTGAATTATTTCGATTATAGAACCAGAACAATTTTTTTTTCATTATTTCAGAGGTCTGAACGAAACATTTGAATGACTGTATTAACGAAACCGTTTTCATATTCGTGATTGATAATTCAAGTACAATTGTACAAAATTTCATCCATTTCGAATGAAATTTTTGCATCGCTGTAGACATGTAAGAAAAAATTTGTGTTCGATATCTGAAAAAAAATTTTCACAGAAATTCTTAGAAAACTGTGTTCATTCAGAAAATAAAAGTCAATTTGAGAACCGCAAAAAAAAATTTGGAGCATTGCAGGTCTTCCGCCGTTTTGTTAATTTTTTTTTCGGAGTTCGCCCACTTTTCTGAATAGAGGACTCAAAAATACTGAGATTTGACCAAAAACCGTTACTTTAAGTGTTATACATAACTGACCACACTCATATGAATCTTGCTCAAAAATAACGTTTGACACCCTGTATCTCGCTTATGCTTCGAACACGGGATATTGCATAAATATAAGGCAAAAATGACTCTCCCGATGTCCTCTACACGAAATATATGTTTGTCCAGTTTATGATGAAACACCCTGTATATATACTTTCTTTATCATCAATGTTATGAAATTTAGTATGTAGAGTAAAAAAATTATTGATTTCTATAATACAAAGATACAGTAAAATAAGTGAGTTAAATTGATGTAAACAGCGATCGTAATACATAGACATCTGACATTGAGTGTACTCAATAAAGACGTCTGCCGTTATTAATAAAAGTTTTTAAGACTTTAATGAATTATATATTTCAATGGCGGATCTGGTCAAATACTTTCAAAATTTTATTTTTTTTAGAACTTTCAAAACTGCCTGCTACAATGTTAACCGCGCGAAAATGGTCTGCCATTTTTATTTTTCGATAATAATAATAATAATATATTTTAAGATTTCAAAACGGCAGACATGGTCAAATGCATTTAAAATTCACCAAAAATCGATACCTATCCTACCTGCGCACTAGCCGGGTCCACCGCTTTGGGCTTAGAGAGTCCCCACCTCATGTACCGTAGGTATAGGGGCCTCAATGTACAAAAACCCACTGGCTTCTAGACTACTAGTTTCTGATCGTTGTGGGAACATATCGTCCCCACATGAACCTCAAATGAACCCATTTCGTTTTGATTTCTTCAGAAATCTCAATGTCCATCTCGCCACGTCGAAATATACATAAACAAGCATACACAACTGAGTGTATCATATTATCATATTATGTTTCTTTTGAGAGTTCTTTCGTGACAGCCTTTCTTATTAAAGTATTCCTAGTATCGTTACTTCACCATACATCTCCATATCGACAAACCCGAAATACCAAGGCCAAACTTTCAAGCATTTCCGAGAAACATAAACAGAAACCGATTATACATCCACATAACACAAAGCGAGATATTCGTTTCTTTTCGTGTAACCGTTCAATAGGCATTCACACGTTTACGGCCGATCGTTGCCGTTTATTGAATCATAAATTTTCATCGTAAATTAAGAATGTAAGGAGCTAACAGTTATTCTAATGAATTCTCCGGAGGTATCGTCTGGACGGCCAAAGAAGTACTCCGAAGTCGTCGAAACTTCTATAACGACCTCGCTCGTGGAAAATCTCACCTGGTTGAGTTATCGAAACCGTTTTTTCCGTACATTTACCGTGGAAAAACTGGGATTACACCATTCGAGCGGTAGTTCTAAGAGCGGATCGAGCAAATACGATGCGAGTTGGAACAGCAGTTGTATTAATTATTGAGGGAATTTGGGAACTGATGATACCGTTTCACTTTTTCATTTCGTATTTTCTACCCAACTCAGAGGCTACAACCATTTGAATCTTCAATGCGAACTAAAAAACTTTGAGCTGCATACCGATCTTCGCAGTAGTAAAATGAAAAGAGCAATTTCAGTGTAAGATTCATTTTAATATCTAATTATATGATGGTGGATGAAGGACCTCTGGTGAATCGCCATTTGTGTAGCCAATAAAGATCTGTCACTTCTGGTACAATATAATGGAAGAACTGCAAACTATTCGGTAAAAAAAACTCGTTACTTGAAACAATTGAATACTTTATATTGTGGACTTCGAACAAGAAACTTTACTCATGAATGACCGATTCTTCAACGTATTGGCTCTTGAAAATTTCACTTGATTGAGATATCGGAACCGTTTTTCCGAACATTTACTGGAAAAACTCAGATTACGCCATTAGAGTGGTAACTCTAAAGGCAGATCGAGCAAGTTTGATGCGAGTTGGAAGAGAAGTTGCCATTAATGATTAGGGGAATTTGGAAACTGACGTTACCGTTACAGTTTTTCATTTCGGGTTTTCTGCTCAACTTAGAGACTACAACCGTTTGAATCTTCAATTCGACCCATAAAACTTTGTGCTGCATACCGATCTTCGCAGTAAAATGAAACGAGCAATTCCAGTGTAAGTTTCAATTTAATATCTAATTCATATAACGGTGGATGAAGAACCCCTGGTCGATGGCCATTTGTAAAAGCAATGAAGATTTGATGCCACTACAAGTACTATAAATATAACGGGTAGAATTTCGAACAAAGTATTAAGCGAAATGGAGTCATTACTTGGAGCAATTGAATCGTTTATACTGCGGACTTCGAATCAGAAGCTGCTCTGATGAAAAATCGATTCTTCAACAACAGGGCTTGTGGAAAATCTCACCTGGTTTAGTTACCGAAACCCTTTTTTCCGTACATTTACCATGGAAAAACTTGGATTATGGAGCAGCAGTTCTAAGGGCGGATCTGGGAACTGATGTTACCGTTTCAGTTTTTCATTCGAAATTTTCTGCTAAAAATACCCATCTTCAATTCGATCCAAAGGTGAACTATAAAACTTTGAGTTGTATACCGATTTTCGCAGTTAATTACAGTGTAAGTTTCAATTTGATATCTAATTTATATACCGGTGGATGAAGGACCCCTGGTCGATGCATGGCCGTTTGCACGAGCAATAAAGATCTGTTTCTACTAGTAGGTACTCCGAACTCTTTAGCGGAATAAAGTCGTTTCTAGAAACAACTGAATCATTCACATTGTCGACTTTGAACTAGAAGCGGCGCTTTAGAATGATCGTGGGAAAGATTTATTCCTCCCTGGTGAAGCCATAGACACTATTAGTAGTTTTGCGAATGTACCTGTAAAGGACTAGAACTATATTTATTATCTAAAGGCTTCCTTGAAGCACCCCAAATGACAAGATACTTAGTACTTAAGATATGCCTCTTTAGTTATGAAACCACCACGAAATTTCTTTAAAAGTACACAGAATTGATAAGTTGTATACAGAGTAGATTTTCTCGAACTCTATAAACTGAACTGATGAGACGATGAAGGAAAAGGGTAGCAACAAGTTCAAATGAAAATTCTGCGGACTCAGTATCAGATCAGAATGTTTCTGCTCACTTCGATCTCCAAATTATTGAGGGTAATATGTATAAATTTTTTCTAGCCCTTCACCATATAGTTTTACATTGGTTATCGTTTGTACTGGTTTGGTATGTGTCTAACTGCTTCTTTTCTAACAATTCTTTAGAAATGCTGTTTTGTTTGAGAATTTCAGTGATATTCTCAATTTTTTCAGGCTTGCTTTTTTTAAATGGGAAATCATTTCGAACCACTACTATACAGACTTGTTGAAATGGTGATACGATTTGAAATGAATGTATTGTTCTGTATTTTTTCGCTTACTATAAACAGTAGTTCCTGAGAGACCATTCCATTTATCTCCTACATAAATGGACATAAAGTTGAGAAAGAAATTCTGCTATTTTCTTAGATTTTGATGTTGAACTTCAAAGATTTTTAGATACTGTTCAAGTGTAAGAGACAATTATAAATATTGTATATATTTCATACATGGACCTATAATACTAACTGGACGTCGAACTTCCTAACTTTCACGTAGAAAAAAGTGAGGCAAATCGCCGTCATTTGCAGTTTGGAGTGAACTACAAATATTTTGATGTGTTATGCCATATGTGCTCGAATTTTGATCGAAACATAGACGTTCCTTTGAAAGAAATGATGAAAAACGAACTCTGTATATTAGTGTTCTGTGAACACTGACATTTCGGTCTATATAAAAAATATATTTTTTTTCGATTCGTGTGATAAGTTATTGAAATAATGTACCATTATGATGATTATACACAATATAGATTCCTCAAAAACGGTATAACCTCGCTAATTCTAATATTTCAGTTCGTTGAAAAATTGACAACTCTCAAATTAGTCAATTTCACTCCAAACTGCAAATGGCCGCCGTTTGCCTCAAATTTTCGACATGTTCGCTATCTAGTTAGTAATATAAATCTATGATTTTATAATGCGAAACCATAAAAAATTCATCCATATGTCTTCACTATAGGTTTGGTCTGAATATATATTGCTCTGATGCCTTCTTATTCAATAATACTTCATGAAAGGTAGAAGAAGAAGAAGGTCGAAAGCCATTTTCGATAGAAATACATAACATTTTCTGTCGAAAATTACTGACCCATTCAAATGCTCAATTTATGCTATTTCAATGTGCAATTCTCATGGCAACCGTTCACCATTCAAGAAGCACTAAGAGAAATGTCACAACTGAAACACAGATATTTTATTAAACCAAATGTAAGTCTCATGCAGAATAAGAATGCATTGCAATCAAGAATTCATACACAATTCATATTGAGATCGTCGGAAAAATCTTGTAACCAACTCGGTTATTAATCGAGGGAATAATGGTCGCTCCGCTCAAGCTTTAAATTATCTTGCCCATTTGTCTGTCTTCGATAGACTAGTTTATTAATACCTATTATCTATTATTATTATTCAAATAAATGTTGCATCATCATATTGAATTCCATGAAACCAACACGGTTACTGTTCCACGAAAACTCCTAGCCCTAAGGTGTCATTAATGCAGAAACCAGTGTGGGTGTCCTACAATCGAAACAGCTGAAATTGATTGTTGATGCTGACTAATTGAATCATATCACTTTCTTGCACATAAGCAGAGAGAGATCCGCAATGCAACTGAACGGCAATCATACATCAAGGTGGATTGCATCGGAGAGTAATCACTTTCGCGTTTTAGTTCTGTAATAATTGACGAGGTTTCTACCTAAAACTGCCTGGCATCTACGTGAGGAACTCAAATTACAGCTTAGTAATAATATGTGGGGTTTACGTCTCAATAAAAAGCGCATCTGAAGGGTAAGTACTCGAAATCGACGTTTCATTACTGCCTGCTCTGAACGAAATGCATCATTAATGAGTAAACTTCTTTGAGATATCTCCTCGTATTTTCTGGAAGCTGACGATAAGAACATGAAATCGTTCATATAATCTTAGTGTAAATGATCACTTCTGCCATAAACTCCTGTAATTACTTTGAAAAACAAGAAGTGCCCTGATAAGAATGATTGAAGGTCCAATTTATGTATGCTTCAATCTTGGAGTCATGAAGAAGTCTTCTGGGAATGTGAGGTGGAATTTGAAAGGATATAAAATCCAAATGGGCTCTTTTCTTCAGATGAACTGCAAATTTAGTTTTGAGTATTTTGGTATATCAACGTGAGCATATCTTTCGATTTTCATGGATATCATAAATATTTTCAATGAGTAGCTTTCTTTATTTTTAAAATATTCCGTTATCAACAGTCCGAATTAATTTATTCAACCAAGCAGTGATAGTTTATTGAGCAGTCCATATAAAATCTTCAGGACCACAAAAAATTATTAAGAAGTGAAAATTATTTATTTTCAATTTCGACGACTATTTCATGTTCTTTGTATCATAGTACACAAACTCGAATAAATTAAAACCTACCTCATATGGTACCTATTAGTAAAAAATTGTTGTATAATATGTTAGTTCATACGTTATTTCCGAATAAAATTTTAAATTTTCGTTTCACTCGATGTAACTTTTCTTCTTGTCCAAATATCAAAATCATTATAACCTATAAATACTCTATGAAAGCTTGATTGGTCGTAAGAAAAAGAAAAGGAAAGCCTTTTATTTTTTTAAACAATTTTTTTGGGAATATTATGTTGTGAAAACCTTGCCCTGGCAATTATGAACACAACAATAAAAGAATTATAGAATTTGGTGCAGTCATTTCAAAGATATGGCATTTTGACGGTAACCATAGATCCTTTTTTATTAATATAGATAGATAATTGATTTTGTTTATAGTATTTTTCAGTCAGACTGAAAAGAGGGAAATATGTAGTTGGGGCTATATTTTTGCAATTAACGTATTTTGGGCATATGTGGTTATTTGTGCGGTAACTCCTGACACTGAAGCTCATATAGTTGAAGTGAATAGAAACCCTTTCTACAATACTCAAATACTAGCAAAATTTTGATCTGTTACCTTTTGTGGGTCAGTACATTTCCAGCGTAGATTCTAGAAGTACATATTTCGTCAATCGAAACAGTTTCATTCAATAGATGTTAATAATGAAACATTCTCTTGCACATAAGCGGAGGGAGTCTTAAATGTAATTGATTCTTCATCGTTCATCAGCAGCCCGATTTTTGTATTATCAATCATGTCTCATTTTCCTAATCCAGAAAATATGTAAATTAGATGAAGCGCCTCTCGTATATTCACGGCCAGTGAAGCTACAATTAACTTGTCAGCGTTATCCCTAAATCTGCCGGCTTGTAAGCCCTATTCGTTCGACACTCATTAACAAGGCACCTGTGCCCCTGACACATCTTGACAAAGTACAGCTAATTACATTTTCCGAACCGGGAACCAGTCGAGATAGGTCGATTGGTTCTCACGAAATCGAACCGGACGTTCGAAGCGTCGTTCATGTTGGCAATAAGTTTATGTCTGAAGATCGACACCAATCGATATAGTTCAGGATTCTGGAGCCGGTATGGCTATTTACTGTGATGAAATGGCATCGGATTGATAAAATTAGCAGTTTCTGAAAATATTGATTACTTTTCTGCAGTAAATAACGAATAAGATTCAAAGTTCCAAGACATCGAATTAATTAACTTACACTCTGTGAGGTCAAAAGACCTTCATTTAATATTAATTATTGTTTATAGTGAAAGCAGAGAATAATATTAATCGATTGAAATCAACCAATATTAAACTCATACTTCGGAGCTAATTTCGTCCTCGTTCAAGACAAAATGCAAGGAAGTGGTATCAAACAGAGCACCTATGGATGGCCATTTCCTCCTTATTAGGACTCATCAGCACAGGATAGCTCTGAATGATACAAGGTATTTCTTGGAACTCAGAACGAAATTACATCTTCTTTAAGGTGTTATATATACCGAAGACGCCATCCCAGTTCCATACGAAAACCTTCCTCGATAGCATGAACTCTGAACGAAGAAGCGAAATGTTTACCATTTGTCGCATTGACTGAAGCGTTCTTGCATATCGCAAATTTTACGTCTTCAATGCACGACGCGGTGCGCTCAGGGTAACATCGGTTGACAGTGACACTGTAGTTCAAGGTTCATGCTATGGATAAAGGTTTTTGTATGGAACTGGAGATGGCGTCTTTGGTATATATAATACCTTAAAGAAGATGCCATATCGCTGTAAGTTTCAAGAAATACCTTGTATCATTCAAAGCTATCCTGTGCTGATGAGTCCATATAAGGACGAAGTAGCCATCCATAGGTGCTCTGTTTGATACCACTTCCTTGCGTTTTGTCTTGAACAAGGACGTAATTAGCTCCGAAGTATCAGTTTAATATTGATTGAATTCAATCGATTGATATTATTCTCTGCTTTCACTATATTTATATTCATGCGATGTTACGCGTTAAAACTCTCCTTATTATTAATTGTAACTTAAATTAGGGTCGTTATGGCTAGATAAGTCTTCTGGGGCTGCGACCATGTAAATCTTACGTTCTTTATTCTATTCATTTATATAAATCCAAGGAGATCATCAACGGTGTTGATAAAACCCATAAACTTCTAGGGCGTTACCTCTTGGGTATCTAGGATCGGTTGCTCCATATGAATTGTTCTGAGGCCAGCCAGCTCTGGAAACTTACATACCATATAGTTTTACCTACCTCTGATTCATGATCCACTGTTAATCTCAGCGGCTTACTTTACCATACGGTACAAATAATATTTGTACTGACATTGCCCTGTAAATAGTCTCACCATCAACCGAAGCTCAGCTCGTAACAGTTTCAGGAACTCTTTGGTATAGGTAGGTGAAACCACTACGAATTTTTGCCTGAGTAAGTTCAGGAGCGTTTTTCCAAGGGTTCTTCTGTTATTCAACACCCATTGATGGACCGCTCCTTTATATTGGTCTTTTCCAAGCCCGCAAAAAGTCATAGGTCCTGCAGGTATCAACATTGATGATATTAATGTATTACTACATAATATTTTCAGTTTGCATGTCGATATCCTTTTGTCCTGGAGGTATTTGGACCAGAAGAGATATGCTTCAAGAAAACCTGGGGTTTTTCGTACCGATGAACTTCTTTATGATGATTCAGGTGATATTGTTAATCTATTTGAGACACACTTTTCGGACGTGATAGTTCTAAATGTGTACACTAATAGTGAATTCAACACAACTCAGTTTCTTTCTATTATTATAAATAGATAGATAGAAATCAAGACGATAATGGATAGATTTCCGGATATATTGACGCTTAGTGTCAATTCTCGACATTACTCGTTCGACGAACGATACTTTCGTTACATTTCGAGAGTAGATTTCTTGAAAATGTAATGATTTTATCCGTATAAAATGAATGTAAACTTTCGTCCGAACGATTAGTTCACGATTTGGTCAGGAATCAACTTGTTTCGAACCATTTCTTCGATTTTACTCACTCACGAACGTATACGTTCGTGAGCGAGTGATACCGAGAATTTTTGCAAAAATGCAAGACCCATCCATCATATTCTGACTATAAGCCTACGTACTTCTATCTTTCCCAATAAATCGAAGAGAGCTAGGGTTATCCCCATATTCAAGAAAGGGGATTCATCTCTTGTGGAAAACTACCGACCTACCTATTTCAGTGCTACCAAATTTTGTCAAGGTGTAAGAAGAAGTATTATATTCAACTAGACATTTAATCAAATTTCCTTAAAACCTTCATTAATGCAAAGCTAGCAAATACTGAACACCCCCAGTTCACGACAGACATTTGGAGTTACTGAATAATTGTAATGGTTATTTTAATAATGCTTGTTAGATTCTTGGCATTTCAAGTTGCAACCATTGAATGAAAATCGGTTATATGTGATTTGTAGGTGAGGAAAATGAATAAATAACAGTGATACCGTCTAGAATCTAGATGCTGAAACTGCATTAGAAACGTATTGAACACAATTCTAGAACGGTGCGAGAAATATTTGAAATGGTTCGTTTCATAACTCAGCATCTTTCCCTTTCCTTGAATTTCACGCCGCATAAGAAAATCCGCTTCAGATCTATAACGAGCCATCTCCAGCTGATGCCATCATGATCGCAATAATAAGTCTGCGTTCTCGTAGATCGCCTACCATCGATAGTGCTGACAAGAAACCGCTGAACCCATACGCGCTTGCCATACGGAATGGCACCGTCGTTCGAAGAACATCTGAATAATTCAATTAAACGGCAAGAATTTCATAAATGGGAATATTTTGAATTGCTTCATCGGCTGTTCGAGACCTGCATGGCAATTAGCGGGTGCCTTCGCTCTTATATGGCATTTCAGACCGCGTCGATGGGAAAGTGAAATGATTCATTATCAGACATGAGAATCGTAAGATGGAGTTCATTAGCAGATGGCAAAAAATTAATTTTCCCAATTTGCGCTCACGTTTCTCTGTACTAAGGCGTATGAAGAAGTTGAGCGCTACATCCGTTTACGACAGCATCCAGCTTTGATTACGGGGTGGAACAAACGCTGAAATAATCCATGATTAGCTACGACGGCAAAAAATCAATCATTAAGTGTGTTCTTTTGGTTTGCTTTCGATGGTGGTGGAGGTCAGAAATAGATGTAAGATAAGATTCTACCATACAGGGAAATTCAACGATCGTGGATCATATGTGTTTTCAACTGGAGATTATACAGGGTGGAGCAGCGAAAATTGATGACTTAGAAATTCGAGTAAACAAAAATTTAAGCAGATATTGATTTATTTATTCTTCTATCATTCAGTAAAATACTCAAAACTCATGTTCAGATAGTTTTGAAGATGACATCTGGTTAATGGAATCCATCAATTTTAATGCACTAAGACGTCAATGGATTAAAAAAATGTTGGACAACTTTGGAGTTCATTCATTAGCAGCTAGCAAAAAATGAATATGTATGTTTGTTCTTGTATGGATCTTAGACCGCGTCGATGAAAAGGTGAGATGATCCATTATATCAGACATGAGAATCGTATGGTGGAGTTCATTAGCAGATGGCAAAAAACTAATTTTCCCAATTTGCGCTCGCGTTTCTCTGTACTGAGGCGTATGAAGAAGTTGAGCGCTACATCCGTTTACGACAGCATCCAGCTTTGATTACGGGGTGGAACAAACGCTGAAATAATCCATGATTAGCTACGACGGCAAAAAATCAATCACTAAGTTTTTTCTCTTGGTTTGCTTTCGGTGGTAGTGGAGGTCAGACATAGATGTATGGTGAGATTCTACCATACAGGGCAAATTCAACGATCGTGGATCATAGGTATTTTCAAATGGAGATTATACAGGATGGAGCAGCGAAAATTGATGATTTAGAAATTCAAGTAAACAAAAACTTATGCAAATATTGATTTATTTATTTTATTCTTCTATCATTCAGTAAAATACTCAAAACTTATGTTTAGATAACCCAATATGAAAAAGTGAGATGATTCATTATATCAGACATCAGAATCCTATGGTGAAGTCCATTAGCAGATGGCAAAAAAGTTATTTTCCCAATTTGCGCTCGTGGTTCTCTGGACTGCGGCGTATGACGAAGTTGAGCGCAACATCCGTTTACAACAGCATCCAGCTTTGATTACGGGGTGGAACAAACGCTGTAATCATCCATGATTAGCTGCGACGCCAAGAAATCAATCATTTAGTTTTTTTTCTTGGTTGCTCTTGACGCAAGGTCTGATAATCATACATAGTAGGTCTTGAATTATACATAAGTATTGTTGAGTAGATGAACTAGAAGTTTTGGATTAAACTAAAACTCATCAATCTTATCATTTTTCATCATCAGGTTCAATATTTGAAATTTATTATTTGACAGTTTTAAAAACGATATGTGGCACATACCGAATTGAAATATAAATATCAATACAAATTGCTTTCGAGAATATGTGTTCATACTTCCAATTTCGACACAATAATTGAAAGAAATAATAAGTTCAAAGTGATTTTTGCATAAATATCCCTAGCCGACTTTGATTAACGATTGATGAAAAATGTTTTACAATTGGTGGAGGAATGAATTCATGTGAATCTATGAATGTGAGTGGAAGATTCTCTGGTCATTACAATCAATGTGCAATTATCTTTTCTCTCCGCGCCATTAGAAACCAGGTGATCAATTCCGTATAGTCCGAGATGATGATCTGATGCTACGTGTAATAAAATGAACATTGTAAATGCAGATCTATTAGTTGATACTGATTGCTATTTATTTGACGCTTTATGGTGTTCATCAGAAAATGAGCTGATGTTGTGTAAATCCATTTTCAATAATGAATAATAACATTCTTATGAATCGTTATAAATTTTTAATGGCATCCTATAACTCGACTGATTAATTACAACTTTAGCAAGGAATTTATTCAGCAGTTGGATTTCATTATTACAAAAATAGCAATATAAAATAGATGGTTCATTATAATAGACGTTTTTAACCATGAAACTCAATCTCGACTGATCATCACTGGATTAGTGTTGGTTAAGTAAAATACGAAGGACATTATAGTTCCAACCAAAACAGTAGTCGAAATGAGCTCACATACCTGAAAATAAATGTTAATATACGTGAATTGTATGTTGATAATGATAACTCAGTAGGATATACCTATTTGATAGGAATTTAAAAGAAGAATCAAATAAATCTTCCCGAACTGAAATATTCTATTCACATTGTACTTATTCCATTATTGCGAAGAATGTACAAGGTGCTATTTAAAATTAAAAGAATCAGTGAGTGATACTGACTTCCAACTTTAATTTTTTTCAAATGAAGGATTCTTGAACGAATTGCAAAATATGAAATTGTCAACTTTTCATCCTCCGAACTCGCTGAGATAATTCACTGGAACAGGCTCACTATGACACCCAGTGCATGAGCAAAGATCAGAAGAATAAGCAATAAGTACAATGTGGGAACTATTGCTATTGAAAAATGTACAGATATAAATCTAGAAAAAAACTATCAAAAGTGTGATATAGCCATACACTCAGATAGTCAAGCTGCTATTTAAGCAGCTCCTATGTCATCGACTCAAATATGATCTGGGAGTGCCGGAACAGTCTCAATGAGGTAGGAAAGAAACATAAGTTTTTTTTCAATCTGGGTTCCCGGCCATACGGGAATCAAAGGAAACGAAGAGGCCAATACACCTGCCAAAGAGGGCGCACGAATATCACTCATTGGTCTAGAACCCTTCTGTGGTAAGGGTAAATGTACTTTTTAGAAGTAGTTTCTGGAAAACAAGAAAGCCGAGAGGAAAAAACTCTGGCAGATTCCCCTAGAGATGGATCATTCCACTAACTTAATTCAGAACTTTGAAATAGCGGGATCCAAAAGATATCTGGATCTTGGTAAGAAGCAATTACACCTCCTCACTGGCTTTCTCACAGGACACTGTCTCCTCAGGAAGAACCTGTTGAGGATGGGTTTATCAGACTCTGACGAGTGTAGGATCCCCCCATACACCTAGTCACAGAATGCTCTGGCATTGTGAGCCTAAGCAAAGAATGCCTTGGGCAAGAAACTTGTAAGATTTACGAACTAGCCTCGTAGAAACTGTCACAGATATTAGATTTCATTATATCTCTGGAACTGGAAGGCGAGCTGTGAAGAGAGTGGCCAAAACAGCTCTGTAAGGGGGCACAATAGACCTTGAGGTCGCAGTGAACTGTAACCCCTTTTTAAACTAAGCTAAAAAACCTAATGTGAGAAATGCATTCAAGACACAAAATACTATCAGGCCTAGCCTAATTAAAATAAAACGCAATAATGAAAATCAACTAACCTATAACTGTATACATCTTTCTATATTGGAGAAACTAAACGTCCTCTAAACGTTCGAATCAAAGAATTAAAAAAAAACTACCTAACCTTGGAAGTACTTATAAGTCAAAGCTTGTCCAATGTGCTTTGATTGAGGACCACAGGATTTCATGGGTGAAACTTTCATGATATCGAAAGAAGAAAAACAGAGACGTTGAAAAGCGAAAGAAGCAAGTTTAAGGCCAATAATCAAAAACCCAACAGTTAACAGAGTGTTGATCTCTAAAACATTTGGCATCCAATGACCAGATCCATCCAAGGAAAGATCAAATCGAATTTGGACAACTGAATTAATCGAAATAGATCAAAATCATCGATTATTTGTTAAGAACTATCAAGAATGATAAATTTTTTCAGAGAGTAACGAATTTTTTTCTGTTGATTGAACATAAAGAATATTTATGATGAAAATAGCTCAAATAATGTGTCACTTAAATCGTTACCCAAATGTAATCAACCTTCCAAACAATTGTTTGAACTTCGCAAGAATTTCCACTGTCTCCAGTAAATGCAGACAGCTATCCAGTTCCACATCTAACAGCAACGTGAAATAAGTAAGATATCATAGTTACGGAAACATACCCGAAAGAAATACGTTCTGACATTTGAACCGTCTCAACACTTAAAGGGATACAGTGCTCACAAAGGCAAGATATCACCGTACGGGAACGATCATGGTAGCTTGTGATTCCATTAAATGGAATGGCATAAGGTAACACGAATGTTACGTCTGTGAGTTGTGTGAGTACGTACACCAACGTTTATATATAAAGATCACAGGAGAAACAGGCAGTGGTGTGCGACAGGGAAAAATACGATATAAGAGAATGTTTCTTGGAGTCTCACGATCCTAATTGCCAATTGTCTTCATTCTGAAGACAAAGGAAAGTTATTCTTCGTTAAGAATGATGAAACAGCTGTATGTGTATACCCAGAATGACATTTCCTTTTTCCTTAAGTATCAAACATGACCATCTGCGAAGTGTTTATATATTTTGTTTCCGCTTCATGAAAATCCACTTGTGCTTTCTATGCAGCACTGAGTCGATATAAGGATAGCTGTGTTACACAAGCAAAGAATTTACATTCGTTTGGAGTAACCTGCAAATAAATCAGCTGATGTCATAGCCAGAATATTACAGGAATATAAGGACGGAAAAACGAATGGCTCCATAAAATAACAAACTCATAACTATTAATCCTATCCTAGATCTAGTTATTCATGGAATGATACCATGAAAGTATCAGTTTATCTAATCACAAGAATCGGCTAAAAGAGCCACCAACATTAACTCAACAGGGAAGCCCCCTGAAGATGTCTATCATGTTGATTAGGTTCTAAAATCGTAACACCTCATGGTTAAATCTTCAGAATAATCTTGAAGATGCTATTGATCTGAAATTCTTATGATCTTTTAATATTTCACATAAGATTTATATTACTATACAGGGTGTCCCATTACTCGACGTCAACCCGGAACCGGTGAAAAGGCAAGTAATGCTGGTATCAGAAAAATATTAAAAAAAATCTAAGTTGCATGATTTTAAAATAATGCGCATTTAAAAAAAACACGCAAAATTCCACACCCTGTGACATTCTTTTCGCTCCTGTTGCCACAAATATCAACTTTTTCCAACTTTTTTCTTTGCTGTGTAAACTTGAATAATGCTTGTCTAAACTGTAATCAAAATTTTTATACCAGCTGATCTAGGTTTCATAAAAATAGGGCTTACTTCTCAGAAAAAAATTCGAAATAAACAATTGCCTAGTTTCAACTGACTGTATTGAAAAAAAATGTACTACGTAGGTTTGGCATGTTTTTTCAAAAGTTGGCGCATTTAGTGAGGATTCCAAAATGGTATAATACTTGTTTAATTGCAGCTGCCTTAGTTCAAATTTATTTTCGATTGCCTTTGAATACACTTTTTCGTTAACTGTTCCCAGTAATAGAGTCCAATGGGTTCAAGTCCGGTGAACGGGCCGGCCACGAGATTGGATCAGAACGTCCGATCCATCTTCCGGAAAAAAATGTTACCAGAAAAAAAATTTTCAGAGAAATTTCTCAGGAAAAATTTTTTCTGGAAAAATTATTTTCTCTGCAAATTTTTTTCTGATAACATTTTTTTCCGGAAGATGGATCAGACTTTCTGGTCCAATCTCGTGGCTGGCCCGATCACCGTACTTGAACCCATTGGACTCTATTACTGGGAAGCAGTTAAGGAAAAGTGTATTCAAAGGCAATCGAAAATAAATTCGAACTACGGCAGCTATAATTAAACAAGTATTATACCATTTTGGAATCCTCACTAAATGCGCCAACTTTTGAAAAAACATGCCAAACCTACGTAGTACATTTTTTTTTCAATACAGTCAGTTGAAACTAGGCAATTGTTTATTTCGATTTTTTTTTCCGAGAAGTAAGCCCTATTTTATGAAACCTAGAGCAGCTGGTATCAAAATTTTGATTACAGTTTAGACAAGCATTATTCAAGGTTACACAGCAAAGAAAAAAGTTGGAAAAAGTTGATATTGTGGCAACAGGAGCGAAAAGACTGCCACAGGGTGTGGAATTTTGCGTGTTTTTTTAAATGCTCATTATTTTAAAATCATGCAACTTAGATTTTTTTTTATATTTTCTGACAACCAGCATTACTTGCCTTTTCATCCGGTTCCGGGTTGACGTCGAGTAATGGGACACCCTGTATATATTGTTACTATAAACTTTGTGTACATTGTTACATGTTACATTGCATCGTCGTTAGAGTTCCCAAGAACTGTCAATGATTGCCTTCATCCAATCAATAAATACTGCTTGATTTATGACCAAGTTATTACTATATGAAATGAAGAGATATAAACTTGGATAAAAGTCATTTCTGGAGAAATTGTGATTCTTGCGCCTTTTTCTAGTTAAATTGTGATTTTTCGGCTTAATAATATACAATGAATTGGTATCATGTGCTGTAAGGTTTTCTTCAAGCAGAGAAGAAGACAGAGAGAAAATTGAAGGATAAACATATCACAGGTAGGGATGAGTACTGAACAGAACCGCATTCGATATTTGTGTAAGTCTGATGTACTGTATATTTGATATTCAATTGACCTTATTTGAACAGGTTTCCTAAAAACCCAAACCGTCGCCGTCGTAAAAATTTGTGAACAGAAAAACTGGCAACTTTATTCAACCCTGAACTTTCCGCCATGTTGGTCCCCGACTTAGCCGAGCCTAGTGGTACTATTTTCTCTTACTCAATTGTATGTCATAGCGTCTCCTCTCTATTATATCTCGATGAGTATCGGCTACACAGAACCACACCGAAAACATATTATGACAATGCAATGTTTTGGCGCAAGCCATGCTCGCCTACTCTACTGCGTGGCGCGAAATTAACGCTTATCAACTTTAAGAAGGTGTCGTTCCTCGGAAAAGTAGCTCTAGTATGGTAACACAAAAACGACGTCGTTGGTTGCCATGTAATATACTTAAACTCTTTTAGTGTTGCATAATTTTGATATTTCAAATGAAGGATATAACAATGAATAATAGCATATTGACTTCGATATTTTCATGATTTATCCTGAATACCTAGGTAGGTCGGACAGAACGATGACGTGTTACTTCAACAGTACAGTTTTTTCAGAATTTCGAACATATACTTATGGTTCCGCCACTGTTTCCATAATCTTCTCAAACCAGTTCGAAACAAGACAATATCGCATTCGGAGTTAGAGGAGGGATCGATAGCGCATTAAATATCGCGGTGTGCTATGTCAGAGAACGAAAGTATCTCTCGATTTGCCAAGCACACTTAGATCGCCGACTAGCGAGTTCTAGGAGATGCTAGATAAGGGAAGGTCCTCGACAAGCCAATTTCAGTCTTTCTGTGTTCAACTTTTCATGCCAGCGAGAATGAAATGGTACTTATATTTGCTCGAAAGGAAGCATGAATGACGAATACTTTTGAAGAAAAAAACTCTTGTACATTTAACTCATGAAAAAAGGTTTCAACCTTCAACCTAACTCAGCCTTTTGAGTTTTTGTAGCTTGTTTAAAAACAGGAGAGATTATAATTCTAAAAAATCAAGCTGATACTTTTAAAATGGTTTGATTGTATGATTTTGATCTTAGAGTTGATCAATCTGAAATCCTAATTGTAGGATATGTGAAGAAATGACAATCCTTTTGTTTCCGGAAATGCTCCCAGAAATCATTTCATGCACTCAACAAATCTCTCACTCAACAAATTAATTCATAGAGTACCTACTTCTACTTTATTCGAATTCAATTTGAAGTAGTAGAGTAGTACGTATAGGTTCTGGCACAAAAAAAGTACGACCGAGATTCTGCCCATTTAAATCGCTGTTTTCAGAGTTACTCGAACCGATCAAGTTTTTTTTTTAATACGAGCCACTAATGAGAGAGTTTCGAGCGAAACCTAAGATCAACACGTACCATACCTTTTATTGAAGTTTTATTCGTGTTCCTGGATAACTTGCATCTCTCATAGGAATAAGGTAAATTGTTTTGTTTCAATGAAAAACCTGCTGAAAGCCCTTCTCGAAACAGAGTTCTCAGAGTTTTTCCTGGAGTGGCAGCAGCGAATATATCGATATATTGACATTCAGGAATTTTTCTCGTGTTCTTCTTCAATTTGTATTCGGCGACAAGGCTCACTCGTTCTTCCGGAGAATTATTTGAAGGCTATAGAAAGAATATAGGGGTAGATGGATATCCGCAAGTTGAATTTTGCTACGAAACATGGCGGCGTGGAAAAAAATATTGTAGCACTATAACGGTATTCCAAGTTCGAAAAGTATTAGGTGGAGTTCATTCAGTCCCACCCAATAAATTAAATTAGCGTAATTTTTTCAATAACCTCCTATTTCAAATTCATATTTCCTACCAGTTCCAAAAGAATTTATATTATTAATTTTGGGACAACTTTCCTCCACTTTGCTTGACCCAATTAAATTCCTTAAATCCGTTACCTAAGATCGATTAGAAGCTCTGGACCAAAGGTGCATCTTTTCCATATATTAAAGGCCATTCAAATGCAGCAAATAGATAAATGTTATGAAAGTTTTCCCAGAAGTGACAATTTGTCAATTTCTGTGAAGAATGAGGTATTTCAATTTCATGGCTATTGTATTATTATTAGAACTGAGGTTGTAATGGCTAGGTTAACCTTCCAGGAACTGCGACGTAGGACCATGCAGGCCTTCAATTCCGTTGATAAAATCTACAACCTAAGGGGTTTTTCCAATATGAGATGTTATTTTGAATAGCCCGCTATTTCGGTAGATGTCACGTTCAAAGCTGTCATTTTTTGACATTTGACGAGTACGCCATTAATAAAAATGGAACGAAACACACCCTCAAGAACGTATTGCAATTATTGAAATTCACTATTAAAATGTTGAAAATTTGGCAGAGGTGGTTCGCAAAACTCGAACATTTTTGGTCGTCGTGAAGCACCTTGTCGGAGCGCAATAAGAAATTGGTAGAAAAATTCAAGCTGTTGGAACAAGTTAGTGATGTGGAGAATAAAACTGTGCACGTCACTCAAGAACAGCAGAGAATATTGCTGCTGTAGCGGAAAGTGTTGAAGAAAAACCAGTACACCGTATTTTGCATAAAGATTTGGGTCTTAAGGCTTATAAAGTTCAGTTAACACAAGAACCCAAGCCGGCCGATCATCAACAACGTCGTGTCTTTGCTGATTGGGTCGTTGAAATGCATGAAAATGATCCGAAATTCCATCGAAAAATCATCTTGACTGATAAGGCTACCTCGATGGCTTCGTCAACAAGCAAAATTGTCGCATCTGGGGCTCGAAAAACCCAAGAGTTATTGTTGAAAAGCCTCTATTTCCTCAACGTGTGACTGTTGGTGCGGTTTATAGTCCGGCGGAGTCATTGGACCTTACTTTTTCGAAAATGAGGCTGGAGCAACAGTAACGGTGAATGGATTGCGCTATCGAGAGCTGATTAATAATTTTTTATGGCTGAAATTGTATAGTATTAATCTGGACAACGTTTACATTCAACAACACGGCGCTACATGCCACAATCAACGAAACCATTGATCTTTAGCGGGAAAAATTTTCGGACCGTGTTATCTCTCGAAGAGGTGATCACAATTGGCCACATAGATATAGTGATTAACACGACTTGGGAAATCTTTCTTTGGGGCCACGTGAAAGAGAAGTTCTACGCCAATAACCCAGCGTCGATTCAAGACCTCAAAGATGGAATTCGTGAGCCTATCGAGGACATAGGGCAGCCACTTTGCGAGTTGGTTGTGGAAAATTTCATTAAAAGGATATGGTTTTGTAAGCGTGGTCGTGGTGGTCATTTGCCTGATGTTTTTCTTCCACTATTAACGGCAAACCTTCTTTATAATAAAATAAACATCTCATCATTTATATTGAAATAAACATCCCATCATTATGTTGAAAAATGGCATTTTCTTGAATATCAAAATAACACCTCTGATTGGAAATCCTTTACTCAGAAGTCTTGGCAGTTAACTCGTTTCGATCGTTTCGTTTCACAGGTAAACTGCATATTCGGGTTAATCAGGAAGCAGGAAATAGCGTTATTTCACTTTTTTTATGGGTTATTGGGTTTGTGGGTTCGTGGTACCGCGTTTGCTATTAGGTTTGTTTATTTTAGTGTCGTGTGAATTTTTCCCACAAGAATTTTCATGTTGTTAATTGGCTTTGGTTATGACTACGAGAAGACGAAATGGCTTTAGCAGAACAAGTGAGTCGTCTCAAATTCCAAAAACAACTGCAGTACTCGTGATACTGCCGATTTTCAATAAATCAGGAAACAGTTTTTGAGTCATTCCTATGAGATTAAATTATGTATAATTTAAGAAGTGAAGTGACCTGTTCCAAATCTTGTGAGTATCGGTGGGTAGGAAAATCGAATCGGAGGTTTCAAAATGAGATAAGAGTACTACTGGCCTGCTGGCAGTGTAACTTTCATCGAATTATTTTTTGGCAGTGTTAATAATATATATTCCTATAGGGTTTAGTGGAAAATTGGTTATAGCGACTTGAAAACAAAGGGCAATTACCAAACAATAAAATGCTATAATCATTGCATGGAAGCATTAATACTGAAGGATTTTTAAGTGAAGATGAAAATAGCGTTGTCAGTATAATATCCATAATAAGATGAAGATTTGTGTGGATTCATAAATCCAAATTGTCAGTAATGATTTATCATAATGAAGTTTAGTATGCAACTGACAATGTAGAGTTCATTAGATAAATGACTTCCTTGAAATAGAAATATTTTATTTATGATGTGCCTCATAATTTCATTCTGTCACAAGCCACCACTGATGATTTTTGGTTTGAAGTCGATTAGAAATCCTCCTCTGGTTCTGATCATTGAGCGAACACTGCAGACAAACGTAATATCGTCCCCATATGGAACTAAATTGACTCATTTCGTTTCGACTTCTTCAGAAAACTCACTGTCCGTCTCGCCACATCGAAATTGGCAAGAATGGTCCGCCAAGCCGTCAGCGAAGCATGACATATTTCTTGTGTGAGTTGACGACGTGCTTCGTCCCTAAGGAACGATGGCATTGCGGGGACCATGACTGCATACAAATTAAATCTTTACTCGTATGGCGTTTCCGCCTCGTTTACAGAACTTCATGCATGAACCTACGGAAAAAAAACTCACGCGTAAATTTCACTGGACGCTATTGTCCATTGTTGAACGCTAAAGGCGCCTCACATGTTAGGATTGGGATTTTTCCCATGTATCTCAAGTATTAAAATCTTCATTCGTGTTTTTATATCATTTTGAATTTGAAGAAGGTGTTATTGTGGGTAATTATATAGCTTTTATTTCTTTATAGCGTGACAAGTGTATGAAATATTGTCACGTATCCCAGAAATTTGAAAAGTGAAAGCGTGGTGAGGATATGTTCGATTTATAATTTCACACATTTAAATGAAAATTGTAAAAAATATCATTGGCACATTATGGTTTAATCTTTCAAATGTTATAGTTATTTTTAACTCAAGTGCTGAATAGGTTGATATTCATATTCATTTGTTTGATTTCATTATCAATTAAAAAATGAAAAAGTGAGCTTTTTTTATATTTCACGTTATTTTCTCCATTTCACAATAGAAAGTCGAAATCAATCGAACAATCCCATAAATATTTTGACCTGATTATTGCATTAGAAAATATTGTATGGCAGAACTGTTCCCTGTGTTAATTTTGTGAAGATTACAACTCTAAATTCTCTTAGTTTTAGTGATGATTTTCATGGTGATATAATGGTTATTCTAGAAATCAATATCTCCTTTACAAAATATGTTACTACTTCGTTTCAAACGATATTAAACCACACAAATACAATGCCTCCATTTAGCCATTTTTTGTATGAAGTAATAAACTTTTCCTTGAACCATTAACATAATAAAGATTCGATAGTTAAGATTGAACCGTATGTGATGAGTTAATGAAAATAAAGCATTTTCGAACAAATTCGTTATTTCTGAAAATAGAACTATATCAGCCTCCGGTTTATTCCGTTGTTCTGATGTTTTCTCAATGAATATTGAGAATGAGAGAATGTAGATTGAACACCAGTTTTTTGTTGAAGGATAGAATTTATTACACCAAATTATGATGTTTATTTGTATCGAACTACTGAGTCTTTTTCCATTTTTCGAACATTCGCACACAGTTTTTATTGATTAGTCAGATCTCATATCATATCATTATTCTACCGACCCAAAAAGAAGGGTTTAACGTTTTACGAAACTGATAAATAATGAACCATTTCAATACGTGATTTTCCTTACTTTAAACTGCAATTGTTATGAACAACCGAAACTACCAATTCAAACCATTACCTATAATAGTTTAACAGATATTCATATTATGTCAAATTCATGGTCTTATGCGAAGTGAAATTATATATATTTCAATCAAGAATTCACACTCAATTCGTAAAAGCTCGCTTTGCACCGCTTTAAGATAATGTATGTCGATCATTAATAACTGTCACTAATAACTAGTTGACTATTACTCGTTACGTTTGATTGAAAACCCAGATCATATAGTTCAATTTGATTTTTTCATACCCTTCCTCGAAATTTTTTCATACCCTTCCGAAAAAAGAATACCACCCTTTACAGTCATAGTAATAGAATTCTTTTCACCGAAAAAATTGAATGGCCTCAATGAAGAAATAACCCCGGAACAAAATTTCTGAATTGAAAAATGTTTCCGGAAACAGTTCCTGTTCGCTTTCTCATGAAAAACAATTACGTAGTCTTGACGTCTACGTCCCCCTTTAGAGCTGTGCAAAGACAAGCAGGAAAATTAGCCGCTTCTTTATCAACATCAAGGAGTCGTCGACGTCTTGACGACTGACTTGGCAAACATTTAAGAATTATTTCACTTTATTATGCTTCACGGCTAGGGAAAAGGGCAACAATCTGATTGTTCTCTTGAAGGAACAGTTTTTCATTTCTTTTCTTTATTCGTGCTACTTCAATTAAAAAAATTGTTGCATTAGGTTGAGCCTGATGATAAAAGTATATTTGTGGGATTCGTACTTTTATTTATATATTGTATAATTGTATCTTATATTTTAGGTTGTTTTAATAACGTTATCAATAACTTAGATATACAGGGAGTTTCCTAACATGCGGAAAAATTCAGGGGGTTGTTCCTTGGACTATTTTAAGCATGTTTTGTCCTTTGATGGTTTTTGAAAAACCTCTTTGTTTCGAAGATACAGGGCGAACAACATTTTTCATATTTTTAAAATTAATATAGTTTAAATAAAAATGCGTACCGCACTGTGTTTACTAAGTAGGTACAATTTATTTTTAAATTTGTTTAACAACATTCCAATTACTAAAAACAGCCAGTTTTTGACTCAAAATTGATAAGTTCAGATGGTAAAGGAATACAGATTAAACACGGTTTTCATTTGAATTCGTTTTGTGATGTATTAGCAATTACATTTCATCTTTGACTATTATGAATCGCTATACAAACAGTTTTTTGTAGGTTAAGTTAAATTTTCATGTAATTTTTCATAATGAAATGTATTATCTAAAATTTTGTTTTCCCTGTATCTTCGAAACAAAGAGGTTTTCAAAAATAATCAAAGGACAAAATATTCTTAGAATAGTCCAAGGAACAATCCCCTGAATTTTTGCCGCATGTTAGGAAACACCCTGTATAGTAGGCGAAAAAATAAAAGATAGGGAGATAGACGTCAGTCAGATTCAGAGGAGTCTGTTGAGAGGCTGTATTTCCCCGAATTTTGTTGTTATTTGTTTCGTGAATAAACTTTTATTCAAACCTCGTGGTAGTATTACCATCACCCTATACAACGTAAACAATCCTACATATTTGTGAAATCACTGAATTCTTATTGGAAGTTTGTAAGTTTGCTGAAATTACGAATGACTTTTCTGTTACAATTGTGTGATACTATAAGATTCGAGGATGTCACTCCGATGAGCGGTACAGGGTAATTTTTTATGTTTTTCATTAGAAGTTTTCAAGGAAGAAATTGTTATATGAATTTGAGATTTTTAATTTTCGTATTAGTGTTCATGAACCGAATTGGTAAAATATTTTCAAGCAGAAGATGCTAACGGAATCGAATGTAAACTTTGTTATTTCAAATGTAACACCCTGTGTATTTATGCATATTTGAATTCTTCTTTTCATTCTGCAAGTATCTTGTACGCAACCACATCAAACGGTTTTTGAGTTATAGCCTGATCATAAAATTTTGTGATAGAAAGATTGTAACAAATTAGTGTTTATATTTTCAAAATACATCATTATGAAGATTTTTTTGCAACAGTGTAACGAAAGAAAGTGAACTGATACTACTTCTTGCATAAATTATGAGGAAATATTGAACAGGGTGCCTTGAACAGAGCTTCAATGTGAGCCTCAATAAAACTGTGAAATCTCCTTTTTTCTGATGGCAACCATATAATGTTTTGATTCCGATTGATTGCTCTTCAAAAATCAGTTTGAGTGTGCCTCCCAAATTTCATGTCTTTACAATAAGTAGTTTTGCCGTTATTGAATAAAATTCGAACTTAGGACTAAGGGCAGGTTTCGTTCAGTCAAATTCATGGGTATGTTTATCTTTTTAAAGTTGGCGATGCTGGGAATAATCATTCTTGATTATTTTTATCGATCAAGCATTTTGCTATATAAGGAGCAGAAATGCCGTGGAAAATGGAGAAAAAAGAAAATTTAGAAATGGTGAGAGTTATCCTGACTGGATTGTTCATAAAAAGTTGACCTGTAACGAGTTCTACGGCTATCAATCTCTTTATTCGAAGAAAAAATGTGTATACAGGGTGTTTCATTATTAAATGTAAATATTTTTGGGGGTGATTTTTGAGACAATTTCAAGGAAAAAACTTCATATGAACATATGTCCTGAAGGTCTTACCTTTTGCTTAACAGGGTGGTAAAGTTTTCAAAATGAATCATGTTTTATTATTATCTACATTACCACTTCCGATATTTCAATGAAATTTGTCATACCTACATGTACTATGAATCAAGAGGTATTTTTTAATGGATTACTTTCTTTAATTTCGTCCAGAAGCGTTCGTAAGTAATTTGGTTAGAGTGTATTAAGATAAGTTCTTTCTTACTCACATACATAATGTAATTCATTTCAATGCAGAGAAACGGTTTTTATTTTTTTAAGCGAAAACCGTGCATCGGATTGAAAGAAGATATCAACTTTGGTGAGAAATGATTGGGCATTTCGAAAATAAATTTTATTTCAGGAAAAATCTATGGCGTACCATCAATATCTTCCAAAATAGTGGAAATCGAAAAAAAAGTGATACATTAAAAAATGCCTCATGATTAATAGTACATGTATGACCAATTCCACTGAAATATCTGGAGTGACATTGTAGATATCAATAAAAAATAATTCATTTTTGAAAACTTCATCACTCTTTAACTCGAAAGGTATAAGACGTTTAGGACATATGCTCATATGAAGTTTTTTTTAAATGGGTCCAAAAATCACTCCCATAAATATTGACATTCAATTAGGATCTTCTTATTCCAACTTACATACCATCGTTTCATTCAGAATCATGCTCGAAAGCAATTCAAGCATTTTGTAATAATCTTTTTTTTATGAACAGGAAATCAGTTAAATTCTCTGATTTTTCCCTTGTATTTGTCAAAAATTCTTGTTATTTTATTCCCAATCGGATTGCATAACTCAAAAGTGATTAATTCGATTTGAAATGGCCACATTTAACGCATCATCTTTTCAAACACGAGATCCTAACGGTTTCAGCTCTGGTTATTCATTCCGTCTTTTGTACACCGTACCAAGTCCATTCCATGGTATTAAGTAATACAAGGCACTCATGACCCTCTATTAACTGCTTATAATTAGATAACTGTTGAATTTACTAATTGTTGAGCCGTGAAAAATGTTCTTGTTTAGGATACTCGAGAAGAGAGAACATTATGAGCATCACACTTAACTTAACTTGACAGGCCTGAATTCTCTGAACTTACTTTAAGAATACTTTTCTTCAGCTCACATTGGTTCGGTTCTCTATAAACAAGGAGAAAAATAGCTAATAGCGATTGGAGGATCTCACCAAACATTTCATGTCTGCAATATTCAATTCTATATGTGATATACATCTGATATTTTCCTGATTCGAGAATATTAATTGATGAAAGCTATCTGAATTGTTTCAGTAAATATTGCTATGCGAGTCTCAGTTCGTATTATTTCTGTAAAAGTTGTCCTTCTTTAATTGAGTGCCTGGAAATACCTCTACACACTAGATGAGAACAGATGTTGTAGACTGAGTGTTGCAACAAATTTATCATGTATGTTCTTATTCTGATTTTCGCGAAAAAATTCATTACAAATAGGCCACTGATTCTTTACATTGTCTTTAACACAAGTTTAAGTGATAGGAAAAATGAGGGCTATTTTTCATCTTTTTGAAATATAAAATTCGAAAAATTTTGATAAAACAAGTACCTAAAAAAATCAGAAAGATGTTTGAATATACACAAAATAAGACCTCATTTTGTACGTGTATTACTGGCTCAACTAACTCAAGCAACCTATTCTATTTCGGGAAACGAAAAATATCTTAGGAAGCAGTTAATATTATGGTTATTTTAGTCAATTTATTTTATGAAATTCGAAATACTAATTGTGTTTTTCTTTTCAGGTTGGTATTCATGAGTTGAGAGAAGGAAATTTGGTACGTTTGAAATAATAATTAGTATATTCCGAACCTGATTGTGGAGGAAAGAATTGAAATGATTCTAGTTGAATGCGGGAAATCTTGTGAATATAAATCGAACCTTTGTGATTTAATTATTCAGCTTATTTTTTAAAAAAAACTACATAGCTTTGAACCTGCTTGTGATCTAGCAAGTAACTGCGCAACACATTGAAAATTCTTTCCATCTTTCAAGTCAAAAGCAATATTTCAGGTAGGTTCAGTTTGGCCGAGATTTCTGTCAATTTACTGAACGTTGAAGACTAAAATAATTAAAATTTTTTCGTGAGTTTCAATTTTACACGTTTTTGCTCGAAAGAAAATGGTGGTCGGTTTTTTCAGTTTTGCATTTGACAACGCGAAGAATAAATGCAGATATTCCACATATAAAACCATATGAGGTCATACAATTCTAGAGATTAATTTTTTCTGCTTTGGTTACTTTTTATACGTAAAATGAATACAATTCGCTCCTGTAACTTCATAAACATGTTCTCAAACTGCCAGAATCACATTTCAATCAACATAGAGAATTATCAAACCCCAAACTCACTTCACTGTCGCAATGCAAAAACAGCATAATGAGCAAAAAACTCGAAACACATGAACCTAATAATAACCCTACGGAGTGAACCTCCCGGAAAAGCTACTCCTGGGGCTTATCCGCAGGGAAGGCCTCGTAAACATCGTTTTCCACATCGAAAACAAGGAGAACGGAACTGCGTTCAACTTTCCCAACTTTCCACATAGGGATGTAGCATCTGCATGATCTGAAACGAACAACTGGAAGGCACAGTCGATGCATTGCACTTGAACGACCACAAAAAAATTTAAAATGAATATAAGGACGTTGGGAGGACTGAAAAATGGAACGAGAGCTCGAATGGAATTTAAAATTTTTCAATTATAACTGTTCATCTGGAAAGTTGGTATTTAATGTATTCATACTTTTTTCTGATATTGAACTACCCAAAAATGTTCATCAGACTTAAGCGCAAGTATATTTGTCTGAACATCGATTTTCCTATATAGTCCGTTCACGAAAGGTTGAGCACATAGTAGGCGTTTCTTTATTTATCTAAAGTTGGCAGTATTTGCTGTCACAACGTAAAATAAATTCAATGTTGCCGAATGTACCCGGCCTCGTCCGACGAGCTTGCGAGTTATCAGAGAACTCTATGCAAGATTGACAACATTGCGTATCAATCTGACAAGAAAATAAATGACAGCATAACCTAAAATTTTAATATACACAGTGGTATATGCCAAATTTCTATGGCCAACCGACGGCTCAACCTTTCGTGAACGGACTATATATGTACTGCGTTTCTTACAGTATGGTGTACGGCAATGAATATTTTATGATTCCTTGTTTTATAACAAAAGTTATTTCAATCAAAGCTGATTCTGTTATATTTGATGACTAATATTTCAGTGTCCAGAAATCTGCTTGATTAAACTGTTAACGAAATGACTAGGTTGATTATTATTAACAGATGTTGATAGGTTTGTTATTTCATTAAAAATTAGTCAAAATTCGATTCAGCTCGGTTCAGCTTCAATCTTACAAATGATATAAAGTATAGATTTTTGTGATATTTTCATCATAATCACTTGTTTTGTTCAATATTGTGGTCAGCATTTACCAGCCGTCGTCAGAAAAACACTTTCAAATTCCCAACACTCAGAAAAGCAACTTTCGTTCCTCTTTTTTAATTATGACAATTCTCAGAAAATAATGCATGACTTTGATCTATTTTGATTTGATCAGTTGTCAAAAATGAATCTGATCATTTTAGACTGGGTCTTATTATTGAGGATCAGATATTTTTGCTATCAGCAGACGGTTGACTGATGGGGTTTCTGGTTATTGACCTGAAAGCTGCTTTTTTCAATTTTCTACGTATCAGTGTTTCTTCCTTTGATATTATAGAAGCTTCAACCCATAAAATCATGTGGTCTTCATTCAAATAATGTTGGACAAGCTCTGACTTATCAGTATTTCCAAGTTGAGCTAGTTTTTTTTTCTTTTATTCGAAAATTTTAGATTTTTTTTTCCAATATTGGCTCTACCGCACTCCCAAGAAATTCAATGTGCTATTTATGTAGTTAGTTCATTTTATAAACATGCTATACAGGGTGTCTGGTGAGGAATGGGACAACGTTTAGGTGGTGATGAGGGATGTGTCTCAGGAGTAAAAAAGTGCCATTTGAAATCATCTGAGGTACATGATTCCTGATATACATGGAGTTTCAGAAAAAAATTGGGAAATTTCAAATGTCTCTAATTCGGGAAATATTGGAGCTAACCCGATGAGTTTTCGTATGAACAATGATTGAGTGAGTACGAATCTGTTGAAATGAAAAATTTGAAATAAAATCAGATCCGGACTCAGAAATTTTAGTTTTTCTGAAATTAGGAAAAAAACAACACTCTGTATGCGGTTTTCAATTTTTTTGACTTCATATTCTGAGAGAGCAGGAAAAATACTTCCAAACTCAAATGTTATCTCGAATATTAATAAATATTTGAAGAATTAATCATTAGTTTTGTTCCTACTGAATCATCAAGTACTTCAGAAATAATTCGTAAATTTTCCAAATGTAAACTGTTTTTCGCTTTTTTGATAATCTTATAAAATTTTTGATTGCTTTATGATCTTTTTTACTTATAAGTAACTATCTCAGAACCATGTTCCTGAAATGTCGACGAAAATCGGAAAATTGACATTCAAAGGGTCATAGAAAGCAGGGAATTTGTGCCATTTGAAATGACAGTTGAGTTTGAAAGTATTTTCCTGCTTTCTCAGAATCTGTCTAAAAATTGAAAACCGCCTACAGGGTGTTGTTTTTCCTAATTTCAGAAAACTGAAAAGATCTGAGTCCGGATCTGATTTATTTCGAATTTTTCATTTAAAAAGATTCCTACTCACTCTATCATTGTTCATACGATAAATCATCAGATTAGCTCTAATATTTCCTGAATTAGAGTCATTTGAATTTCCAAATTTTTTCTAAAACTCCCTGTATATACGAAACCATGAACCTCAGATGATTTCAAATGGCATTTTCTCACTCCTTGAGACATCTCTCATCACCACCTAAACGTTGTCTCATTCCTCACCAGACACCCTGTATAACCTATTCATTCCACCAAAAATAAGCATTATTTGAGCAAATCTCAAGAACTTCTTCTTCTGAGACAATATTTCGTGAGGAATACTGTGAAGAACAGTTTTAATTTTTGAGTTTTAATACATATTAGTCAGAATTTAAATAACTGGAGAAGATTTCACTCGAATACAGATGTGCGTAACTGCATTCCTATCTGATTTTCACAAATTTTAATCATAAAATTTTCAGTCCAGCGGCACTAAATTGTTTCAACGGAGAATATTAATGGTTACCATGGTTTTGTTGGCCTCTTAGTCTCACCTATTGGCTTCTGCTGACCAGCGATACGCCACTCTAGCGGATGAAATCGAAATAGAGCTAAGATAGTAGTAAAACAAGGCGTTGAATGTATTCAGTGTAATAATTTCGTAATTGTTCATAAACTTTTGTTTAGAAGAAGTGTTCAAGGGAAAATTGAAATTGTATCCTCTTGAATATGATTTCGATCAGAAATGACTACTATTGTGTGCCTCGATGCAATTTATGGGCGAAAAAATTGCAAACCTTTGGATTATAGTATCATTTTTCCCTCAGGAAAACCAAATGAAAATAGATCTTGAAAACGAGTTTGGAAGGGAACTAATAGTAAAGAAAGGCTTGTATCTTAGATATTTCAATAAATATAGGAAAGTAATTCATATTGTCGCTTTAACCTCTTACGTTAG